>CM072516.1:28894069-28938285 GCA_036898135.1 Oncomelania hupensis | reverse complement strand
AGGCTACTCTTGTCGTAGAGTTACTTCCTCTTGTAACACTTTGTCAGCCAGAAAAAAAAAACAGAGAGAGAGAGAGAGAGAGAGAGAGAGAGAGAGAGAGAGAGAGAGAGAGAGAGAGAGAGAGAGAGAGAACTACGATATTAACCATTACATTTGTGTACACATACCGAAATAGCCAAGTGGTAAAAATCCGCAAGGGAAGAATGTTCCATTATGCAATTAAATTATATTTCAGGGGTTTAAAGTTGCGCTTTGTCATGGATGATAACCTAGTTGATGATAATTACAGACCCCGGCTTTGAATCTGATTTAAGAATAAGGTGCGTATAGCATCCATCAATTCAAATGAACGTGTGATAGGAGTGACACAAATTTCACAAAAGGACGCTCGCCGTTGCGGCAGCGACGATGGCTGGTTGAGAGCAAATTGGCCAAATGAACGTTTAAAGCACTGCGATGCGCCACAATAAACACGCTGGACTGTGTTTATTGTTCACAGACCTCATTGGCTGGATGGTTAAGCCGGGGGAATTGAATAAGGGAGAATTAACGACAAACAAAAGTTACTGCACAGGTAATAGCTTTGGACTTAGAAATTAATTGGACAGGGAATGTGGACATAGAAAATTATGACAATGACAATGTCTCATGTATTTTTGTTCTTCTGTTTTCCCCCTCTCCATCACCCTCTCTTTCTCCGCTTACCTCTTAAACCACCCACCCTCCCGCCCAACCCCACCCACCCTCCCGCCCAACCCCACCCACCCTGATTCACGGCGTCGTCAAAGCCATGTTTTATTATATTATTCTCGCCATCTCTGACAACGCCCGCGGAGTGCTGTCAGTTTGAGACTGCTGACCCAGATGCATCTAGTTTTTGGCGTCATAGTAGCCATAAGGCTTGTCTTCTTTATTCTCGAGGTTCTCAGATCCAGAACCTATGTTCGTTCGTGAACCTTTGTGTGTGTGTGTGTGTGTGTGTGTATTCACACTTTTCTGCTATCCTATGCACCAACGGGAATCCCCTCTATGAAAAATACTTCCGTTTTTTTTTCTCTGCGTGTTTTAGTGAGTTATTTCCAAATATTCAAGAATAATAACATATGTCACTGGCCACCTGTATCGTACCCTCACATATTTTTATTTTTTTGCTGCAGTTTATTATCCCTTTCTATCGCCAGTGGCGCGCCTAAACCCTACCTACCTAACATTATTTGTGAATTTTTGAAAAATATTCGGAAAAACATAACGCCCAGATGCTGGCTCGAACCCACACCTGTCAGGCGCCATTGGTTTCTGGCTTGTGGACAAGGCAAGTTAGTCCCGCCTTAGCCCACTTGGCCACAACGCTAGCCTAACATAGTCAGTTACTTCGTGTTTTGTGAAGGTTGCGACGGCGAAGCTATGGAAAACTACAAGAGTTTTCAGGTCCTGTTTCACTTTCTGTCGATGATCGACGCACCTCCGAAGTCGCCACAAATACAGGCCTCTACGATTGTTTTTTGCATTCTTTCACTGAGCATGTACTTCCTCCACCGTTTTTATACTTATCCCACTCGTTTTCTGGCTCTAACAATCGTCGTTTTCGGCAATTTGCCATATTTAAAAGTCACGCATCAAGCTTTGATAAAAGCAAAACAAGCCAAACCGGAACTTGGTTTCATATAACCTCGTTTTAATTTATAATGGCGATACCCACGAGTTTTTATGAGAGGTGCCGGAAAGTTGTGAATACAGGTCTTTAGGGCTTCTATAATTCTCCTTGTGCGGCTGATGCAAGTGAAATCTACATCAATCGTGAAATTTACGTGCGCGCGCACGCGTGTGTTTGTGTGTGTGTGTGTTTGTGTGCGTGCGTGGTCAGGCCTCTCTCTCTCTCTCTCTCTCTCTCTCTCTCTCTCTTCGTATCTGTCTCTCTCTCCCTCTGTTTCTCTGTCTCTCTGTCTCTCCCTCTCTTCCCCCTCTCCATCTCTCGTGAATGTCCTTTGTCCGCTATGTCAAATAAAATATAAATGGTCAATTAGCTTCATTAACATTTCAGGTCACAACACGTTGTCATGTATCCATCTAAGTGCATCGCCTGCATTGTTTCTTTGGCGCATGTAGAGTGGAAATCTCAGCGGACGCATTATAAATCTGGTTGCTCGTATTTTAGAATTTCAATGCTAGTGATTCTAGGATATCGCGGTAATAAGGCAGGATCCGCGGATTCAGCGAGGGAAAAGTAAGAGGTAGCGCTGACTTGAAGTTCTCTGTAGATCCGCATGGATTTAGGCGTATGTCTCAGCAGTCGGTAATACTCAGGGTGATATTCAGAATGAGCTAATGCCACATACAGAAACGAGTTAATGATTCCACCCCCAACCCCCACCCCCCCCCCGACACACCCCCTCCGTGCAAAGCATTAATTGCCAGCATTGCTGTTTTTCATTGTGTAGTGTCGAGTCGTGTCATGTCGTGCCGGGTAGTGTAGTGTAGTGAATATTTTTCCTTGTTTGCTAGAGTAGGCTTCGGAGAGTGGAATAAAATGTGTTTGGACTGTTTATAGCTTGGAGGGGGAGCGGAGAGAGGAAGGAAAAGGTGTGTGTGTGGGTGTGTGGGTGTGTGTGTGGGTGTGGGTGTGTGTGAGTGTGTGTGTGTGTGAAAGAGTGTGTTCTGATTTGGTATTTCATGTTCTGCTTTCGTTTGATTGATTGATTGATAGATGGAGTTTTGTTTGCTGTATATATGTAAAGTGCAATGAGTTCTAGTGCACTTTACAAAACGCACAAATTGGTACCAGACCTTGTCTTTCTGTTTATTTGCTTGGAACCCACTTTTTTCTAAGTGCGCGGGAGTGCTCTATTAATACATGGGAGTGCAGTTGTAGTGCATGAGAATGTTTTAAGTACAAGGGAGTGCTCTATCTGGGACGGAGTTAAAAGAAGTCACTTTTGGGGCAGACGTACTAAGTCCACTTTTTAGACGGGAAGATCCAATTTTGCATTAGATGCTTACATTTTTAGATGAATTTTGCGCACTTTCCGATTCCTACATTCTTAAATGAACAAAGTTCTGATGTTTTGCAAATATGCGTGAGGGTACAAATGTTGTTTATTATTATTATTATAAAATTATTATTATTATTATTATTATTATTATTATTATTATTATTATTATTATTATTATTATTATTATTATTATTATATTATTATTATTATTATTATTTTTATTATTATTATTATTATTATTATTATTATTATTATTATTATTATTATTATTATTATTATTATTATAGTCTTCTCTGTGTTTATAATTGGTGCACCTGGTAATCAGCCGTATGTAGGAGCGGCAGGAGCTTTCAATGCTATGTGGTATTGATTACATTTGTTAAAATAATTCTACCTAGAGTAAACTATTGTGGTAAAACTTACTGAATGTGTCTCTGTATTTGCTCTTATGGTTTATCGATTTCGATTTTGCAATAAACATTTTTCTATTTTGATCTTTGTATTTGTAAACAGAGTGTAACGTTATTCGGTAATTCTAATGGGAGACTTGTATTGTATACGGTCGTTAAAACGGGTGTAAACTAAATTCTGAGATCTGGAGAAAGAACAAAAGTGAGATCAATTTATTTTTGAAATGTTGGAAAATTTTCATGAATAAATTACTACCAAAAATACACTTTCAATCCCTGTGCTCTTCTTGTGTGTGTTGCTGGTGAAGGTATGTGTGTATGCGTGTTTTGGGGGTGCGTGATGGCGTGCGAGAGAGAGAAAGAGAGTCTCTACTTTATATCCTGTATTGCCTACAGGTGATGATACAGGTGGAAGTGGGGGAGTTGAAGAAGAAAGAAAAAGAAGAAAAAGAAAAGAAGAAGAAGAAAAGAAGAAGAAGAAGAAGAAGAAGAAGAAGAAGAAGAAGAAGAAGAAGAAGAAGAAGAAGAAGAAAAACAACAAGAAGAAGAAGATGAAGAAGAAGAAGAAGCAGAAGAAGAAGAAGAAGAAGAAGAAGAAGAAGAAGAAGATGATGATGATGATGATGATGATGATGATGATGATGATGATGATGATAATGATGATAAGAGAACAAGAAGAAGAAGATGATGAAAAAGAAGATGACGATGATGATGATGATGATGACGACGATGATGATGACGATGATGACGAAGATGACGAAGAATATAAGACAGAAGAAGTAGAAGCAGAAAGGAAGAAGAAGAAGCAGAAAGGAGAAGGAAGAAGAAAAAGAAGAAGAAATTGACAAGAAAGAAGGAGAACAAGAACGAAAAGATGTGCATTATAAAGTATGTGCTATTGGTGCCAACAAGAAAATGTTCATCAAGCCTGTCTATGATGATGAGGCAATGCTATTCTATTTCCACTGTAGCTAAGGTACCGACTTACGAACGCTCTCAGTGACCGGCTGTAGGCCATCAACCATCATCAACCAGGTGTAGGTCAAGGTCAAGGTCAAATGGAGAGGAAATGACGCCCTCAGGCAACTGCTGACCAGAGTGACATTATAAACCCTGACTGACCAACTACTTGCGGGCACTGTCCACTCAATCACGTTTTGGGGTCTACCGTGATTCCATCCGTACGCGGAATAGAGCATCAGTTTTCTGCAATTTTTTTAAAAGTGTGTTTTCAGGTTTAACGGGAAATATATTCAGGAATCGGAATGAACCAAACGTTGCTCAGTCTGTCTGTCCGTCGGCCGTTGAACGCCATATCTTAAGAACCACTGAACGGATTTAACCAGACTTCATTTAAAAAAACAACAACATTACTAAGCTAGTAGCCCGTCTAGCGTGCAATCATATTTGCTCTACAGCAAATGTCAAGGTCACTGGAGTTAATTTGTTGCTAAACACGTTTTACTCAATATCTCCAAAAACGGTTAGAGCTTTTTTCTGTTGAGTTTTGGTTTACAGTAATTTCAAATCATGTGCCGTCCTTTCGAAGCAGTTCGGTGGTCGGTCGATCGGTTTGCACGGGGTTCCGAATGTCACTTTCTTTGTCCTACCCCAACACTAGCAGGACCGAAATTCATTATGTTTACTTTGAGGATACTTTAACTGCTGCTGAGAATGTTAGATCATTCGTATTTGTAAATTCTCATAGGTCAAGGTCACCCTTTCCTAAACACGGTATGCGCTGTATCTAAACTTGGCTGATCCGAGTTTGATCATGTTTCGCTGGCAGAATCCCCACTTTCTGGAAATTTAGTGCTTTAAATTCCCACTGTCGCTGTCTCTCTCATTTGCTCGCTCTCATTCCTGCTCTGTTCTATCAATCTGCTATGCTATCGTCTTCTTCGCTAGACCAGTCTCCTACCTTTTTTCTTGAAAACTCTTCCGGGACAAGACTCCTTGTTTGTGTATGAGGTCTGTTGGATCAGCTTGGGAATATTGGACGCTTTCTGCCAGGTGGTCACTAGGGCTTCCTATGATGTTATTATTTAGCAATGTAGGCATTTTATATGTATGTGTTTTGTTGATAATTTATAATGATGTTTGTATTCTATTTTGTTTTTGTAAACGGGGGTTCGATAAGTTGGGGTGAAGCCTCAGCCGTCCCGTGCGTGGGATGTCTTTATTGTAAAGTGACTGGCTGGTGGAGGGCATTCAGTTTTCCCACTAGGGTTGTTTCAGCAGCTCTTTTATGCGGATTGGGGGTTGTCCGGTCCTGATTTGGCTCGGAAGAGTCCGCTGGACCTAAAGCAACAATAATGTAATGTAATGTAGACAGAGGGTTGCCTATCATTCCAACTTTTCCTTTTGCTTTGTTGAGGTAAAGACTGAGTCACAACGCCGCCAAGGACAGTAACACTTTTAAAAAGGCTTAGTTTACGGCTATGTGAGTGTGTCCGAAATATATTTTATTGTCTCGCCATCTTGTTTTATTTCCAGACTTATTTGGAAATACTTTGATTTAGTCAGAAATGAGACGAGCTAAAAGTCGGCCAGTCTGTCTGTCAGTCGGTCGTTCCTTTGCAGGCGAACTCTGAACGGATTGTGTTAAAACTGCATAACGAACATTACCTATAGGTTAATTGGCCAGCTTCCCGTGCCATCGTTTGTGTTCAACCTCAAATGTCGAAGTCGCTGGGGTCAGTTCTTTGTTAAACACACAAGTTTCGTAGATTCTCTTTGTTCTTCTTGTTCTTGTTCTTCTGGTTCTTCTTGTTCTTGTTCTTCTTGTTCTTCTTGTTGTTGTTGTTCTTCTTCTTGTTCTTCTTGTTCTTCTTGTTCTTGTTCTTGTTCTTGTTGTTCTTGTTGTTCTTGTTCTTGTTCTTCTTCTTCTTGTTCTTCTTCTTCTTCTTCTTCTTCTTGTTCTTCTTGTTCTTCTTCTTCTTCTTCTTCTTCTTCTTCTCTTCTTCTTCTTCTTCTTCTTGTTCTTCTTGTTCTTCTGGTTCTCGTTCTTGTTCTTCTTCTTGTTCTTGTTCTTCTTCTTCTTCTTCTTCTTCTTTTCTTCTTCTTCTCTTCTTCTTCTTCTTCTTGTTCTTCTTCCTTCTTCTTCTTCTTCTTCTTCTTCTTCTTCTTCTTCTTCTTCTTCTTCTTCTTCTTCTTCTTCAATTACCTTATTGAGCATCTATTATCATTGTGATCAACAATAAGAAAACTATTCCGAATAACGCTAGCGTTCAACAAAAACTTTGTACAGGTCTCAGGAGGCACTAGCTCAGACAGTAATTTGGTATATACGTATATATGTTGACGTGTTATTTAAGTTTTAAACGAAGAAAGAAAGAACGAAAGAAAAAAAGTAAGGAAGAAATAAAGAAGTAAATAAATAAATAATGAAACAAGGATAGAAAAGAACCAAACAAATAAATAACGAAAGGAATAAAAGATATATCTTCTTCTTTTCGTTCTCTACCGCCTTCATCTCGGCAGAGATTATGTAGGCTTTTGTATTATAAGCGTATATATATTTCTATTTAGCAATTATGTATAAAAAAAAAAATTTATAAATGAAAGAAACAGCAGACTAGAAGGAAACACACGGTAAAGAAAGAATCAGAAAATGAAAGGTCTGAAACGATAAGAAAGAAAATGATTAAGATAAAAGAAATTACATTTTTGAAATGAAAAAAAAAGAGTAAAATACAGAAAAAAACAACCAAAAAATTAAAGAAAAGAGATACAGAAAGAACAAACATACATTAAGTTGCTGATGCATTTTAAACTGTATACGAGAGAGAGAGAGGGCGGGGGTAGGGAGTGAGAGAGAATAAGTGTGAAAGAGAGAAAGAGGGAGAGAGAAGAGAGAGAGAATAATAGAGGATGACATCACGCGCTTTTTCTTGAATCGAACTCAAAACGCGGCGATCTGAATAGATCCATATTACATACGTCGGAATAGAAATCATTTTTTTTATTTATGAAATTTTAGATTGACTGCATTTAATACCATTATTGAATGGAGGGAGGAAACCGGAGTACCCTCGGAAAACCCTCAGTGTCCTACGTAAGTACGTCCCACGCGGGGTTCGAACCTGCGATCTTCGGCATAATAACCCAGCTTACTATCAGCTGAGCTACCAGACCACTTCTCTCTCTCTCTCTCTCTCTCTCTCCTCTCTCTCTCTCTCTCTCTCTCTCTCTCTCTCTCTCTCTCTCTCCCTGTCTCTCTCTCGCTCTTTTTTGAGGGGCAAAATAGATGAAAAAACAAAAACAAAAGTGGACTAAGATAGAGTGAGGGTGTGTTTGGGGAAAAGGGGGAAGATGTGAGGGAGAGAGAGAAGAGAGAGAGAGAGAGAAGAGAAAGAGAGAGAGAGAACTCGAGGGAGAAAAGAGAGGAGAAAGAGAAGTGGGAGGGAAAGTAGCAGTAGTAGTAAGAGAGGAGAGGAGAGAAGACACGCGCGCGCACTCACACACACACACACACACACACACAACACACACATACAGAGGGAGTGAAAAATGATTCGAGAACTGCAGCAGCAATGAATACAAAACAATAGCAGAAAGTAAACTTTTGTGAGTGTGTGCGTGCGTGTAGGGGGGTGTGTGCGTGTGTGTGTGTGTGTGTGTGTGTGTGTGAACTACATCTGCAAATGTAAATAGACGCTAACTGAAACTACAAACACAAATAACTGTAAATCTGTAAATTCATGTCTACGGATTAGCAGTGTAATAGACTGGGAGCAAGTATTAGTTTCAGACAATGACAAGATTATTCCTGCAGACAAAAACTAACATGTTTTAGACTTAAGGGACAAAAATTTAAACTTTACATGGTTTTTTGTTTATATCTCTCTCTCTTTCTCTCACGTCACCCTCCCTCTCTCTCTCTCTCTCTCTCTCTCTCTCTCTCTCTCTCTCTCTCTCTCTCTCTCTCTCTCTTTCTTTCTCTCTGTCTCTCTCCCTCTCTCTGTGCTGATTTCAGAGGCAAAAATGTCAAACAAAGAAGCAGTGGACTAAGAAAGGAAGGGGAAAAAAGATTTCATACTGTTCAAATGTATTTCCAAATACTTGCACGCATGGATAAAAAAGTGTCTGTCTGTCTGTCTGTCTGTCTGTCTGTCTGTCTATCTATCTATCTATCTATCTATCTATCTATCTATCTATCTATCTATCTATCTATCTATCTATCTATCTATCTATCTATCTATCTATCTATCTATCTATCTATCTAAGCTTATATATACATATAAGCAGTGTCGTAGCTAGGGATTTGGGGGCCCGGGGGGTTTGGCCTCTTTTGGGGGCCCCTGCATTTTGACCGGTGGCGTAATATTTTAATATTTGATGTAAAAAAAATTTCGCACACTCCTTTGGGGTCCCCATCAAGTGGGGGCCCGGGGGGATTTTCGAATTTGGGCCCCCCCTCCCCTCCTCTAGCTACGCCACTGCATATAAGCTTTTTATAAAGTATTAATTTTGTGGGCGGTGCAGTTACTCGGTTTTATCCGAATGAAGCAAGATGAGGAAAAAAAAACATGGAATGATAGGATCTAACTATCTGCAAGCAACAAAAATTATCCACCCCGGTTGGGCCAGGGTTTTAGGTACAGTGCAGCATGTGTTATGAAAATGGTGAAGCACAATGATCTTGACCTTTGAGAAAGTACCAGTGCCAATGATCTGACATGCATAGCAGTAGTTCAAAAATCTGGAAAGTAAAAATGATTAATTTGGATTCAGTTGCTGTTGAGGTAAATCTAAAAGCGTGTTTGGAACACACACACACACACACACACACATACCCACACACACACACACACACACACACCCAACCCTCCCCCCCACACACATTACATTACATTACATTACCTGATTGTTGCTTTAGGTCCAGCGGACTCCTCCGATACCGGACAACCCATGATCCGCATAGAAGATCTGCTGAAACAACCCTAGTGGTAAAACTGAAAGCTCTCCACCAGCCAGTCACTTTACAATAAAGACATCCCACGCAGGGGACGCTGAGGCTGTACTCTAATGTATCGAACCCCCGTTTACAAAAACAAAATAGAATACAAACATCATTATAAATTATCAACAAAACACATACATATAAAATGCCTACATTGCTAAATAATAACATCATAGGAAGCCCTAGTGACCATCTGGCAGAAAGCGTCCAATATTCCCAAACTGATCCAACAGACCTCACACACAAATAAGGAGTCTTGTCCCGGAAGAGTTTTCAAGAAAAAAGGTAGGTGACTGGTCTAGCGAAGAAGAAGATAGTATAACAGATTGATAGAACAAAGCAGGAATGAGAAAGAGCAAATGAGAAAGACAGCGACAGTGGGAATTTTAAAACTAAATTTCCAGAAAGTGGGGATACTATTTATACTGAAACCCCCGGCACCCCAACGGGGGTACACACACACACACACACACACACACACACACACACACACGCAAATTCGGGCACCATTTTTCTTGACCTTGACCTTAACGGTAGAGAAAATATATTGGCATCTGTTTCTGTGAAGTTTAGTTAAAATCCGTTCTGTGGTTCTTAAGATATTTCATCCAACGGACTGACCGACAGACCGAGCGACGGACAGACAGACCGACATACCGACATTTGGCTCGTTCTGTTTCCCACAGACTATTCAAAAGTATTTTCAGATAAGTCTGGATATACAAAATGAAAGAAAGAAAGACATCTACGGCATTTTTCTCTGTGTTTATATTATAATTTGTTTTCGGCGTTGCCAAGCCCTTCCCTGCACTCGATACTTTCATCTACACCCCCTACCTTCCTTCCATCCGCCCCTATTGCTCCCACCGGCCCGACTTTCTTTGTGTATGTTGATGTTATCATATCCTTACACTAAGGATTTTGAACGGACCAAGAAAATTAAAAGCTGGTACTTACATTGACCTAAAAGGCAGAATGAAATTCGATTTTGGTTTTCTTCTAAAAAGGATTAAGATTTAAAGAGAGAGAGAGAAAGAGAGAGAGAGAGAGAGAGTGAGAGAGAGAAAGAGGATGGGGAAGAGAGAGCGAGAGAGAGAAAGGCATGGGTAGGATGGAGAGGGGAGAAAGAGAGAGAGAGAGAGAGAGAGAGAGAGAGAGAGAGAGAGAGAGGAGGGGGGGGGGGGGCGCATACAGACAGAGAGACAGAGACACAGAGAAGGAGGCTTACGCATTTAAATCCGAACGCAGTAAACTTGAGTTGTTTTATTTTCACAAATATTATACCACCCTACCCCCTTTCCTAGAATGACAAGTTGAATTGTCGTCCGATCGCATTTTTTTTACCTCTACCTCTACAAATGTATCACTAATGTGTAAAGTAATCTGTTGAAAAGCATTCTTTGAAACTTCAATGAGATGGAGAGAATCATCCGGCATTATATTTTTTAATGTTAGTTTTACATTGTGTATAGAACTAAAATGAAATAAGTAATTGTCTCATATCGATTACTATTGTTGTTGTAGCAGCAAAAAGCAGCTTGAGAATAATTATTTTATTTTTATCAAATAATTTTGAACATAAGATATCGCGTAGGGTCAGGGCTCGCGTTTGCTGCGCGCGGTCATTACACCATTTGCGGTCATGACACCATTTGCGATAATTTACGTTGACTTACACGGGCTATTTGTCCTTCTGTGATATATTCATATTAGTAGTTTATATGTACACACTACTTCAAGGAGGAAAAGCTAATGAAATAATAATAATAATAATAATAATGATGATGATGATGATGATGATGATGATGATGATGATGATGATGATGATGAAAATGATTGATGATGATGATTGATGATAATAATAATAATAATAATAATAATAATAGAGGATGTCACCACGCACTTTTTCTTCTATCAAACTCAAAGCGCGGCGATCTCAAGAAATTACTATTACAGAAGGCAGAAGACAAATCAATTTCCAGTTTTGAAATTTAAGTTTACTGCATCCAATACCATTATTGAAGAGAGGGAGGAAACCGGAGAACTCGGAGAAAACCTCTCAGTGCACTGTAATTAGCACATTAATATTAAGAATAGTAGCCTACATCTCGCCGCACTTTGAGTTCGATTTGAAGAAAAAGCGCGTGATAGCATTCCGTATTGTTTATTTATTATTATTATTATATTATTATTATTATTATTATTATTATTATTATTATTATTATTATTATTATTATTATTATTATTATTATTATTATTATTATTATTATTGTTATTATTATTATTATTATTATTATTATTATTATTAGTAGTAGTAGTAGTTAGTAGTAGTAGTAGTAGTAGTAGTAGTAGTAGTAGTAGTAGTAGTAGTAATATTGTTGTTATTGTATATATTTTTTAAATATTATTATTACATCTAGTTAGATTGGTGACGCATATTTATCGTTCGCGCGCCACGTCTATCCAAAGTGAACAGGCTTCATCTTAAAATATTGAACTGAACTGAACTGAACGCGCGCCTATACAGTCGACATCGGATTTTGTGTTTTGTTTTAGTGGGAGGTTTTGGTGACGACTCCGTGAGGCTTTTGTTGTTATTGTTGTTGTTGTTTTTGTTGTTTTGTTTTGTGTTTTGTTTTTGCGGTGTAGTTTTTGAGGTACATTGCAATACATTTTAGTTATGATATTTGTATCCTCGCATTTACTGGGATTTGTGGATTGTCATAATAAAGTAATAATAAAGGATGCTATCGTCCGAAGGTAGTAGGCCTACTGGTAATAGTTTGGGACTGATTTCATCCCATATATAAACAAATTGGAAAATGACACCCTAACCGTAAAGGAGACAGCATTGTGGCAGTTGAAAATATTTATTTCCTTTAAAAATAAAAGTTTGATGCTGCTTTAAATCTATTCATTTTCCTTGTAAAAAAAAAAAAACATTCGTTCGGATTTTTCCTTTCTATTTTTTTTTCGTTCTTTTTTTGTGAAAAGGAGTTGGTTGAGCCTGCTTCAAATTTGCCAGATCACAGACCACAAATAATTGAGATATTCTAGCAAGTGTTTTTATTCTTGATTTTAAAGTTAGGTACAGAAATGGAATTCTTGAAAAGTTAGGTACAGAGAGAGAGAGAGAGAGAGAGAGAGAGAGAGAGAGAGAGAGAGAGAGACAGACAGATAGACATACAGACAGACAGAGAGAAAGAAAGAGGGAAAGAGAAAGAGAGAATACAATAATAAAATATAACGAATAAAAATAAGCGAACTTAAAAAAAATTTAAATTAAACGAAAACGATTTAAATTAACTTAAATTAAATGTATAAAATAACTTCTCAAATAAAATAAAACACACCGGTCTTGCAGACCCTTCACATAAAGTAAAGGAAAAAGTGAGAAAACTTTCTTTAAAATTAGACTGTAGACGTCTGGGACTATGAATGAGTTACAATGTCCCACTGACGGGACATTTGTCTACAAGCAACCAATGGGTAATAGACCAATTTCACGCTTTGCGCTTTGGGTCTTAAACCCCTTGTTGTTGCGGTTGTATTCACTAACACTATCCCCCTAGGAACCATGCTCCTCCGTCATTTAGAATGAGAAAGACTCTGAAGCAGGTGCCATGCATTTTCCTGTCAAACTTTACCAACAAACAAAATATATAAAAAGGTTTAATTTTTTTACAATGTTACTTTTTTTTAGGGGAGTGGGTGGGTGGGAGGGAGTAGGGGGGGGGGGGAAGGAGGCTCCTAAAGCAAACAATGCGACATGCAAGCAGGGGAGACAATCTGAAAAAAACGAAAGTAGGCCATATCTATTCAAACCCTCAAAAGGTTTTATTTTTGTTTATTTGAGAAGTTAGTGTTTCACGCGTCGATAATTCACCACAGAGAAACAGAGAGAGAGAGAGAGAGAGAGAGAGAGAGAGAGACAGAGAGAGAGAGAGAGAGAGAGACAGAGAGAGAGACAGAGACAGAGAGAGACACAGAGAGAGACACAGAGAGAGACACAGAGAGAGACACAGAAAGATCCTCCAAAGCCCTGCACTCTAAAACTTGTTAGAATTTTTGCTCTGATCATGCAGTTAAAAGATCAGACATTACCTTGTTTGAATGGAGTGCCATGCTTGTTCCTTAATCCTAGTTTTAGTACTTTTTACATCATTTCAAGAGAATGAGACTTCGTTCCAGGACACCATGCTACACGAGTGAATTCCTACTAAAGAAACCATCTTCACACGCACAAACAAAAACGCGCCGCGCACACCCATATACAAGCACACACACATACACCGTACGCACGTACGCATAAACTCATTAAAGAGCAAAACAGGTGTACATGTACCCAAATCTCTTCTGACTTATTTTTTTCTTCGAAATATGGCGTGGAACTGATCGACCGACAGACCGACATTTGACTCACGACGATAGCAAGGTATTGAAGACTTAATACAATTCAAAACAAGAAGACTTCTTTTTTCCATGTAGAAATTACAAACCTTTGCGTGACTTGCTTTCTTTCACTTGTCCTTTTAACTTTGCACCCAATGGCATTTACACATACATACATCCATACAAACATACATACATACATATATACATACATACACACACACACACATACAAGCACAAACCCACTCACCTCCTCCCTCCCCTTCTACTCCTCTAACTCTCCCTATCCCCCAACCTCTCTAATCTTTTCTTACAGCCCTTGGATCACGAAGACTGCCCTTAACAAAATAAAAAAGAATGGATGAGACTTTGGAAGTACAGGTACTGGACTCTACTCTTGCTTGTTCGGGGCTGAAAATGATGATTATGATGATGATGATGACGACAACGGCGAGGACGACGACGATGATGATTAAGCCTACATTACATTACATGGTTATTGCTTTAGGTCCAGCGGACTCTTCCGAGCCAAATCAGAACCAGGACGATGATGATGACAACGACGACGATGATGATGACAACGACGACGACGGCGATGATCTTTATGATGATGATGATGATGATGATGATGATGATGATGATGATGATAAGGAGGAGGAGGAAGAAGAAGA
This sequence comes from Oncomelania hupensis, assembly GCA_036898135.1. Taxonomy (NCBI): domain Eukaryota; kingdom Metazoa; phylum Mollusca; class Gastropoda; order Littorinimorpha; family Pomatiopsidae; genus Oncomelania; species Oncomelania hupensis. The sequence continues at coordinate 28,923,857 of CM072516.1, read as the reverse complement.
TGAGGATGTCCACTTCTACCGCGCTTGGACAGAGAATGTGCCGCAATTCGAATCAGCTACAGTTTTGGTGGTAAGATCTGCTTGAGTCGTGATATTTACGAGTCCAGAGCTCTGCGTTCTGTCGATTCAAAGATCTGGCCCTGCCATTTTGCTCGTTAGGCAGACGAAAAAGCCACTTCCGTCAATCACCACGCATGCGCACGACAAGCCATTGACGACCCTCATCCTGTCTGTCCTGTGCTGGCGTGTGCAATGGGGTGGTACGCTTCCGTACGCAAGGAAGGAAAGGAAATAAAAACACAAAACGAAAACAACCAAGAACATGTCGAAGAACAAAATATCTATGCAAGACACCATTATGATCGAGGGAGCAGCTGAATGAATTGCACACGTATCACCGATCAGGCGAGGAGGATCAATGGTGGACAGTCACTTCAACGTTGGCAGGTGTAAGCCTAAATTGTTATATTATATGTTTGTGTACATGCGTGAGAATGACTGTAAGGGCCAAAAACATATATCTATGTCTAAAATCATATATGAAAAGACGTTAAAATAAATTATTGAATTGAATTGAATTGAATTGAATTAGATGCAAACAGATGAGAGTTCTATTTCACTTTAACGCGCTGTCACAACGTTGAAGACATCGTTCATCGTGGTTTATTGTTGATCACCCTCTTTTATACCCATTAAGAGGCCTCTCAATGCCCGATTGTCACAGTCACACATAATATTTTATTTGTCTCCCCCCTATCCCCCCAACCCACGGCTCTCCCTTGAAGAGACGGTGTGGTCTTAGGTTAATCTTTATATTCGATATCTATGGAACAGACCACCTTATCGCAGGTCTCGACAAAATGTAATTGGGAATATTACACTATGATGATCAAAGATGCTCTAGATGTGGCTTTTCTAAACTATTTTTCTCCAGAATATCTACCTCTTTTCACTTACCTCATTCCAACCCATCCTCACGCCATCCCCATCCCCACACACACACTCCCCGCTTATTTCCCAGCCCTTCTCATCGCACCTCTTCACCTCTTGTATATTTCCCAACTTTCCACCCTCAGCAGCTTTTAGCCATAACCCCCAATTGCCAATCCCATTGCCTTAGCTCATCAGTTTAAGTCTGTTGGGCTCCATTTGACTCCATTTGCCTACAGGGTCAAACCACAACGACTGAACTTGCCGTCCAAATATGAGTTAGAGAGAGAGAGAGTGGGAGAGAGAGAGAGTGAGAGAGAGAGAGAGAGAGAGAGAACTTGTTTCTGAGAACATGCAAAAACACTGTTTAAAATTGACGGAAACATCGGAAATATGCTACAAGGGTTCGGGTAATGGTTAGTTGTAGATCTATCCCTAGCCCTTGCCCTAACCCTTTTCTCTAGAAAAATGCACTTTTTCAGTCCCAAAAACCCATTTGCCTTCTTGGATTCTTAAATTGTAAGAAACCAAGTGAGGACACCGTCAATAAACGGTTCGAAAACATTCTCAACGGGTTCGTAAAAGACAGTTGACCTAGAAACAAATACAGCGTGACCTAATTCGTCGCCTAGAGGAGACGAAACTTACTTTTTCTTGCGTTTTCAAAGTTACCTTGGATCTGGAGACATTCGCATGTTCCCAGATCACAGGCGGCGGAAGCTGCTCAGGATTGGGGGGGCACACCCACATTTCATTCACTGACATCAGGACCGGACCTTGGAAAAGTCGAGGGGGAGGTTACAGATTCAGCGACGGCGCGAAGCGCCGAGCCTTCTAGGGGGGTTCGGGGGCATGCTCCCCCGGAAAATTAGTTTTTCAAGGATGCAAAATGGTGCAATCTGGTGCAATCTGAACCTTGAAAAAGCCATTTGTGATGGTCTGGGACTTTGAGCTTTTTGAACAATTGAACTGACAAACTCTGGGGTACAAAAATTATCCTCTGCCCCTCCCTTAAAAAAACAACAATACACACACACACAAACATTTATTTATCAGTAGAAATGTTTTGCATACTATTATTATTCACTACTTTTTGTTGATCGTTAAAGGTATAAAGCTTTACCTTGTAGTTTATGAACATCACCGCCTTGCTTTCATTTAATTCAGTCTTGCTGCACTAAGTTCCTCGGCATTAGTACCATTTGTAAATTGTATCTTCTGGCAAAACAGTTCACTGCCTCTTTGAAGTAAATATCAACATCCCTGTGCACTTTCAGTAAAGCAAGTCCCAGTTGAAAACCTGTCTTGACTTTGTAGTCATGACCAATTCACTGCGGCAACAGTACCCCCGTTGGGGTGCCGGGGGTAGTATCCCCACTTTCTGGAAATTTAGTGCTTTAAATTCCCACTGTCGCTGTCGTCCTCATTTACTCTTTCCCATTCCTGATCTGTCCTATCACTCTGCTATACTATCTTCTTCTTCGCTAGATCAATGACCTACCTTTTTTCTTGAAAACTCTTCCTGGACAAGACTCCTTGTTTGTGTATGAGGTCTGTTGGATCAGCTTGGGAGTGTTGGACGCTTTCTGCCGGGTGGTCACTAGGGCTTCCTATGATGTTATTATTTAGCAAGATAGGCATTTTATATGTATATGTTTTGTTGATAATTTATAATGATTTTTGTATTCTTTTTTGTTTTTGTAACTGGGGGTTCGAGTAGTTGGGGTAAAGCCTCAGCCGTCCCCCGCGTGGGATGTCTTTATTGTAAAGTGACTGGCCAGTGGAGGGCATTCAATTTTCCCACTAGGGTTGTTTCAGCAGATCTTTTATGCGGATCGGGGGTTGTCCGGTCCTGATTTGGCTCGGAAGAGTCCGCTGGACCTAAAGCAACAATCAACAATCAATTGAATCTCTGTTGCCCCATTGTAGAGCGCAGGTAGTTTTTCAGGTTGCGCAACTGACTGTTTGAACGCTCACACTCGGCAGTAGTGACAGGCAGGGTGCAAAGGTTCTTTAGGATGATGAACAGATTGGGATAAAAATCCCTGTCACAATGTTTCAGTGCTTCTGATGCCGTGGATGGGATGATAGCTGTCGCATTCTCAGCAGCACGTCGCCATTTGCAAACCCACCGTTGGTATTCTGCATCAAGGGTATCGTTGTCTGGTAGGTCAGACTCCCACAACATTGCCAGTGTCTTCACCCCTTCTGGAACCTGCATGAAACCATCCTGGTTGTCTATTAAAGTGCTTGGCACCAGACAGAGACCATCAACTGCTAGGCCAGTATTTTTGAACCTCGAGTCCAATTTGGTTGACAGGTGTTCCAAGAAAGGAATGGCAATCTTGAAATATTCTTCTGGAGTGGCCGCAGATTGGTTGTCACGGAGAGTCTTTCGGGATGCTTGACGAGGAACAATAACACCAGTTGTCAAAGCATTTGCCATTTTGCTGACTTCACCAAACCAAGCAACGAACGCTGTGTCGACATCTCTTCTAATAGAAGACATGCAGTTACTGACCTCTTTGATTTCCAGTAGGCATCGACAACATCTTTTGTCCTTTTCTGCAGCTTCACTGTCAAGGGTTTCCATTTCAACGATGTTTTTGGACGATTCAGCGATGGTCGTTTCAATGGATGTTCGTTTCAACGAATTGTCATAACTATCAACTTAACATCTTAATTAATATTTCTAAAAAGTCGTTTTTGGTGGATTAGGGCAGTATCAAGGTGAAGGTGCTGGAAGAGGCTTGCGGCCAGAACAAGAAAATATGGCTGCATTTACTAATTTAGGCTTAGGGGTTGGGTTACTTGGTCGTTTCAACGGGAAAACGCTTTGGAGGTTTCAACGGATCCCTTGAAATAGATTTCCGTTGAATTGACTATAAATAACTCTTTGTACGTTGGACCAAAAGTGACTAAAAACTGCAATGTTTTAAAAACAATTTAAAAAAATTGAAACTCGTTGCATTAAAAAAATTCAAAACCCAGGAATCCCCCCCCCCCCCCCCCCCCCTCTGGGTCCGGCCCTGGACATTTACTCCAAATAATTTGAACTATTTTCATAGACACTATGTGAGAGAGAGGAAAAAGATATATATTTCTACAACTGTGCATATAAGAGAGAGAGAGAGAGAGAGAGAGAGAGAGAGAGAGAGAGAGAGAGAGAGAGAGAGAGAGAGAGAGGGGAGGGTAGAGAGAAAGGGAGAGAAACTGACCTGGCAATGTTGATCCATCACAGTAACAAAAACAGCAGTCATGTATGTCATTTGGCATGGGAAATTACACCGTTAATTTTTCAAAGTATGCCTGACGGCGTTCATTTGTATTGATAAATTCATAAGCAGTTTGCGCTAGGTCTAGTTGATCTACTTTGTCTTTGAACACATGCATTATAAGACATTTATTTAGACGCTCCTGCGTCATCGTTGCCCGAAGGTATGTGTTTACCCGCTTTAGGGCTGAAAAACTGCGCTCAGCCGTTGCAGTTGTGGTTGAGATGGTGAAGTACAGTCTAAGAAGTGTATCCACTTCACTCAGCATCCGTCGCACAGTGTCAGAAGCTTTCAGTTCATCCGGCAGTGATTGGAAGATGGTGATCCTAGAGTTAACCGCCTTCCTGGTGTCACCCAGTGCATGTGGGAGGAGTTCTAGCTGAGTTTTGAGTCTGTCCAAGTCGATGTCAGCGGAATATGTATCTTTGATTTCTTGAGGAATTTTTGGTCTCTTCCCTGCTGCTCCATCACTTAGAAGAACTTAAATTTTCCTTGGTAAGTCGAGAGCTATTTGATCAAACCGGCTCTTTAAATGTTCTTGACCCTGTGAGCCATCGTCCAGTCTTCGTGGAGGCTGCTTCTGTGTAGGAACGCAGGGCTCATCACACAAATTTGCAGCATTCGTTGTGATGTCAGCAAAAAATGTCTCATAACAATCTTCATACCGCATGCTTTCCAGTGTTCTCAGACAAATGTCAGCAGCGTTTACTGCGTCATCACAAGTCGTTTGTTTTCTTTCAAGAACTGTCGCCAACTCTTCAGTCACAGCAAGGATCTCATCTTTGAATCTTTTTGCAACTCCTGACACATGACTCTGAAAATTACTCGCCCCGTCGTAGGCCTGGCCCCTACAGTTTTGCACTGGCAAGTCAAGTCTGATCAAGCAGCCCTTCAGTGCTTTGAAAATGGTCTCAGCACAGATATTGTTAACTTGCATCAGTCCAGAGAAAGGGGGAAAATATTGGTTTGAACCTCCAAATAATGTTTTTTGAGGGGCTGAATATTGGGGGGGCAAATGTATAGGTTTGCCCCCCCCAATATTTTTCTGGAGGGGGCCAGTGCCCCCCTTGCCCCCCCGCTTCCGCCGCCTGTGCAGATACCAAACTGTGTTCCCAGATGACCGTACAAAGAGCAAATATACCTTGTTTATGGAGACATTTATAAGACTTTATATATATATATATTTCTGAGAAAGGATAGACTTCAAAACTGTAATGCATACCACAAGAGTAATCATTGCCAGAAATACAACGAGACAAGTACTAGTACTAATAAATTCTAGCCAATCTAAAGTGGAAAATACTCTGCACTTCCATCAAAATTGTTTATTAAACGTATTCGCTTGCTAGATTAATACATTTCTGAACTTTAAACACTTACATCAAACTCGCAATCTTTAAAAAAAATTGCTTTTTGTACTTTGACTTTCTTTTAAGGGGAATGTCACATTTGCTATCCTATCCTATCCTATCCTGTCCCATAACCCGAAGGTCGTAGGGGCACCACAGATGATCGTTTAACCAGCATACTCCATCTTTCTCTGTCCTCAGCAGCCCTCATGGCTTCGCTCAGTGTCAAACCAGTCCATTCTCGAATGTTGTCCTCCCACCTCTTTTTCGGTCTCCCCCTTTTTCTACCTCCTTGCACTGTGCCTTGCAGAATGGTCTTTGCAAGGCCTGATGATCTGGTGACGTGGCCATACCATCGGAGTTTCCGTTTCTTCACCACTGTGAGCAGGTCATCGTGTTGTCCAATGGCTTGTGTGATGGTCTGTCGGACTTCGTCGTTGGTGATGTGTTGGGTATAGGAAATGCACAGAAGTCTTCTGTAGCACCTCATCTCCATGCTTTGTATTCTTCGTTGGAGATCTGCTGTGAGGGTCCATGCTTCGCAAGCATATAGGAAGATGGAGATGACCAGAGAGCGCAGCAGTCTTACTTTGGAATGTAGACTGATGGTTCTGTCTTTCCAAATGGGCTTCAACCTTGTCAGGGCAGCAGTTGTTTGTGCGATCCTGGAGAGGACTTCCTGCCGAGACCCATTGTCTGACACAATGGCTCCTAAATATTTGAAGCTGTGCACTGTGTTGAGGGATTGGCCTTGTACTTTGATGTCCGTGTTGATGCCATTGGTGTTGTTGGTCATCATTTTGGTCTTCTCTGCACTTATTTCCATTCCATAAGCTCTGGAGGTGGTGTCAAGCCTCTGTACAAGCTGTTCAAGTTCTTGTTCCTCTCCAGCCAATCCATCAATATCATCCGCAAAACGAAGATTGGAGATTGCTCTGCCCCCTATGCTGACTGTGCCTTCGTGATCTGCAAGAGCATCTGACATGATGCGCTCTAGGAAGATGTTGAAGAGTGTTGGAGAGAGTAGGCATCCTTGACGCACACCGATTGTTGTTCTGAACCAGTTCCCGATGACGCTGTTATGGAGGACTGCACTGGTAGCCTTGTCATACAGGCTTTTGATGACTTCTATAATTTTAGGGCTGATGTTGTACACTTTCATGGTTGCCCATAGAGCTGCATGCCAGACTCGGTCAAATGCCTTCTTGAAGTCTATGAACACATGATATAGATGTTGTTGGTGCTGTAGGTATTTCTCACAGATTATTCTGAGGTTGAAAATCTGTTCAGTGGTACTTCGCCCTGCCATGAATCCTGCTTGTTCTTCAGCTATGATTTGTTCAGCTTGTGGTTTCAACCTGTTGAGTATTATTTTCAGGAGGACCTTGCTGGGATGGCTGATGAGGCTGATGGTGCGGTAATTTTCACACTCCTGAAGGTTACCTTTTTTGGGAAGAGTGATGACAAGCGACTGGGTCCATGGTGTAGGCCATTCCCCACTCTGCCAGATCTTGTTACAGATAATGGTGAGAGCATCAGTCATCGCTTCTCCTCCTGCTTGTAGCAGTTCCGCTGGTATGTTGTCCACTCCCGCTGACTTCCCTTTCTTCAGCGATTGCACTGCTGCCTCAACTTCTTCCCGGAGAATTGGGAGGATTTCTTCTTCTTCTCTGCTCTCGGGACATGCTAGAACTGATGGGTCTCCATTTGGTGTATGGTTGTAAAGATCAGAGCAGTACTCTGTCCATCTGTCCAAGACTTCTTGTTCTTCTGTAAGGCAAATGCCAGACTTGCTTTGGATAGTGGAGACTTTGGGCTGTTTAACACTTGTCAGCCGCTTCACAGTCTGGTAGGCCTTCTTGCTGTTGTTCTTGTTCAGATTGTTCTCTATTTCCTGGCATTGATCTTCTATCCAGTTCTCCTTTGCTGTGCGCATGCCTTTTCGGATGTCATTGTTGATTTTTCGGTAGACATCAGCTCCCTGTGAGGTGTTCTTTTTCTTTTTTTAACTCTCTTCGTTTATCACACAGATCCAAAAGTTCAGGTGTGATCCACGGCTTCTTCTTTGGTTGGTGCTTGCCAAGGATCTCAGTGGCGGCATCTGTTACAGCTGAGTTGAAGGTATTGGTCATGGTGTTAACATCTACTTCGCCTGCCCCCAAAATAAGCAGTGGTGCAAATTTCCCTCCAATTGTGGCCTGAAATATTTTTGCCACCTCCGGGTCTTGCAGTTTGTCCAGGTCGAACTTCAGCCTAGTGCACTTTGCTGTATTTACTCTCTTCAAATGAAGCCGGAAAGACATCATCACGAGATCGTGGTCACTTCCAATGTCTGCTCCTGGAAAAGTGCGTGTCCTGCCGACCATGATGTAGTCGATCTGGTTGTGATGTTCCCCGCCGGGACTGTGCCATGTCCATCGTCTGGATTTTTTGTGGAGACCAAGCGTGTTTGCCAGTACCAGATTGTTGTATCTGGCAAACTCCAATAGCCTCAGATCCCTGTCATTTGTCTCGTTGTTGCAGTGGGGTCCGCATGTGTCTCCCCAGTTGTGGTGCGCATCTTGGCCAACCTTGGCATTCCAGTCGCCTTGCACTATGACTATGTCCTTCTTCGGCACTTGGTCAAGGACCGCCTGTATATTTTCATAAAAATCCTCCACTTCGCTGTCTTCATAGTCTGATGTTGGGGCATAGGCCTGGATGATGGTAATGTTGAAAGGGGTTGCTCTCAGACGGATGGTAATGAGTCTACTGGAGACTGGGCGGCAACCCATGACAGTGGCTAGAATGTTCTTGTGGACCAAGAATCCAACGCCGTGTTCGTGCCTGTCATCTCTACCGCTGAAATAGAGCTTGTGGCCTTTGTCAGTCGTAGTTTCACCTAGGCCTTTCCAGCGCAGTTCGCTGATACCTAGAACGTTCCATCGATAGTGGTCCAGCTCGTGGGCCAGTTCTTCTAATTTTCCTTCCGCAGTTAGGGTCCTGACATTCCAGGTTCCTATGACGATGTTGTTTCTCGTGCGGATCTTGCTAATTTGTCCATCAGTAGCATACTTTTCACCTCCGTCCTGGTGGCCAACGGAAGGCGCAATCCTTGTTCCGGGCGACGACCGATCCGGCATGGAATTAGTGGATAGCCTCATCATGTGTTGTGTCTTGGGCAAAAAAGACCTGGCAGGGCCCAATCCTCTCCAGGCTGTTGGCCACAGCCGAAATCCACGAATACAGTGTGGCTCGCCTTGGCCCTGAGCACGTGGTCGTTGAACCTGTAGTAACGTGAGGTTCCTCCGCCCTGGCCGGTGACTTCTGTGTAGAAGACTTTCGCCCATTGATGCCGTGCTAACATCACCCCTGTTAGTCGCCTCTTACGACACGCCGGGAAACGTTGGGTCTATTCTATTTGCCCGAACCCACATTTGCTAGTTCTGGTTTTGTTAATAAAATCACGTATGTTCCAATCTAAAGTAATAATAACCTTCAAGTCCTCATAATCAAAATATGTCCTTAAGTTATTATGCCTCACTGCCGGGCCTGCCACGCCAAGAACAAGAATTTTGCCAATCTCCCCAGTTCTGACTCTTGTCGACCTTTTAGCAAATTACTTACTACAGCCTGTGTGAATGACAGTCTGTTGAATGTGCTGTGGTCTGATACCAGTATAAACTGGGCAGTCGAAGACAACATGCACTTCACCTTCAATGATACCAAGACAAAATGGACACGATCTACTGTCCTCATTCTGAGCGTACCGAAGTCTATGTGCACTGAAAGGAGACACCCCTAGTCTGAAACTGGCAAATGCAGTTTTGTACAAGGCCGCTTTAATTGTGTCTACATACATTTATATCCCTATGCAGTCCTTAAAGCTATGGTAGACGTCAAAATGTGCACTGTCCTGCAATTAGGTAAACCACTGTTGGCAATAATTGGAGAGAGAGAGAAACAGATAGACAGACAGAGAGACAGACAGATAGATAGGCAGATAGGCAGGCAGACAGAGACAGGCAGACAGAGAGGCAGAAAGATAGACAGGTAGATAGACAGACAAACAGATACACAGGCAGACAGAAAGATATATAGATAGACAGATAGATAGACAGACAGATAGACAGGCAGACAGATAGATAGATGGACAGATAGATAGATAGATAGATAGATAGATAGATAGATGATAGATAGATAGATAGATAGATAGATAGATAGATAGATAGATAGATAGATAGATAGATAGATAGATAGATAGATAGATAGATAGATAGATAGATAGATAGATAGATAGATAGTGAGGCAGGCAGACACAGAGAGATAAGCAGACTAGACAGAGATTGGGACTCTGGTTACCTTCTCAGTGGACGCACGTCAGCCTCATAGCAGAGCAGTGCCACTCTTGCAAGACGAGAGGGAATAGGTACCATAAGTTCTTCCAAGGTACTCATTTTTTATTGGGGTCTTATCCGCCACATGCCTCGAGCAGAACTTGAGCCGGAAAAGCGCTAAATAAGAACTAATAAGGAAACTAACTCTATAAATCAAGGTTCAGAATTCAAGATATATTTATTGTCCCCATAAAACACAAGGCAATTTAGTGCGTGGCGTGACGACTCCGAAGAAAACTAATATAACATACCCCTTCTGCATATGCCATATTAACCCGGCGCAATAAAATGAGGTTTTTCCGAACGGTAAAATCACGCAAACTTCCCATGCCCACAACCCCAATTCGTCTATGACCTGAGCGTCAGAATCTTTAAAGTGCGTGCACAGAATAGACTTTGGGTTTTTATACTCTCTTCCGAAGGAGTAAAAACTGTTATACGATTTTAGATTTCTTACAACTCCCCCTCCCCAATCTCCCCCTCACGCCTCACCTCCAACAGCCACTCCCACCCCCCACCCCCCTCTCCACGCCCGCCACACTTCTCCTCCTAGTTTCTCACATCATTATTTGCCCCATTTCATTCAAAGATATCTCTAGATGCTAAGCTCGCACGCACTTCTATGTTTTCTCGCGTTCTGTGAGTTTCCTGCATCAAGGCATTATTTCTTACCCCTACAGGGGTTTTAAAGGATCATTCAGCTCCAAACATCTTTACACTTTTTTAAACATTTATTTCATCGATCTTATATAGCGCTTTTCACAGCTTAAGAGCTGCTCAAAGCGCTGGTCGATACTCAAGCGACCCGAGGTGCCCGAGGCACTCCTTACGAGTCCCTACGTCGCGCGCATTCGCGGCTCGGAGCAATCCCGCGAAGAACAAATAAGAAAGACAGGGAAACACAGAACACTTAAAACACAAAACACCTAACAGAAAGTAAGAGATACAAAAAGACAACAGAATGAAAAACGCACCTCTTTTCTAAATCCCCAAAAATACATAAAGTGAACCGTACCCCTGAAATGCCCAGTAATGCCCCTGCCACCCAATTCCTCCTAAAATTAGAATGGATACAGGGTTCAATATAACTACCCAGTTGGCCCTTGAGTGCATACACCTTATGCCCAGCACAACTACCACAGCATAAACTTTCCCACAACATAAACACCCAATTATACACATCATGGCATTATAAGATGAAAATTATCTATCCCACCCTAACCATGGTGTCACGTCCCCCCGAGCGGTTCAGTGACGTCAGCTCATAAAGCGAGTGAAAAGAATAAAACTCAAACAAAATAAACTAACACAAAATGCCAGAGTACAAACACACACTCTTTTATTCAACAATCAACAAGCAAACACAGGACAAATGGGAACTAACCTTCCCTCAACCCCTAAACAGACCCCCGTCCCAATACTAACTAACAATTACCTCCCCTTGCAACAAACCCCAAATAGAACTAAACAACAACAGTTTCTTTACAAAGTGTATACAGAAAAATCAAAATCAACAAATCAATTCAAAATGCAAGTCTTCAAATAATAAGCGATGGCGTTGAATCATAAACTATTAGCTAGACAAAGCTGTGGCACGGAAGTAATGTCTCAATGTTCTTGTTAAGTAGCTCAGAGAGCTAACAGTCTCTTTCACAAAGTGGATGATTCTTCTAACTAGATGGATATGTTTTTAGGTGCGTGTAATGTGAGTCTGTGTGTGCATGAATTAGGCATGAAAACCTCCTGGAAGTGTGTTGCCTCGATACAAGGCAAAACCTGCAGCAGTGTAAGAAATCACCACAACACTACTCTGTCGTAGAGGCAAAGGTACATCCCAGGCTGGTTAGGACCCAGTCAGCGGCAACAACATCAACATCAGTGCAGCACAACAGGCAACATCAAAGGCAACAGCGTGGAAAATAATGCGTAGAAATAAACACGTAGAAGAAATAATCATCATCAGCCCACACCTGTTGACATATACATAGTCTTAACAATATGCCCACCAAATAATAAACACTAAATAATATAACATAACACGCCGTCCTCCGTCCGCCATCTTGACCTGTATAGTTATGAATATCATAATAATAATATAAGATACTATACACACATTCCAATAATATAAATCACCCTTTGATGCTAAATAATTCGCATCTTCTTTACACACCAATGTTTATATAAATATACATAATTATCGCAACCACACTACCATCTTACAGTCCTGATTCATTCCGCCCCCCTTCATCACCACCGTCACCCCCAACAATTATAGCACATCACGATTACCTCCCTTCATCCACACTGTAAACATGCTTCCTTCATAATCATCACCTCATCTTTCTTCAGTATACTACATTTCATCGCACTCTCCATACCTACACCCTCACTCTCTCCCTCTCTATATTCCCCATCGTCGCCTTTGACCCACTTCCATAACAACAACAGCAACGACATTTTCCCCATCACATATACAATAAGAAAATCATAGGAAAATCATATAAAATCAACAAAATTCATTACACATCCTAAAATACATCCCCTTCCCCACACTCATTACCACTCATACACGTACGCAGTGCTCGGAGCGCGCCACTAGAGAATTGAACGACAGGGTTTGCTTACCTTACAGGTCTCGGCTCGTGACGCCCTTTACCCCAACACCACAACACGACACAACACTGTCACAACATTGGCACAACACAATGGATTAGTCTTTTGAGAGTCTCTTTCTCTTGCTCTTGCACGTTATTTCACTGTCCAAATAACATTTATTCTGAGGATGAGGACACCTTAGCTCTGCTACAGACACTAAGTCTTGGTGGGTGTTCAATCGAGAACCACACGCACCTTAAGTATGGAACTCTACACTCACTGGCGAATGGCAGTTACCATCTTCCTTCGAATTCTACACATCCTTATCCCGACGAGGGCATAAGACCTTGGGTGGCTATAAAACAATACACACACCCTTCCAACAGTACCCTACACTACGATGACCTCTGTCACAGGGTTGCTGCCTCGTTAGAATTCCTTCCTCACGCAATAGCATCTCAAACCACTCTGCCCTTCAAAATCTGCGCCGGCCACAAGCAAAACAGTCGAGCTCTCGTCAGTATGCACGTTCTTTATTACGCGTACCCCTATTCGAAATTGGCCGACTCCCTGTCTTCTACGAATCGCACGGACTCTACGAAACTGCACTTTCATACGCAAAAGTAAATCGGTCACGCTATTCTATGTACAGCAGATATACAGAGAAGTGTAACTTCGTAAAAAGTGTATCTCTCCCTACCATCTGAAAACTCGTGTCGTCACACACCCCCCCCCAGTTCTTAACACCTTGAAGAACCTTAACTACGACGCGAATTTCTCACTACCCCCTATGCTACCTACTGAGCGTTTCTGCTGAGGAAATCTGCTGGAACGTTGTCCTTCCCAGAAATGTGCTCCACAGACATTGAGAAAGGTTGCAGCTGAAGTGCCCATCTCATCAGTCGGCTATTGGTGTTCTTCACTTGCTGTAGGTACTGCAGTGGCATATGGTCAGTCTGCACTACGAAAGTACGTCCGTACAGGTATTGACTGAATTTCTGCACACCCCACACCAACGCTAGACACTCCCTCTCAATGGTCGAATAGTTTCTCTCGGGTTTCGACAGTTTCTTGCTTGCACACGCAATAGGCTGTAATCCCTGTCCCCTGTCCTGGCTCAAAATGGCCCCTACTCCATCCTCCGACGCATCTGTCTGTAGCACAAACGGTAGGGTGAAGTCCGGCAGACAGCACACAGGGTCAGAGCACAGCTTCTCCTTCAGTGTGCAAAATGCAGCTTCGCATGCTTCGGTCCATTGTACCGCCCCTGGCTTGCCTCCCTTGGTCAGATCGTGTAGTGGTGAAGCAATCGCTGAAAAGTTGGGTACGAACCGCCTGTAGTATCCGGCTAAACCCAAAAATGAGCGCACTTGCCGCTTGGTCGTTGGTCGTGGTGCATCTCGGATTCTCTCCATCTTTGACACCTCAGGACGAATTTCTCCCTGTCCAACCACGTGCCCAAGATACTCTACTCTTCGGAAACCCAGGTAACACTTTGACGGTTTGGCGGATAGCTGCACCTCACGCAACCTAAGGAAAAGACGTGCCAAGCATTCCAGGTGTCTCTGCTTGGTAATGGTGGCTACCAACAAGTCGTCGACGAAATTGTCGATCTCCGACATTCCCAGGGGTGCTAGTAACTTCCGCATCATGCGAGAAAAGACTGCTCCCGCCGTCTTCAGCCCAAATGGCATTACGGTCCACTGAAATTGTCCCTCTGGCGTTGTAAATGCCGTCTTCGCTTTATCTCCCTCGTTCATAGGCACTTGCCAGTAACCTTTAGTCAAGTCGATCTTGGTGAGATACTTGGCCCCTGACAGTTTGGAAAACAAGTAGTCGATGTTCGGCAATGGTTCCGCATCGAATACGACGTGCTTGTTTAACTTCCGGAAATCAACGCAGAAACGCATCGTGCCCTCCTTCTTTTTTACTAATACGATAGGCGAGCTGTATGGCGAACTGGCCCTCTCAATGACGCCCATCGCTAGCATCGCTTCCACTTCCTTCTTGATGGTCTCGTGATGCGAATGGGGAAGTGGGTACTGCCGCGTCCTCACTGGAATGTCGCTGTCCACACGTATTTCGCACACGTCCAGAGTAGTGCGTAGTGGCAAGTCGGTTAGGACATCCTCAAACTGCCACACCAGCTCCTGCAATTCTTCCCGTATTTCTGGGCAGTTGTCGTCCATCTTCACGTCGCGGGGCGTCTCTGATGCTGTCAAGGTGATTACGGGAATATCCCCAAACACCGGCATAGTTTCCTCCTCCTCTACCCCTTCGTCGTCTACAACAATCGTGGCTACCGTCGTTCTGGTGTGGAATTTCTTCAGGAGATTGGCGTGGTATAGTTTACTTTTCCCACGCATCCTGATCCGGTAGTCGCACTCTCCCACACGTTCGATCACCTCGTACGGTCCTCGCCATGCTAGCTGCAGCTTGTTGTGTTTTTCAGGTAACAGCAGCAACACTTGATCCCCCGCGTTGAACAAACGCCGTTTCGCCTTCTTATCGAAGTGCCGCTTCTGCTTGGCTGACGCGGTTCTGAGGTTTCCTTGTGCCAACTTACAGGTTTCCTCGATGCGATTACGCAAATCCACCACGTACTGGCTACTCAATTTCACCTCCTCCTCTTGTATCTCCTTGGTCCAGAGGTCTCGCAATACAGCCATCGGTCCCCGCACGGTCTTTCCATATAGGAGCTCGAAGGGAGAGAACCCTGTAGACTCCTGTGCTACTTCACGGTATGCAAATAGTAGCGCTGGAATGTAGCGGTCCCACGCTGTAGGTTGTTCTGTGGCTAACTTCTTGAGCATGGACACTAACGTCCCGTTGAATCGCTCAACCAGTCCGTTGCACTGTGGATGATACGGTGTGGTGGCTTTCCCGTGGATCGACAGTAGTCTGTTCATCTCCCGCATGACTTCAGACATGAATTGCGTCCCTTGATCTGTCAAAATTTCCCTAGGAACGCCCACCCTCGACCAAATCTCCCACAGCGCTTCTGCCACCCTCTCCGCCTCTATGCCCTTGAGCGGTACAGCCTCGGGATAGCGTGTGGCATAGTCTACTACCACTAGGATGTACATGTTACCCCGATCTGACTTGGGTTTGATGGGTCCCACAATGTCTACCGCCACCCTCTGAAATGGCTCGTCCACCAGCGGAAGTTGCTGTAGTGGTACCTTCCTCACCCGTCCCCTCGGTACTACCTTCTGACATTCTGGACAACTGGCGCAATACCTCCGTACTTCGGCACACATTCCCGGCCAATAGAATGTTCCCCAGATCCGCTCCCTGGTACGTTTCCCTCCCAAATGCCCAGCCATGGGTGGATCGTGAGCCAACTGAAGGATCCCCCCCCTCAACTGTTTCGGGACTACCAGTTGCGTGACCTGGCTACCTCTCTTCGTGTGTACCCGGTACAACACCCCCTTCTTCTTGCGAAACTCAGCTGACGCCCTACCTGACGCTATCGCCCCACCACTCTGTGCCAACGTTCTCGCCTTCGCGAGCGTCTCGTCGGTCTCTTGCATCTTGATCAACTCTGGGGTGCTAACAGAGATCTGAGATGGTTCGACCACTGCTAAGGGTACCTCCCTCTTCTTCTCGGCCTTCACCTGCGCCCGAGTCTGCACTGCTGCAGCCATCGCGCATTCACCCCCGAACAAGGAAACAGGACTCTTTTCCCCGCTATCAAACGTTACCCAGTTACCCAGGATGATATCGGGCCCGTCCTCGAAAACCACCAACTCTACTCTCCCCCTGACCAGCGCACAATCCAACTCCACCCAAGCTGTAGGTAGCAGACCCACGTTCGATCGATTCGCCAAGCAAATCTCGACAGTCCGACCCGTCAAATCAGCTGGTTTGACTAACCTGCTCGCGACTGCCCCTATCTCCGCCCCCGTATCTCTCAATACCCGAACGTCCTGCCCGTTCGCCCTACCTTGGCCCCATGGATCATAAGGTTTGATTGCACACACGCTAGCCCGAGGTGCGGTCTCCGTGGAAATAGTCCGTCCCACTGTAACCTGGCCTACTGTCTGAGGTTTGACCTTGCAGTCCCTAACCACATGCTTTTCCGACCCACATCGGTAGCAACGACGTACCCCACTACCCCCTTCCGTCCTCCCTACCTTCTGACCTTGACTTCCCCGGTTGCTAGGTTGCTGAGGAGCCTCCGGTCGTCTGGGAAAACTGCGTCTCTGACTGGGTAGTACGGGTGCCGGTGCTGATGCTGCCCGCTTGGCATCTACCACGCGCTGCGCCAACTCTGCTGCGGCATGGCTAGTCTCAGGTAAATTCTCCCTCACGTAGATCTCTAGCTCGGTAGTCATAATGGAGAAAAGTTGCTCACCAATGAAAGTGTCTAGTACCTGCTCTACGTCGGTGATGTCTTTGCCGGCGAGCGAAAACCATTTCTTCACTAACGACCCTAGTCTCACTACTAGCTGAGGAAACGTTTCTGCGGCTTCCTTCTTGGCCTCTCGAAACTGCCTACGATAGTAGTCGGCGTCCTTCCTGAAGCGTTTCAACAGCGCATTCCTCACAATGTCGAAATCCTGGCTTGCTCAGGCGTTAGACGAAGGTACGTATCTCGGGCTTCCCCTTGTAACAAAGGCGCTAGCCTAACCGCCCATACCTCCCTCCTCCAACCCTGAATCTCTGCCACCCGTTCGAACATCTGGAGGTAGGCCTCCACATCCTCCCTCTCCTCCAAGGGTTTCAACTTGACTGAGTATGCTGCCCCTCTATCTCTAGCCCTATTCTCCCTCTGATCAGCTCGGTCTTCATCTCTGGCTCTACGTTCCTCCTCTAGCCTCATCTCAAACATCCTCCTTTCCTCTTCCTTAGCCTCTCTTTCTTCTCGCTTCTCATCTTCTATCCTCTGCTCCAACCGACGCCGGTCTTCCCTCTCGGTTTCTAATCTAAGCTCTAAAAGCCTCCTCTCATCTGCCCTCGCTGCCTTTTCTGCCTCTAACCTAGCCTCCATTCGACGACGATCTTCTTCTCTTTCTTTCCTTTCTTCCTCCCTAACTAACCTCTCTGCTGCCTCCTTCCTCATTCTCTCCCTCTTCTCTTCCTCTTTCTCTCTCCGCTCTTCCTCCCTTCTCATCTCACTAACGACATAGTGCGCTAGCGCTCCGTCTCGGAAACCCAGACTTTCCCCAATCTGTCTAAATCTCTCACTATCACCGAGCGCGACCTCGACTTTGCTCTGTGCACCGGGCGATTTGGCATACATCTTAGGCATAGTGGTCTGAGTACTCACTGCGTAAGGTTCCTCCAACAACCCTGTCACAGAGCCGTCATCACGGAAGTCCTGCTCCTCCTGCTCGGCCTCCTCCTTACGAGTCCTAGCGTCGCGGCGCATCGCGGCTCGAGCATCCCGCGTAGCCATGTCGGAAAAGAAGGGAAGAACAGATGTTAGTATACACAAAACAAATAACACCTAACTGATACAAACACCTAACAGAATGAATACGCAACACAACAGTCACAGGAGCCGAGGAATCGTTCACCGTCGTATCCCTGAAGGCGAGCAAGTGAACCCTGCAACCCAATTCCCCGTTAATGCTGCACTCCGAGTGTGTTCCCTAGTGCAATACACCCACACTCCCGCCAACCGCCCGCTGCGTACCCTTTCACACAACAACTCAAGCACACAACATACACCTCTGGCAATACCCTAACAAAATAAATGAGTTTATCCCACTTCTGACACCAAAAATGTCACGTCCCCCGAGCGGGTTCAGTGACGTCAGCTCATAAAGCGAGTGAAAAGAATAAACTCAAACAAAATAAACTAACACAAAATGCCAGAGTACAAACACACACTCTTTTATTCAACAATCAACAAGCAAACACAGGACAAATGGGAACTAACCTTCCCTCAACCCCTAAACAGACCCCCGTCCCAATACTAACTAACAATTACCTCCCCTTGCAACAAACCCCAAATAGAACTAAACAACAACAGTTTCTTTACAAAGTGTATACAGAAAAATCAAAATCAACAAATCAATTCAAAATGCAAGTCTTCAAATAATAAGCGATGGCGTTGAAACATAAACTATTAGCTAGACAAAGCTGTGGCACGGAAGTAATGTCTCAATGTTCTTGTTAAGTAGCTCAGAGAGCTAACAGTCTCTTTCACAAAGTGGATGATTCTTCTAACTAGATGGATATGTTTTTAGGTGCGTGTAATGTGAGTCTGTGTGTGCATGAATTAGGCATGAAAACCTCCTGGAAGTGTGTTGCCTCGATACAAGGCAAAACCTGCAGCAGTGTAAGAAATCACCACAACACTACTCTGTCGTAGAGGCAAAGGTACATCCCAGGCTGGTTAGGACCCAGTCAGCGGCAACAACATCAACATCAGTGCAGCACAACAGGCAACATCAAAGGCAACAGCGTGGAAAATAATGCGTAGAAATAAACACGTAGAAGAAATAATCATCATCAGCCCACACCTGTTGACATATACATAGTCTTAACAATATGCCCACCAAATAATAAACACTAAATAATATAACATAACACGCCGTCCTCCGTCCGCCATCTTGACCTGTATAGTTATGAATATCATAATAATAATATAAGATACTATACACACATTCCAATAATATAAATCACCCTTTGATGCTAAATAATTCGCATCTTCTTTACACACCAATGTTTATATAAATATACATAATTATCGCAACCACACTACCATCTTACAGTCCTGATTCATTCCGCCCCCCTTCATCACCACCGTCACCCCCAACAATTATAGCACATCACGATTACCTCCCTTCATCCACACTGTAAACATGCTTCCTTCATAATCATCACCTCATCTTTCTTCAGTATACTACATTTCATCGCACTCTCCATACCTACACCCTCACTCTCTCCCTCTCTATATTCCCCATCGTCGCCTTTGACCCACTTCCATAACAACAACAGCAACGACATTTTCCCCATCACATATACAATAAGAAAATCATAGGAAAATCATATAAAATCAACAAAATTCATTACACATCCTAAAATACATCCCCTTCCCCACACTCATTACCACTCATACACGTACGCAGTGCTCGGAGCGCGCCACTAGAGAATTGAACGACAGGGTTTGCTTACCTTACAGGTCTCGGCTCGTGACGCCCTTTACCCCAACACCACAACACGACACAACACTGTCACAACATTGGCACAACACAATGGATTAGTCTTTTGAGAGTCTCTTTCTCTTGCTCTTGCACGTTATTTCACTGTCCAAATAACATTTATTCTGAGGATGAGGACACCTTAGCTCTGCTACAGACACTAAGTCTTGGTGGGTGTTCAATCGAGAACCACACGCACCTTAAGTATGGAACTCTACACTCACTGGCGAATGGCAGTTACCATCTTCCTTCGAATTCTACACATCCTTATCCCGACGAGGGCATAAGACCTTGGGTGGCTATAAAACAATACACACACCCTTCCAACAGTACCCTACACTACGATGACCTCTGTCACAGGGTTGCTGCCTCGTTAGAATTCCTTCCTCACGCAATAGCATCTCAAACCACTCTGCCCTTCAAAATCTGCGCCGGCCACAAGCAAAACAGTCGAGCTCTCGTCAGTATGCACGTTCTTTATTACGCGTACCCCTATTCGAAATTGGCCGACTCCCTGTCTTCTACGAATCGCACGGACTCTACGAAACTGCACTTTCATACGCAAAAGTAAATCGGTCACGCTATTCTATGTACAGCAGATATACAGAGAAGTGTAACTTCGTAAAAAGTGTATCTCTCCCTACCATCTGAAAACTCGTGTCGTCACAGCCTGTACAGGCTGCAATGGTATCGCCTGACATTGGAGTACACTGCGTACACCACTGAGCCATCTGCGCTCCCATCAACTGCAAATACACACACACACATTACACAAACACAAGCCCTTACGCATGCACACTTCTATACGTGTGCCACACCCCATGAAGAGAATTGTCCCACCGCCATAGAACCGTGGTAGCGGCTTCGCCTGGCACACGAACGAACCTGGTTCGAATCCCGTGGTTGGCAATATAAAAGTGGTCTCTTTTGTTGTCTTTGTTCATTTTAGCAGTATGTTTGCTCTGGTTGTTCAGTGTTGATTTAGGTTCCTAACTCTAACCCTTCATTCTTAGGATGGTTACCTCCTACTTCCGTATCACCAATGGTGGGTTTAGAGGATAAACTTAAATATTCATTCATTCATTTAACATTACACACACTCAAATGCACGCACACACTTACACGAACACATTTGCATTTGTGATGAACCTTTAACTCTAAACATCTATTATTTGATTGTATTCAGATTCATCCTCTTTTGCCCTTGAAGTAAATACTATAACATCAGTTAAAAATATTAGCAATGAATTAAGTATGGGATTGGCAAAAGCTTTAATCAATTCTCCAGTCGCTCGTTTTATTTAACTGACATTGTTATTGTTATGTTAGAGAGATAGTAATAGTACCTGTGTGTATTTATGTGTTCATGTATGTCTGTTTAAATGCGTGAATCTGTATGTATAGTCTTTATCATCTTGATGAAAAAAGACGTTAATAAAACAACCAACCTTACACGGACACCCAGACGGCGCGTAAATGCAGACACATATACACACACAGACAAAACACACATACCCCAGCGCACGTATAAAATTACGATGGGAACAATCACACACACCAACACAAACACACACACACACACACCCACACCCACACACACACACACACACACACACACACACACACACACACACACACACACATTCGTTCAAGCATTCTAGCACTCTCTCACCTATCACCCCCCCCCCACCCCTCTCGCTTCTCGAAATCTCCTTAGTTCCATTCAGTGTATTTCGATGTTAAAATGCTGATGATGTGAAATGTCGCATGACTAGTACGCTACTCAGCAATGAGTTAATTTTAAAACGTTGACACGTTCATCTTATCACGGAGACCTGACTGGAACATTGGATGCAATAGGCAATAGTTGCTCAAAGCGACCGCTAAGATAAGCTTTGTATCTTTGTCTTTTGATATGACTGTTCTTTGCTGTTTGTATTATGTTCATATACTCGCTAGGTTGTTAATTTTAGAATCAACTTAAATTCCTAGACAAATGAACGCATTAAAGGTATATAAAACCGTACTTTTGAAAGAGTGGTTGTTGTTGTTGTTGTTGTTATTGTTGTTGTTGTTGTTTTGGGGGGATGGGTGGGTGGATGGTGTTAACCTTATTTTTTTCAAAGTGGGCAACATTCATTGTGAAATGTAGGAGGCGGTGAGATGTGTGAAAGCTAGTAACTTTAAATAAAATTGCGCTGACGCATCTGCTATAATGTGTGACAGTTAGTAACTTTAAATAAGGTTGCGCTGACGCCTGTTTTAATGTGTGATAGGTAAAACTACCTGTTACTTGTTTGCCGGAAAACGCTGTGAATAAAGTTGACAGTCAAACTAACATTCTATATTACAAAGGTTATGAGAATGAGAGAGAGAGAGAGAGAGAGAGAGAGACAGACAGACAGAGAGACAGACAGACAGACAGAAACAGAGAGATAGAAAGACAGTGAGATTGAAAGACAGAGAGACATAGAAAGAGAAAGACAGAGACAGCCGAGAGGCAGTGAGAGCCAGAGAATGAATGAATGAAAGAGTGATCTGAATAAAAAGCAAGATATAGTGAACGAATAGAAGAATAGGAGAGAGAGTGAGTGTTACACTCGGTTTGGTGTTGGTGTTTTTCTTTATCAGTATTTGATTCAGCCCCGATGCTGAAGTCCTGATAAGGTGTAACTCAGATTCGTTTATCCACGCAGCCTGCTCACTCATCAACAAGTCTTGAGTCGACGTATGAAGTTTTCCACTTTTATTCAGCCCACATCAACAACTGCATACAATCGCCTTTTCACGCTCAACATTTTACTTTCCAACTCACTATCAACAACTATCCCCAACAACACACGGAGCATCGAATATATAATTTTTTCTCTCAACTCGAGATGACCTCAGGACGTTCTAGAAATGACGCATTACAACCAATCAGAATTAAAGATCGTCATCACTGTCTTACGTCATACATCTCTCTACACATACCCGGAACGTTCTCTCACCTCGACATTCATCGGGAAATTTCTATCGAGAGTAAACACGCAGGTCTAGAGAATTCTCCAATAATATCGACAAACGAAAATTATCAACGTTATACAAAACCTCTCCTAACAACAATGCAAACTCAAATAAAAGGTAATTAAACTCCATTATCGAATACTTTGCAAAACGAAACGATTAGATCTATCGTGCGCGTTTCAGACATACTACCATTGGCGTTTCAACGTAACAGTGAGAGAGACAAGAGAAAGAGAAAGACATAGAAAGAGAAAGACAAAGAGAAAGAGAGACCGACAGATGAGAGACAGAGAGACAGAGAATGAAAGAATGAAAGTGTAATCTGAATAAAAAGAAAGATAGAGTGAACGAATAGAAGAATAGGAGAGAGAGTGAGAGAGACAAGAGAGAGAGAAAGATAGAGAGAGAGAGAGAGAGAGAGAGAGAGAGAGAGAGAGAGAGAGAGAGAGAGAGAGAGAGAGAGAGAGAGAGAGAGAGAGGGGACATTGCGAGATGTAGGCGAAGAGCCAGATATTCTCATTCAAAAAGATTGTTGATAGCCAATACCAACTTACAGATCCTTGTCGTCCGCATTTGAAAAAAAAAAAAGAATATATATAACTGAAATACATGTATATGTATATACATATATTTCAGCTACTGCGTTAGATTCATTCCTTCAGTACGAATGTTGACGTTCTCTAATCTGACGAGGCCTTGTCAAAGATTATAAGCTCTTTGATATTGTCACATTGTGTCTGGGCGCTGAACTTGTCTAGTCCGACTGTTTTATTATCCATTGTGTTATATACATTTGCAGGCTGCTCCGTGGGGAAAGGGGACTTCTGATCCTAAAACTTCTGAGAATCGCAATTAGCAAGGGAATATTTTCTGTATATATAAACTCTTTACTACTTCAGTTCCTCTCACATACGCACACCTACGCCCTACTCCATCTTCATTGTTTCCCTTTCCCCTCGCACACCTACACACCTTTCACCCAACCTACCTCTTCCACCCACCATTACACACACATCCAAGTCAATAAGCTCTCCCCCCCCCTCCACCTCTCTCTCTCTCTCATTAATCAGCATAATGATCAGTAAGGTTTCGGTTACCGTAACGAGTACATGTAAGAATAAAAAGCCAAATAAATACACGTTTCATTCAAATAGCTGAAATGTGCAGTGAGTGGTCCAGCGTTATTTTGTTCGTTATTCTAGGTATTGACTCACGAAACCTCTACTGCTCTAATGCTAACAGCACTAAGTCCAAGCCATTTAAAACTCGAAGATCTTTGGCTATTAGAATATCTATTTATTAAAAAAAACAAACCACCAGGTTTTCGTACTCAGTAGTTTCATGAGGGACTGGTTAGCTCAGTTGGTAGAGCGGCTTACTAATAACCGAAAGGTCCCTGCTTCGAATCCCGTATTGGCCAACGTTTGACCATATTATTTTCCCCTTACCATCAACTGGTTCACTGGCGTTAAAATAATGTGCCCAGTGGTCGCCTATACGCTCCCGTGTCGTGTGACTATAATCTACAATTAACTCAGTATTTGTTTTTATTAACATTTTGCCAGCTAATTTACTGAATGCACCCACATTGTCTGAAAAGTCAAAGTTTACTATAAATTATTCAAGAAAAACATTAGCACAAAGTATTTATAAGGTAGAAAACACCAAATGCTACATTTTCAAAAAGGAATAACGAAGCAAAACAAAACAAACAGCAACAAGACCAACAACAACAACAACAACAACAACAACAAAATAGCAAAATAGAAGAGAGTAGAATAATCTTAATCTAGTTTTAGAATACAAAGATTCGGGTTTGTAGAAACCTAATATAATTAGATGACCAACAACACCAATGGCATCAAAACGGACATCAAAGTCCAAGGCCAATCCCTCAACACAGTGCATAGCTTCAAATATTTAGGAGCCATTGTATATGACAATGGGTCCCGACAGGAAGTCCTCTTCAGGATCGCACAAACAACTGCTGCCCTGGCGAGGTTGAAGCCTATTTGGAAAGACAGGACTATCAGTCTACATTCCAAGATAAGGCTGCTGCGCTCCCTTGTCATCTCTTCCTATATGCTTGCGAAACATGGACCCTCACAGCAGATCTCCAACGAAGAATACAAAGCATGGAGATGAGGTGCTACAGAAGACTTCTGGGCATTTCCTATACCCAGCACATCACCAACGACGAAGTCCGACAAACCATCACACAAGCCATTGGACATTACATTACATTACATAATTGTTGCTTTAGGTCCAGCGGACTCTTTCCCGAGCCAAATCAGGACCGGACAACCCCCAATCCGCATAAAAGATCTGCTGAAACAACCCTAGTGGGAAAACTGAATGCCCTCCACCAGCCAGTCACTTTACAATAAAGACATCCCACGCCGGGGACGCTGAGGCTGCACTCTAATTTATCGAACCCCCGTTTACAAAAACAAAATAGAATACAAACATCATTATAAATTATCAACAAAACATATACATATAAAATGCCTACATTGCTAAATAATAACATCATAGGAAGCCCTAGTGACCACCTGGCAGAAAGCGTCCAATATTCTCAAGCTGATCCAACAGACCCCATACACAA
The DNA here is from genome assembly GCA_036898135.1 of Oncomelania hupensis. NCBI lineage: Eukaryota > Metazoa > Mollusca > Gastropoda > Littorinimorpha > Pomatiopsidae > Oncomelania > Oncomelania hupensis. Next base: position 28,898,567 of record CM072516.1, on the reverse strand, counting down.
ACAAGGAGTCTTGTCCCGTAAGAGTTTTCAAGAAAAAGGTAGGTGACTGGTCTAGCGAAGAAGAAGATAGTATAGCAGATTGATAGAACAGAGCAGGACTGAGAAAGTGCAAATGAGAAAGACAGCGACAGTGGGAATTTAAAGCACTAAATTTCCAGAAAGTGGAGATACTATTTATACTGAAACCCCCGGCACCCCAACGGGGGTCGCCATTGGACAACACGATGACCTGCTCACAATTGTAAAAAAAAACCGTAAACTCCGATGGTATGGCCACGTCACTCTAGATCATCAGGTCTTGCAAAGACCATCCTGCAAGGCACAGCGCAAGGAGGTAGAAGAAGAGGGAGACCGAAAAAGAGTGGGAGGACAATATTTCTGAATGGACTGGTTTGACATTGAGCGAAACAATCAGGGTTGCTGAGGACAGGGAAAGATGGAGTACGCTGGTTTAATGATAATCTGTGGTGCCCCTACGACCTCCGAGTTATGGGATAAGATAGATAGATAGATAGATAGATAGATAGATAGATAGATAGATAGATAGATAGATAGATAGATAGATAGATAGATAGATAGATAGATAGATAGATAGATAGATTTATGAATATCCAAGAATAGCTTCATTGATGAATCGAATGTGCGTTTGGTGTTTATGTAGATGTGTCTGTAACACACGAGCGTTTATGTTGGTTACAGATCGCCGCACTTTGAGTCTTATTTAGGAATAGGGCGCGTTTAGCATCCATTATTATTATTATTATTATTATTATTATTATCATCATCATCATCATCATCATCATCATCATCATCATCATCATCATCATCATCATCATCATCATCATCATCATCATCATCATCATCATCATCATGTGAACTGCGTGTATTTATCGTTATTCTTATATAACGCTTTTCCAGCTCAAAAGCAGCTTAGGGCGCTGGACGATACAGGAGCTAACTCAAGCCGCCCGAAGCGCCCACGTCCTGCCTAAGACGTCTTGCTCCCCCAATAACTGAGCACAAACCTGGACGAACGGGGTTGGGCGATAGGAGGTCCACTACACGGGACAGCTTTTTCTTTTAGCTGACGGGACTAGTATATGGATTGACTTTTCAGGACAGCTTGCTCATTAATTACTTTGATTGGCGTGCAAGTCAAGATGTTCAGTACAGTTGGGACATCTAAGTACTCTGTACCGACCGTCCCATCCTTGCTCACAAGCCAAACACCATTGCTAGCGCCGATCTGTTTTATTTAAACTGCACCGTCGTGTTGAACTGATTACCTCAGAGCACAGAGAAATGGCATTGAATACAGCGTCCCTACTTGTAGGGCCAAAGGGAATGTCGGGTAATACCCTCTGGATGAGAGTATATATCGAGGTCTATTCTGTGGATGCACGTATTCTCTCGCACGGACATTCGAAGATCCTGACGTTCATGTCTTAGACGGGTGAGTGCCGGCTATACAAATACACTCGGCAATCACTAGGTCCCTTCTGGCCCCAACACCCGGTCGCTTGCAGCATTGTGCTCAAATGTCTGGGTGTCAGATGATGCATCTCGGGCGGCTTGAGTTCAATCCTGAATCTTCCAGCGCCTTGAGCAGCTCTTGAGCTGGAAAAGCGCTATATAAAAACGATCAAATAAATAAACAAATAAATACTATGAAAAGGAGTATAGATGAAACAGGGCCTTTCCGGCGAAAAGAAAACACTAGAGTGGTCATTTCTGTAATTAGCTTGAAGCAAGATCTACTGTAATTATAATGCGTAAGGGATGACTGTTTGGTTATAATTATATTAATAATTTTGTGTGCGCGCTGTAAGGGTGCGAATTTTTACTTGCTTTTGTATAGTTACAAGCAAAAGAACATTTAGCCTACATGCAGCGCAGTGAGACATAGCCATATCCACTGTGAGCGCCTCTCTCCGCCGTCGTTTTCGCCATAGGGGTACGCGTCTCTTAGTTTAAAGTGTCTCTTAACCCTAGCTGCAATGTCAAATTTACGCTAAGAGATTACTAAGTGCTTATATATTTATATATTTTTTGTGTGTATGTTCAACCAAACGTCGTTCACGAGCATTCTGAAGATCGTCTGTTATAAGCAGTGTACGTGGCTTATCATCCTTAGAATATAGATACAGGCGCACCTAATAAAATCAGTGAAGCGTGACCAGCAAGCTGCAGTGTGTTGCTTTTTCAGGAAAGGTTCAGTGAGTTGCTTTCTCAATTAAAGGATTGTGTGTCTGTAGTGGGAAGCGACCTATTATATGACGGTATTAGGGGGCTCCTTAGCTATAGTGAAGCTGCTTGACGTTACCTTCGACATCAATGACTTTTTAAGCTGTGATGCTGCTTCTGCTGCTGCTGATGATTTCGATGATGATTATGGTGATGATGATGATGTTGACTTGTAGGGCGCCGAAATTCCATGTTACAAAGTCATGCTCAAAGCGCACAAATAGTGTTTACCGTTTATACAATTTTTGGAGAGCTTTCATCTAAAGTATTGGATTAATAAAGTCTTATAATTATGGTCGTGCTGTCTGGTGTATTAAATCTTACAATCATGAGAAACAAATTGTTACTTAAACTAAAAGAATGCTAATTTGGAAGAAGAAAAAAAAAAGCAGACGAGGTGTTAAATCTTGAAAAAAACAACAACCTCAGGCTCACTTTAAGACTCGTCCGCAGTTGTGGGATAGCTAAGCGCAGTGTGCCGTGCCTACCTCGCCTTGTCTGTCAAAAGATGACGCTGACTAACAGCTTGACGACAGTAATAGCCAGGAGAACTGACACTGATTGTGCGTTCCGGCCAATCCGCAGACCCGACACACACACAGAGCATCTCCGGCCAACCCGAGTAGCTGAGACACACACAGAATATAAGGAACTGAGCTTACTTACAGGCCTACATGCGCGAGATCGCACCTGATTTAGGGCATGGCCAGGATGTACGGAGGCAGAATAGGCCAGTTGGTAGAACGTTCAACTGGCGCACTTATTAAAAACCTGGGTTCAGTTCTTGATTGTCGAGTGACGGAGGATTTTGTTGAGTACGCCGGTGATTCGCTTTCTTTTGTGTCGCCTAACCGGCACGTTAAAAAACCCGATCAGTTATTTTTTTTTTCTCCAACGGACAGATGACAGCACGCATGCATTCGCACACGTCGAGCAGTTGTCTGGGCGTCAAACTATGCGCCAAAGGCCGGGCGCCTTGCGTTGGATCCTGAATCGGCGAGCGCCTTCAGCAACTCTGGAGCTAAAAAACAAGTATGCAAAATAAATTTTAAAAACATTTTAATAAATAAAAAATCAGGATGATTCAGTGATCGATCGCGCCGATTGAATCGACTGTGCCCGTGATGAGTGCAAGTTGTGGTTTTTGGAGACATGAGTTGGACCATCCTGATATCGACAAACGCCTGTTGTTGGTGTTTGCCCTGATGTGTTTCAGCAGTCTGTGGTTCATAGATCTATGCAGTATACCTATAGCCTGAGACAACGGGTATGCCGATGCTATCACAAGGATACAACACCAAGGATACAAAATATTTCATTGCCAATTAAACGCACGAGGAGTAAGCTTACATTGCTGCGGCAGAATAAAAAATCTTACACATAAAACTGATGATGAACAAGTGGACAGCAGAAACGCCATAACAAATGGGTAAAAATTGGAGAGGAACAAGAATTTGAACAGCTGGTACAGAGGCTTGACACCGCCTCCTGAGCCTATGGAATGGAAATAAGTGCAGAGAAGACCAAAATGATGACCAACAACACCAATGGCATCAACACGGACATCAAAGTCCAAGGATAATCCCTCAACACAGTGCATAGCTTCAAATATTTAGGAGCCATTTGTATCAGACAATGGGTCCATACAATGGCTCCCGACAGAAAGTCATCTCCAGGATCGCACAAACAACTGCTGCCCTGGCAAGGTTGAAGCCCATTTGGAAAGACAAGACCATCAGTCTACATTCCAAGGTACATGTAAGGCTGCTGCGCTCCCTTGTCATCTCCATCTTTCTATACGCTTGCGAAACATGGACCCTCACAGCAGATCTACAAAGTAGAATACAAAGAATGAAGATGGGGTGCTACAGAAGAATTCTGGACATTTATTATACCCAGCAAATCACCCACGACGCAGTCCAACAGACCATCACACAAGCGATTGGACTACACGATGAGCTGCTCACAGTGGTGAAGAAACGGAAACTCCGATGGTATGGCCACGTCACCAGATCATCAGGCCTTGCAAAAATAATCCTGCAAGGCACGGTGCAAGAAGTTTGAAGAAGAGGGAGACAAAAAACGAGGTGGGAGGACAACATTCGAGAATGGACTGGCTTAACACTAAGCGAAACCATCAGGGTTGCTGAGGACAGAGAAAGATGGAGTACGCTGGTTAAACGATCATCTGTGGTGCCCCAATGACCTCAGAGTTACGGGATAGGATAGGATAGGAAAAGAAAATGGGCAAATA
>CM072516.1:28821569-28889069 GCA_036898135.1 Oncomelania hupensis | reverse complement strand
AACTTCTGATCACATACTTTGCACAAGTTAATTGACGCTGTTGATTTAGTGGTAATATCCCTGCTTTTTGATAAAGGTTTTAAGGTGTTAAAATGTACTGGCACACCTAATGCAATTTTAACAGTCCTGCTATTAATACTTTGCAAAAATTTGATCGGCTTATACACGTACACGCGTGTGTGTGCATTTGTGTGTATGTGTGCGTGTATGTGTGTGTGTGTGTGTTTGTGTGCAGGCGTGCGTTGCTTTGTTGTGGGAAATAATGTGGGATTTTTTACGATGCTTGCGTGTAAGGACTTTGCAAAACAACGCAATGGCGAAAATGTAGAGGTTTTTATTGAGTTTCCCACTGTTTACTAGCATTTGTTATTATTTTATTTAGCTTCATAGTTTGTATGTTTGTTGTGTGTTCGCTTTCCTTGTTGTTTTTGCTACTATTGTTGTTGATGCTGTTGCTGTTATTGTTGTTGCAGCTGATGAAGTTAATGTCTTTGGTTTAATTCGCAAACGCAAGCACATAGCAGCCGCGAGCATATATTTATTATAATATGATACTATTTTTACACACGCACACACACACACACACACACACACACACACACCCACACACTCTCTCTGACACATATACACAATTTGATGCCTACTACGCAGCTGTTGCTGTTGTTGTATTACCATGCAAACACACACGTACACGCGCACACAAGATTCAAGATTTAATCCCATTACTCGCCTCTTTTGGGGTGTGGAGGATACAAAAACATAAGCATAACAATCATAATGCTGTTGTAACAACAGCAATATTATTAACATTCCAACTTTTACATTCAGAACAATAACATTTTGCTAATATTGTTAACATTATTAGTGTACGCCCTCTTCGAATTTTATAAATTTACTCAAATTTAGCAACACCTGTTTTCTTTCCAGAACCAAATGACACAAGTTAAACATTGACTTGCACAATATCTATTTCCTAGAAATAAACATTTGTCGAAAATGCTTGTGTTTTGGACTCTCAAAAATAAAGCGAAATTCATCCCCAATTGAACCCATATTACAGTCCCTACAAAATCTTTCTTTCCTTATTACACCTTCCCGCCTTCCTAATTCTATTTGTAACTTATGATCTGAACAACGAAATTTTATCAAAGTATGAACATAAATATCAGGTAACTGAGAGGTATACCTTTCACGACCAAACTGTAATTTAATACTTTTGTAGAAGAAACATTTGCTGCTTTCGTCAAGAGACTGTTTCCACGTCAGTATAAAGTTATACTTTAAAGAGATGGCTATATTTTTGCATAACGAATCTAAACTCTGAAAATGTTGCGTCTTCCACACGCAGTCATAACCAGTCTCAACCAGAATAGTCTTAATATAATTTAACCATTGTGGTGAAAAATTAGACTCTGAACACAATTGATGTATATTCGACATGAAAATTTCGCAGTAGAAGTTGATTGAATAATACCTGTCCAAAATCGAATCATCCTATATGTACATTTGACATAAACAGATAGGGGAAATAAACCAGTTTCTCCCAATAACATCTTATTCATCGTACAACGATTTAAATTAAACAACATTTAAAGGAACTTCATTTGTAACTTTTCACAACCATATAATAATACTGAAAGAACCAATTTTTGTTATACTGTAGGTCTAATGTGACACTGATAGATAATTCCTACCATTTTTGCATTTTGTAATAACTAAAATATTGCTCGAAGTGCATGATACTAAATAGTTTTCTTTGCCTTAAAAAATGTAACTGTTCTAGTAAAAATAATCCCTAAATATTTAAAAAAAAATCAACAATTTCAATACATTCAGAATCAAACATAAATTTATACTTTGTTTTGGGTTGAAATCAAAAATTATTTTTTGGTTTTTGAAACATTAACTTCTAGTTTCCATTTTAAACAACACTGAAATAAAATATACACTCATGCGCACACAAACACACGCACACACACAGTACATTACATTACATTACATGGTTATTGCTTTAGGTCCAGCGGACTCTTCCGAGCCAAATCAGGACCAGAGAAGTGAAAGAGGACTCACCCCTGATCCGCATAAAAGATCTGCCGAAACAACCCTAGTGGTAGTGAAGGCAATCTACCAGCCGGACACTCTGCAATAAAGACATCCCACGCAGGGGACGCTGAGGCTATACTCTAAAATACCCAGTTTACACAAACAAAATGGAATACAAACATCATTATAAGTGTGTTGAGGCCGATGTAATATTATATTACACATCAGAGAAAAAAAACAAAAAAACAACAATACTAGTAACATAGATAAATCACTAAAGAAATAACTAAATAAATGGATAATAGGAGTGTGTGGTGGGTGTGCAGTGAAGGGAGGTATGAAGGGTTCTTGTTGTATTAACAATGTATACACTACCACAATATATGTATATGCGTATATGTATGGATACGCATGTATGTGTGAATATGTATGTATGTATATGTATGTATGTGTGTATGTATATGTGTATGTGTGTATATGTATACATGTATGTGTGTATGTATGTGTGTATATATGTATATATGTGTATGTGTATACGAATAATATAATATATGAGTGTGTACATGCATGCGTGTGTATATATGTGTTTGTATATACATGTATATATGTGTGGGTGTATTATGTGTGTGTATATATGTGTGTGTGTATGCGTGTGTATATAAGCATACCGTGTGTGTGTGTTTGTGTGTGTGTGGGGGTAGAGCAGACTGTATTCAGCTTGCTGCTATAACGATGGAGGGGTGTTCTAATGTCTTGTTGTATTATTATTGTTTTCTTTTTGTCATGTGTGCACTGTGACATAACAAATTTTCCCATGTTTTTTGTGGAATAAAGATTTTTTGACTATGACTATGACTATGACTATCAACAAAACACATACATATAAAATGCCTGCATTGCCAAATAATAACATCATAGGAAGCCCCTGTGACCATTTGGCAGAAAGCATCCAATATTCCCAAGCTGATCCAACAGACCTCATACACAAATGAGAAGTTTTGTCCCGGAAGAGTTTTCAAGAAAAAGGTAGGTGACTGGTCTAGCGAAGAAGAAGATAGTATAGCAGATTGATAGAACAGAGTAGGAATGAGAAAGAACAAAGAAGACAGTGACAGTGGGAATTTAAAGCACTAAATTTCCAGAAAGTGGGTATACTATTTATACTGAACCCCCCGGAACCCCCATGGGGGGGGGGACACGCACACAAACACACACTATTACTACGTTATCGTTTACTTTATCACAGACTATACCCAGAAGGAAAACTCCTTTATGGCTTACCTCCCGAGCGTTAGAATTTATGTATTAATTCATTAATTGTTTATGCTGTTGTTATTTATCAAGAATTGTATTACTATTATTAATTATTGTAATTTGTTTAATGGCTGTGCAAGACCCAGTCTTAGCATGTGAATGAACTCATGTGTCTGCACTTTTGTAACGCTGCTACGCTGTAGGCCTATGGAACGATGATCGATAATAAACCTCATTATGTTCAATGATTACTGGTGATTTGTGTAGATGTGCATTTTAGATTTTTTTAACAATAATAATAATAATGTAGGCCTATGGAACGATGATCGATAATAAACCTAATCATGTTCAATGATTACTGGTGATTTGTGTAGATGTGTATTTTAGAATTTCTTTTTAATAATAATAATAATAATGTAGGCCTATGGAACGATGATCGATAATAAACCTAATTATGTTCAATGATTACTGGTGATTTGTGTAGGTGTGTATTTTAGAATTTCTTTTTAATAATAATAATAATAACAATACTAATAATAATAATAATAATAATAATAATAATAATAATAATAATAATAATAATAATAATAATAATAATAATAAGAAGAAGAAGAAGAAGAAGAAGAAGAAGAAGAAGAAGAAGAAGATTAATATAATAATAATAATTTATTTTTTAAAGCGCGAAACCAAGCTAAAATCTGCTTTACTCGTCCACACGTACATACATACAAGATAGTAAAATATTATGAGATAAAAACACCTTCATCATCATAAGAACTATTTAAAAAAGTATGTATCAAATACACATCCACACACACACACACACACACCCACACACAAAGAAATCAACGGTAAATAATACATAATGAATCAATTATAAAAACATTTAAAAGTTTTTTTTTTTTACACTACACAGCGATACAAAATAGTATAAAATATGTCTGTATTTTTAAAAAACCACCAACAACCAGTATTCAAAACAAAATATAAAAATATATTCAAATGTAAATATATATCGCGTGTATGTTTATATACGCGTGTATGTGGGTGCGTGTGCGTGTGTGTGTGTGTGTGTGTGTGTGTAGAAGAAGAATTAATGAATGTGGAGTTTAATATGTACATGCCGACTGGACGACCCGCTAAATAAATGAAAAACAAATATAAAGAAGCAGATGGAGTTAAACGCAAACAGGCGCGCAAGGTCACTATAGCACACACACACATACACACACACACACACGCACACACACACACACCTACACACACACACATACACGCGTGCGCACACATACTCACATACACACACTTCCACGTATAGCCTTTCTATTATTTCATATATAATCATTCAGTGTGCGTGTTTCGACGTCGTATTGTTCAACTTGTATGTTAAATTGACCATTGTTAGCTAGTTATTCATTGCTTACAGAGTCCGGCGGACTGCAAAGAGCCGAATCAGGACCACAAAATCAAGGCCACAACTTCGCTGAAAGAGAACTCACCCCTAATCCGCATTCCTAGTGGTAACACTGAAGGCAATCCACCAGCCGGTCTCTTTGCAATAAAGACCTCCTATGCTGGGGACGCTGAGGCTATACTTAAATTTATGGAACCCCCGTTTACAAAAACAAAATTGAATATAAAAATCATTATAAAATAACAACAAAACAAATACATATAAATTGCCTACATTGTTAATTAATACTAACATCACAGGAAGCCCCAGTGACCATTTGGTACCAAAACATATTCCTAATATTCATAATGTATACTTGGCAATAACTTCAACTTGAACTTAAGTGTTTATTGTTGTTCCATTTTTTAATGACTGAATTTACTTCTAATTATTTTTATATACCTACCTTACACTTGGATCTGTATAATTATTGTATTTTTAAAAATGTTTTTTGGGGGTAATTTTTTGGTATATGTGTGAGTGGGAACACTCAATCAAAAACAACAATTGTATTTCAACAATACAAGAAACCACGTCCAGAGAAACATATAAAGGGAGAAAGAAAGTGAAGGTGCGAGAAAAAAGTGAGAATAAGAAGAAAAAAAATAAAATTTTATAAAACGCAAAACCAAAATAAAGTTTACTTTAAGCGCTCACACGTATACGCACATACATTCACAAAAATAAATATTTAAACAATATAAAAATCATTATGTTAAAATGATGGTAGAGAATGTGATGAGAAAGGCAGGAAGAGGTGGGACAAAAGGAGAGAATGTTGGAGAGCGAGGTTCTGAGCATCATGTTCAATATAAATGTACACAACAAAGTTCAACCAACTATGGAATGAATGTGTCAAGGTGAATTTTAATATAATTATCAACAAAAGCAAACGTACTTAATAATTATGCATTATATAACATAAAATGTCGTTCAAGTGGTCTCAAAATAAGTTGTTTTAGGTTCACATACAATGAGTAAACATAGGATTTACATTTTTCAAGAGACTTTTAAGCTTTGTATGAGTTTGTGCTTTGCTACATTTTGGATCACAAACACCATCCTTTTGTGTTTTGGGGAAAGCTGCATGATGTAGCAACACCTCAATTTGTATTTATTAATTTTTTTAAAACAAATATGGCAAATGTTTTATTTAACAAATCACTGCAAAAATGAATTTTTAAAACTGTCAACATTTGTTCTTGTGTGCTTAGGCTTTTTGCACAGATAAAATGTATTGCAAAAAGCATGCAATTATATGTAATTATCATACAACGAAATAAAGGGTTATCTTCACAACTGACAGTGTACACATTGTTGCGGTGCCACAGTGATTGTTTTGTAGATTATAGTCACTCGACACTTTCGCATATAGGTGACTACTGGACCGATTTATACTGACACCAGCGGGCCAGTTGTTGGTAAAGGGGAAAATAATATGATCACACGTTGACCAATCCGGGATTCGAACCAGCGACCTTTCGGTTACTAGCAAGACGCTCTTACCAGCTGAGCTACCCGGCTCTGCTCTTCATCTTCACAGCCCATTTTTCAAGGGACGCAACTCTTGTAAAAGGCAACGCACAATGACGCAAAGTGATTTTATTTATTATAATTTTCTTTCTTCTTTCTAATTTTATTTTAGTTTATTTTGTTCTTGCTCGTGGAAGAATCGTCATTATTGTCAGAGATCGATGGTTTCCACACAGTACGAAGGTAAAGCATCGACACGTTAAAACCATCTGATGACCACGTTCTGAAAAAAACAAACACACTTATTTTGTTTATACGAAGGCAGAAGAAAACTCCTTTTTTTCAAATAGACGACAGAAAGTTCTTAAAATGATGTAGACATAAAAAGGAAATAATTTTATTTTGTTTGAACACAGATTTTTTTATATTTATTTTTAAGTTAAATAATTATTTATTATGTTTGAGAAAAAGTCTGCAAACGATGTAAGAGAAAATGAGAAAATGAAACAAACAATATCTGACCAGATGGGTGCTAATCATTCTTCCTAAAAAGAATCATAATCTTAAATATTGAAAGCCAATGACAAAATGACATTATTTGTAAACACACGTGTACACGCACATATGCATAAATACCAACTCGCATACACATGCAGACACACATGTTGGTATATAATTCAAACGCACACAATACACACACACAGACAGACACAGACTGAAACACAGACAGACAGACAGACACACACACACTGTTGTTTATTACACAGTCGAACAAAGGTACACGCGCGAACGTGCACACGAATATACACAAGCACTCACACACGTAGGCACTAACACACGCACTTGCACACTCACCCACTCACCTAAACACCCATCCACGCAAAAACCCACCCACAAACACCGCACTTAACATTTAATAGTAGCGTGGATGTTGGAGATTTATAAACCTCCAACTACTACCATCGTCGTTAATACTGACGTGTTTGTAGCACCGCAATCATTCAAGTTATTATTAATCTAATGTTTCTGTTGAAGTGTATTTGTTATATGAAACTTACATTCAATACGTTGATTTGCTCGAACAAATCTTTAAAGGCAGTGGCCACCGTGGGATATTGCTGTGATAGACTAAGCTTACAACCTTGGTACGACAGATTTATGTATAGTTAATTATGAGATTCAAAACAAAATTTGGTTTAAACACACACAGACACAAACACATTGTGACGGTGGGTCTATTGTTACTGGGCTCTGCACAATGGAATACTATTACCTACTCGTCTTTGTCTGCGGGGATCGGCTAGTGTAATCACCCTGTGACTAATCTTAATACATTAATATTTTTAGCCCGGTCTGTGTGCGGATATGGTTATAAAGATAGGGAGAAAAGGGTAAAAGCTTCACTGACACACTAGCTCTCACACGGCTATGAAACATAGGTTGTCCAGCCACTTTTTAACAGTAAATATCACACATTTATTTCCTCTACTCTATACATAATTCTCTAAACACTCTATTAACTTAAATGTCCAAGTTCACTTCGAATAGTTCGTTCTTTGATGAGTCTATGCTGCTACTGTTCTTGATGTTTGCTACTGTCTAATTATTGGGCTATTTGTTCTGGTTGGCCTAATGTTCTTGTTTCTGGAGAGTGGACTACAGCACAGTCCTTCTTTAGTGTCACTTAACTGAATATTTGAGGTGTGGTGATTGTTGACTATTGGGCTATCTGAGTTCAGTGCTCGATGTTCCCCTGCAGGCCGAATATCAGGGTTGACTCTTAGTGGTCTATCCCTGCCTCGGACCAACTAGCCTGCTCGTCTGAAAAACATAAGACGAGTTTCTGCAACGCCTTGTATACAAAGGTTGTGCAGAGCGTCTCACTGATGGCAGAAACAGCCCTCAGTTGAGATCGCACCCACTTATACAAACAAGGGACGAACAATCTTCTATGTCCGTGGTCAACTGAGATCTCCAAAATAATTCCTATACATATACATATCATGGCTAAACTAAACACATGGAGAAGTAATTAACAATATACACATTCTCTGGTACAGCCACTGGTCTGCAATAATACACATAGGATAAACAACAGTTGGACAGTAGAGGCTACCTCGTGGTGCCGAAACCGGTCGCGTGTCAGCCACGTAGTCACGCTAAGTTTTACAAACATTCACAATGATAAAACATGGCAAGACTTCACAAACATAATCCAACAATATTATTAATAAACGTGATGAAACTAAAGATCGATCAATTACCTTTTTGACAATGTCAGGCTGTGGCTATATTGCGATGAATTACTTTCATCCGTCACCTGCTTAGTCTTCTTGAGAGAGATTTTTCCACGTGTCTGTCTCGGGTGATCGTTAGACAAAGAATGACTACCTAGCCTTGTGGTCAGCCAAAGCCCGCGAAAATCTGGTGAGATCTGAGCGCCGTCTATCGGGGAGGGAGTGGGGGGGTTCTGGCTATACGTCAGCGGGATGAGATCACTGCCAAAAGGCCAAAAGGTCAAAGTCAAAGGCGCTTTATTCCATAAACTAGAGCGAGAGTTAGCTTACACATGCTTAGCACACAACTGACTTGTGTCGTCTCCTAGGCAGCGACTTTACGTTACACAGGCCAAAGCAGGCCCTTAACGGCGTTGGAACCTCTGCCTGTACACACTGCCTGTGCAATGTTATCGCCTAACATTCGAGTACGCGGCGTACACCACTGAGCTAACAGCAATCCTTGTACGGCGCGACACTCCAAGAAATGCTGGAACCAAGGCACACACGGTATGCCGTAAATGAAAACTATTATAGAAACCAGGACTTCAAAGAAGCTGTATAATTTGACATCATGGAAAAGGGACACATTGTGAAATCTTCGATGCAATTCGTTGAGATAGATAGTCTTCGATGGATTTCGTTGAGATAGTGCGTCTTGGGCGACGTGGGTTCAAATCCTGACTTCAGTAAACTATTTTGTGATTGCTGGATATTACGGGCCAGCGCCTTGAGAAGCTCTCTGAGCTTGTAAGTGCGCTATATAAGAACTTGACAGATTTTGTGTGCAAGCCTTCAGCCTACTGGTCAAGAAAGCACGTTCACAGTTCATTTAGAAAAATGAAAACCATTCCTAATATGTTAATGATCTTTCTGAGGAGGTGAAAAGGCTACCTCTTTTTGAGGTCTGACAAAGGTGCTCGTTCTCCAATGCGGGAGACGTTTTGTGTCTTTAAATGAATAATGCCATAATTTCAAGTAAGAGAGAAAAAGAGAGACAGAGACAGAGACACAGACAGAGAGAGACAGAGACAGAGAGAAAGAAGAGAGAGAGAGGGAGAGAGAGGAGAGAGAGAGAGAGAGAGGAAGAGAGAGCACAATGGTCCAGTCGTAGAACACTCGCTTGGCGTGCGGAAGAACCTAGGATCGCGTTCAGACAGTGACGCAAGATTTTTTTTTTTTAAACTCACGTAAGTAATTGACTTTCCCTACTGATTCTTCATACGGTGTGTCACGTCCTCTGGATCGCCAGCATTGGCACGTTATGGAAACCTGTTGATTCTGGCAAAACATGCCTGGCTTTAAATAAAAGCGCACATTATAGAAATTGGGACTTGGTTGTTTGGGCGTTTGAAAGCGCGTTCGATGCTGCGCGTGCGTTCCCTGGACTGCTGTGATTTAGATCCTGATTTATGGCAGCGCCTTAGGTAACTCTTTGAGCTGGTAAATGCGCTTTATAGGAGCAAATAATCTCATTTCAATCTATCGAAACATGAAGAAAGGAATTAGGCTATATGTTACTAGAGGAATGGAATTAAACAATGCTACATTTCTGTTGCGAGATTAGTGTACTTCACAGCGGAACACGCAGACCGGAACTTTTGAAACTGAAAGGAGAGATGTCAACATAAATTTTTCTTCTCTTGATTACATAAATTTTCTTCTCTTGATTACATAATATTGTTTTATAATAATCGGATTCTTCTCTTGATTCATCAATATTGTATTTAGTCTAATCTCGTCTGCCGTTCTCCTTTGAGAATGATTGCAAGAGCTCGAGGCTGCTTGGTATCTTTAAATGAGCGATTCCAGCATTTCTTCTACTATTTATTTATTTTGTCTTTTTTTTCCTCGTTAAGTACTATTGTTTTATAACGAAATACTCACATTTCTATGTCAAACAAAATGCAGCTTCGTACGTAATATTATACTCACCTTTCATTTCCCTTTTGGAGAATTATTAATTTAAAAAAAACATTTGATTAGTCTAGTGCAATCGGGTATTCTACAGTCATTATGTTCCAATGCCGCAAGAGTTCTTGTATCGTTCTTATATAGCGCATTTTCATCTCAAGAGCTGCTCAAGGCGCTGTCCGAGACACGATCTATCTCATGGCGCCAGAGGCACCCATTTGCGTTAGGCGCATCTTCTGACGTACCAGACAAGTGATCACAATCCTGGTTGACTGTAGATAGGGGAGAAGGGACCTAGTGCATGCTGGGTGTATTTGTGTGGCTGGCGCACACCCGTCTACTATATGAGCGTCAGGATCTTTAAAGTCCGTGTAATGGCGTACGTGCGAAGGGGTATACAATTATTGTGTGTGACATTTATTTTTTTTTCATTGAAGTTTTACAATGCGTTTTATGCGTGTTGGAGTTATAAAATCAGACGACATTTGCCTGTTGTGACCCTCTTGGCACGCGCGCGTGAATGTGTGTGTGTGTGTGTGTGTGTCGGTGTGTGTGTGCCTGTGTGTGTCCTTCTGTCTGACTCTATCTCTCTCTGCCTCTGTCTCTCTGTCTGTCTGTCTCTTTCTCTCCATCTCCCTGTCTGTCTGCTTCTCTCTGTCGTTCTCTCTGTCTCTCTCTGTCTCTCTCTCTCTCTCATTCACTCTGTCTCTCTCACTCTCTCTCTCACTCACTCTCTCTCTACCCCCCCCCCCCCTCCCAGGAATTAACTGAAAATAATGAACAACGATGCAAAATATGTTGTTAAAAGCAGGGAAAAGGCAAAATAAATAAATTTTAAAGAATAAGAAAAGGTAAAAGTGTCTCCGTAAACTTTTGGTCGTTGGGGAGGAAAGCGTTTGGGACCTCTCTTTTCTGTAGGCCAGCTTAATGAGGGCGGTGCATATTCTCCTCTCCCTCGCTGCTTTACCTCTCCCGGTTCTAAACGGAGCCAGGTACCCATTCCTAACTGGGTGGACTGGGGTGTTTCGTGCGCTTGTTTCAATCTTTGTGTCCCTTTGTTGGCTGCGTTCAAACCAACCAAGTACTAGCTTGTTCTGATGAAACATTGCTCGTGTGCCCAAACCACTACACCACTGCCTCACCGTAAGGCAAAAGGTCAAGGTAGATACAAAGTAAAGATAGATAAAGGGTAAAGGTAGATAAAGGTAAAGGTAGATAAAGATAAAGGTTGATCAAAGTAAAGGTCGATAAAGGTAAAGATAGATAAAGGTAAAGGTAGTTAAAGGTAAAGGTAGATAAAGGTAAAGGTAGATAAAGGTAACGGTAGATAAAGGTAAAGATAAATAAAGGTAAAGGTAGATAAAGGTAAAGGTAGATAAAGATAAAGGTTGATAAAAGTAAAGGTAGATAAAGGTAAAGATAGATAAAGGTAAAGGTAGATAAAGATAAAGGTTGATAAAAATAAAGGTAGATAAAAGTAAAGGTAGATAAAGGTAAAGATAGATAAAGGTAAATGTAGATAAAGGTAAAGGTAGATAAAGGTAAAGGTAGATAAAGATAAAGGTTGATAAAGATAAAGGTTGACAAAAGTAAAGGTAGATAAAGGTAAAGGTAGATAAAGCTAAAGGTAGATAAAGGTAAAGATAGATAAAAGTAAAGGTAGATAAAGATAACGGTTGATAAAGATAAAGGTTGAAAAAGTAAAGGTTGATAAAGGTAGATAAAAGTAAAGGTAGATAAAGTTAGAGATAGATAAAAGTAAAGGTAGAAAAAGATAAAGGTTGATAAAAGTAAAGGTAGATAAAGGAAAAAAGGTAAAGGTTGTCCCATAGCCTTGTGGCCGTAGGGGAGCGAGATGTTGGAGATCACACTCCTCCTCATCATCATCATCATCAACAACAACAACAACAACAACAACAACAACACTAGTAGTAATTACCATTGTTGGCTATCTCAACAGTATTAGTACATAAATTGGTTCTTTGCAAATAATTAAAAACAGCCTGTGCAATGTGCTATGATTACCCTTTCCTATTGTTGTCATTCCCATCACTGCTGTCAATGTGAACATGTATTTACATACCATCACCATCATCATCATCTTGGACTGACTCTTAACCATCAAGAACTGTGATAACGATTGTTAGATTGGATGCAATATCATTTTATATGTCATAATCAGACTGTGATTATTGTTATTAACAGTAGTGGTGGCGTGTATTCGTGTGTGTGCATGAGTGTATGCCTGTAGAAGTGGTTGTAAAAGTATTGTTTTGTTTTGTTTTGTTTATTTTAGCTATAATAAACCTGCATGTGGAGGAAAATTTGTAGGCTGAAGCATTTATTACTTACCTCTTTGTAGCTTGACTCTTTTATTATCAGCTGGATCCAGCGTGATTCTATGTAATTTGCTTTTAGAGCAATAGATTTTAGTCGTCTAGTTTTTAAGAGATTCATATGCATAACCATACTTAGTCTGTGCAAAGTTAATCATCAGAAAACCCTGTACTGACCCAGTTTCTCCTTGCATGGCAGTCTGGTTCATAATATCAAAAACATGTATACTGCTTGGAAATTCAGGTCTTTGTTTCTTGGGTCCTGTTGTGTACGCATAAAAATAATATCCAGGAATTGCAGTTGATCTGCACTGAACTGAAATAAACACAGACTTAGCACAACTCCCGTTGTGTGTTTAGAACACTGTAACTAGGTTAGAAGTGACGTCATTACTGGTCCTGCCACAGGCCAGTGACAGTCTGCATTAAATACTGTACCGGTAACTTTTTAACTTCTGGTGTGTGTGGGTGTGTGTGTGTGCGTGCGGGTGTGGGTGCGTGCGGGTGTGTGTGTGTGTGTGTGTGTGTGTGTGTGTGTGTGTGTGTGTAGGTAGGTGTTTTGTGTTAGGGGTTAGAAAGTAGGATGCATGACTTTTATTATTTCATTAATATGATTATAAGCTACATTCATGTTGTGTACACCTGCTTTTCTGTTCTTTGGGGTGTATTGTTTTAATCCCTGAAGTCTTTTGTGTTTTATTGCTTTTGTGCCGTTGTTTTGATGAAGTGTACGCCGCACACACATTTCCTTGTGTTTTCATGGGGACAATAAAGATTCTGATTCTGATTCTGATTCTGATTCTTGGGCCAGCGTAATGAGGATGGTAGGTAAAAAGGTAAAGGTAGTCCCATAGCCTTGTGGCCGTAGGGGAGTATGATGTTGGAGATCACACTTATCTTGGGCCAGCGTAATGAGGATGATGCCCATCTTTCTCCCTCGCTGCTTTACCTTCCCCACCCTTAAGAGAGTAGGTACTCAGTCACAGTTGAGTCAACTGGGGGCGTTGTTATTTGTCGCTTCACGTTTTGCGGTCACCCATCTAAGTGCTAACCGCACTGGACAGTGCTTAACTTGCAACACAGTAGCGAGTGCTCCAACCACTGCGCTATCCGACACCCAGGTAAAGGTAGATAAAGATAAATGTTTATAAAAGTAAAGGTAGATAAAGGTAAAGATAGTTAAAGGTAAAGGTAGAGATAACGGGACAGGTAGACTTGTGCACTAACACTTTATTCTTTTCAGAGCTAACCGCCGTGCAAAGGCTAGTCTAAGAAAACCAAGGTAGACAATTTCTCTCCCAAGCCTCAACCAGTCGCCTCCCTTTCAGCTACATTATATAAGGTGTTTTTGGTTTTTAAAAAAATAATGTAAAAGATCTCTCTCTCTCTCTCTCTCTCTCTCTCTCTCTCTCTCTCTCTCTCTCTCTCTCTCTATTTATATACCAATTATTATTTTGTTTTTAATTATTTGGATGAATGGGTGGGAGTGTATATATTGTGTGAGGGTGGTCACGAGAAGAAGAGGTGGTGGATGAAGCGAGGCTTATGGAGGACTAGGTTTTTCATACCCTTTGCTATTGTGAACACTCAATGGGCAATGTGTTAGTTTGTGTGTGTGTGTGTGTGTGTGTGTGTGTGTGTTGGATTGATGTTTTACATTTAATTTTTACCATTAGAGTTATTCAAGAAGAGATTTTTAATCACCCCATCCCTAGCTCGAACATTTTGATTGGTCATGTTCTGAGTTTGTTGCATTTGCCCTCTCTGTGTGTTTGGTTGGTGTGTTGGTGTGCTCGTGGTTTATGCACTGGGCTATTTTGCTGTTGATTGGTTGAGCGGAATAATATAGGTTTCATGATCTGCTGTGATGAATATGCTCAAGGTTTGATTTGAATAGTGTTCACAACACTAGTTATGGTAATATGTAGAATTGCTGTCCAAAGTTTTACGCATTTACCCTTGCTTAACTTGAGAAGGGGTTTGTTTGTTTAAAAAAAAAAACACTCGGTTTTTAACTGATGACTCGTTGTGTTGTTTGTATCTTCTCTTTTTTTGCCTTGTAATGGGAGTAGGTAGAATAGAATTATAATGAGTAAGAATGGAATAAAATGGTGGGGGCCATAAAATCAGACAATAGCGGATTAAAGGGGAGGGTCGATGTAGAGAAAAGATAGGAAAACTTTCCCGGATCCCCAAATCTAATTCCCTTCAGGACTAAAAAGTGGGTGGCGTAATGGCAATTTCATTGTTTATGCAATACTGATGCAACAATAAGTGTAGCAGAGGGGGAGAGAGAGGAAAGAAAGATGGAGAGCGAGGGAGAGAGAAGAAGGAAATATAGAGACAGAGAGAGACAGAGAGAGATAGAGAGAAGGGGGGGGGGGGGGGGGGGAGAGAGACGCGGACAGACGAGAAAGACAGAGAGACTGAGAGAATATAAGAGTGATCTGAATAAAAAGAAAGATAGACTGAACCCACAAAAAAAAAAGAAAAAAAAAGACAGATTCCCGAAATAAAATATGCGTGGACGGAGAAAGCGAAGGGATGAGCGGGATTACGAGTGAAGGTGAGTGTAGTAGACAAACAGCTCCAATCCAGCGAATCGCAAGCGTCGGCGCCGCTCGCCCACCACCTGTTCCGGCGAAATGATTGGTGGGCAGCCCGCGCGCTCTTACTGTCCGCCCGTATGGCACGTGCACATCGCACACAGGCTTGACTGTCCGTGGACCGAGAAAGCTTAGAAAAAGGCAGCGTCGGGCCCTTGATGAGCGGTGCTAAAACTCGGGTGGACTTCCTTTTTCTTTCGTGACCAGCTCCACAGCCATTCACTTTGTCCATCCATCCACTTATCCAACCATCCCAACAGCGAAGACTGGAAAAGATCAGGTATACGTCGAAGGTTTGGAAACAAAATCATCCACACATCCAATTTTGGGAAAACACTATCCAAGTTTTGGAGAAGAAGAAAAAAAAAGTGAATGCGTTATCCTTTACAAAAAAAAAAAAAGATCTTGAAGAACCCGTCCTGGACTACTATCTTCTTCTTAAGCAACACATCTTCGTCTGTTAGTTTGGTTTTCTTTTGGAAAGTTCGGTACAGAGTTCATTTCAGTCAAGTTCCTACTACTAAAGATCTACTTCATTGTCGTAGCGAGTCTTGCTGGACCAAAATCTCTGTTAGCTACTTCTCCTTACCTATCGGCAGTTCTTTTTGCATTGACTTATTTTACCTTAATTTGAATTCCTCTTGAAGTTTATACTTCAGTTTTACTACAAAAAAGAACTTCTTCAGCTGTGCATTTTTTTTTGTACCAACTGCACCCCCCGTTTCATGATCAAGCAATACTACTGTTGCTTGACTTTAGTTTGAGATTTCCTGATCAGTTCAAAACAACATCCTCTCCCAACCACCCCACCTCCCCTAAAAAGACACATCGTTCTTTCCTTATTCAATAACTGTTTTATTAAGCCTTCATTAAACGACTTTTTCTGACTTTTCGGAAAGTTTATTCTGACACTCACATTTTTTTCTACAGCTCCGAACAAGTTTTCCTTATCTTGTGCATATATTCCTACCACTTACGGAGAGAAAAGACTATTTTTTTTACCAGATTGTTTTTCATTCCTTTGAAGTGATTTCTGAAGTCTCAGTTGACCAAAAGAAAGCATTTGAGTGTGACAGTTTTGATCGCTTTCAGGACAAAAGAACCACCCACCTATTGTAGAACTGGAAACCAAACAATCTATACCCGAAACAGGAAGAAACTGACACACTAAAACCAACAATATCCTCGTCATTTAAATTAAAAAAAAGTTACTGGCAGGAAATTAGAATTCGACCCGACAAAACGGTTGTGTTTCTTTTCCTTATAAGTCAGAAGCATAGACTGTGTAAGAAAAAAAAAGCAAAATCAAACAACGTTCGTGAAGATTGCAGAACTGGCTGAATTCTCATTTTAACTTGAATTCTTGAATCCTCATCCCTTGGCGCCGGATTGAAAACTGTGTGAACAACAGCATCTCTGTAAACCCGAGATAACAACCAACGTCTGTTGCAGATAATTTGCAGAAACAGGTGAGCTGATTTTAAAAAAATTATGTTTCTTTGGTTGTAAGTGTTTTTGTTTTTTTTAACAAACAAATGTTTTTCTTTTTCTCTCTTTACTTTATTTCTTTTCTTGCTCTGTTATTTTGTTACTTTATTTCTTTTCTTTCTCTATTATTTTGTTAAATCCTTTCCCTTCTTTCTCTGCTTCTTTCTTTCTTAAGTTTTTGTCAATCCGTTGTTTTGCATTTTATTCTTTCTTTCAGTCTGAATATCGATCTGTCTCTCTTTCATCTTTTCTTTTTTTTTCTTTCTTTTCTTTCTTTTCTTTATTTCTTTTTTTTAGTTTTTCATTTCCCTCTTTCTGTATTTTTATTGGATTTCTCGATAATTTTTGATCGTAACGTATTTCGTTCTTTCCATTCTGTTTCTTCAGCAAATTTTTAAAAACCTTTTTTCTTGTTGTAATCTTTCCGTTGGTCTTCCTATTCTAATTACTCTATTTCTTTCAATGTTTCTTTCCTCTTTTCTTAACTCATTTCTTTTCCAAATGACTTTCTTTCTGACTTCCTATTCATCTGTTCATCTTTCTTAGTATCATCATCATCCTCATCCTCATCATCATCCTCATCATCATCATGATCATCATCATCATCATCATCATCATCACATCCTCATCATCGTCATAATCATAGTGTCGTTGTCTTCGGCGTGTCATCAATATCATCATCATCATCGTCATAATCATCATCGTCTTCGGCGTGTCATCATCATCATCATCATCATCATCATCATCATCATCATCATCATCATCATCATCATTATCATCGTCATCATCATCATCATCATCATCATCATCATCATCATCATCATCATCATCATCATCATCATCATCATCATCATCATCATATTCACATCATCATCATCGCATCGTCGTCGTCATCATTATCATCATCATCATATCTTTCTTTCTTTTTTTTTAATTTTTGTCTGCCGTTACGTTATTTTTGATTTCAATGTTCCTTCCTTTCTAGATTTTACCTCCAAAACCGCAACACCCACCCCACTATCTCTCCCCCTCCGTTGTATCTTTTGTTTTCTTCATTTTTACTTTCTTACATTAGCACAGGAATTTCTCGAGTTACTATATTTAATTTGAATGAGTTTCCTAATTAAAAAAAAAATTTAAACCACACCCACGCACACACACGCACACACCCAGCCTTTTTGTTAAAGTGCCAGGGCATCATGGATGTTGGTTCATTTTTTTTTGTGACTAGAAAGGTTATTTGGGAAATGGCATTGTTCTTACCTTAAAAGACGATGCAATTGGTGAACGATCGCTGCTCAAACCCGCCGCTAAGATTTGGAGTTTAGTCGCCTTTTCCTTGCTATGCAAACAAACCTCTGCTCTTAGTGTATCCACTTTCGCTGCGGTGCTATGTTTAGACTCAAACTTTGATGGTGTTAAAAGGCTCACAAAGAAGTAATGTATCAAGCTTACTGTACATCACAAAACAGTACTATTGAAAGAAAAAAGGATCCGTGACGTTTGAAGTGCGCGATCATGGGGTCTTTTAATATGATTCGTTTGTTTAATTTCCGATCATTTTAGTTTTCGCGATATCTTTGATTTCTGTCTTTAAAACACGGTTTCGAATACCACTTTAATCTTCGAGCTGTATACGTGATTTAGCCCCTATAAGAAAATATCATTTCAGTCTAAAACTACTTGTGTTGCTGAATAGAATTTGAAACAAACAAACAAATAAACAAACAATCCAACAAACACGTGGTTATGAACAACTCCAGGTATAGTAGGCCTACTTATTGTTAACCCTTCTCTTAAGAAATTGTTAATTAGTTAGGGAAATGCGTTCTAGAGGCTTAATTCTTGCTCAAGTTTCGTTTTGAGTTGAAGTAATTGGTGTTTTGTTTTTATATGTCTTTGTCATCCTTTCCCTCTGCGATTTCTTGTCAGCTTTCTTGTGTTCCTTTATATTTCATATTATTTGCCTCTTTCTTTCTCACTTAGATTAGTAGTGTACTGCTTTATTTGCTTGTTCACAATGTTTTTGTTTATTTTTTACTTTCTTTCTTTCCTTCTCTCTTTCCTTCTTTCTTTGTTTTTTTTTAAATTACTTTTTCTTTCATTCTCTTTCCTTCTTTCTTTGTTTGTTTGTTACTTTCTTTCCTTTTCTCTTTTTTCGCTCTTTTTTATGTGCATTTCTTTTCTTTTTATTTACTTTAGTTTTCATTTTTCTTGTGCTTTTCTTTCTATCCTTCTTTTGTTTTTTTCTTATTTTCCTCCCTATGCATAACTTGACTCTATTTTAATTTCTTTATTTTTTTTCTTTCCTTATTTCTTACTTTCTTTATTTCCCCACGTTTCTCTTATTGTATCTTCTTTCTTTCTTTCTTTCTTTCTTTCTTTCTTTCTTTCTTTCTTTCTTTCTTTCTTTCTCTGGTTCTTTCTTTGAACGAGCGTTGTGGCTAGTCGTCTAAGACGGGACTATCTTGCTTTGTCCACAAGCCAGAAATCAATGGCGCCTGACAGATTTGGGTGTTATGTTTCTCCGAATATTATTCACATTCGATTCGTGCAAGACCTCTGGGGTTTTCTCCGGGTACTCCGGTTTGTTTCCCCAGAAACCGTTCAAAAACACAACAAATATTAGGTAGTTTGGGTTTGGGCGCGTCTCAGGCTGCGACTACGCCGTCCCCAGGCCGGGGAGGCGGCCCAGAATTTCCAAATAAAAAAGGACAATAAAATTTTTTTTAAAAATCAACCAAAAAATAGTTATTCATTTTATTCTTCTTTGCTTTTTTTCTTTCTTTAAATTGTTTGGTAGCAGTTGTGGATCAATGGTCCACAGAGAAAAGCCATAAGAGCTCGCGGTACACAGTGCATTGCTATAACATCAGTTACAAATTGACAGCAAGTTGTTTGTTAAGTAAATTTAAGTCCCCGGACACCTAGGCATATAGGGGACGTAATGAGATGAGAGTATAAACCAAGGTCTAGTCTGTGTCGCATACATTCCATCATAACGGACTTTAAAGATCCTGACGCTCATGTCCTAGACGGGTGATTGCCGGTGACAAGAAAATACCCAGCATGCACCTAGGTCCTTCTCCCCCATCCCTGGCTGCCCAGGATTGTGCTCTGTTGTCCGGGCGTCATACCATGCGCCCAAAGGCTGCGGGTGGGCGTCTCGGGCGGCTTGAGTTAGATCCTGTATCGGCCAGCGCCTTGAGCAGCTCTTGAGCTGGAAAAGCGCTATATAAGAAGGATTAAATAAATAAATAAATAAATAAATTACAGTTAAAGTGAATTTAAAATGAGTTTAAACGTAACTGCTGACCGGCCTTTCAGGACCAATTAAAAGTCAGGTTAAGATCATCATTAAGAAATGGGTATTACAGAAAGTAATCAATGTTCTTTCTGTCAAAGAGATAAAGATACAATTCTTCACTACCTATGGTCTACATTTTGGAACGATTTAGAAAGGCATTTGAAAGAAAAATGTGATCATAAGTAGACTGAGTTTTTCAAAATGCCTAGTTTTATTTGGTTGTGAAAATAATGTTCAAACAGATGACAGCCTTAGCTTCATATTAATACATGCAAAATACT
Organism: Oncomelania hupensis; assembly: GCA_036898135.1. Lineage (NCBI taxonomy): Eukaryota > Metazoa > Mollusca > Gastropoda > Littorinimorpha > Pomatiopsidae > Oncomelania > Oncomelania hupensis. The sequence goes on along the minus strand of CM072516.1, from coordinate 28,868,638 downwards.
ATATATACAAATGCCGTTTCAGTGGGTCAAAACCTCATTTAAATATATTCTTGCGATATCTGAAATATCAATATCAGATAGATGAACATGTACACAAAATGGAACTACGATACCATCTTTTTTGCCAGAAATGGCTTTTGTACAATGATATTTTTGATGTTTGAAATATACATTTCTAAGAGAAATTTAATACGTTAAAACATGTGATATATGCACTGTTAAGACTTACTACTGACTGCAACATCATCACCTTCATTCTGTACTGACTCACCTCATTCTAATTCATACCTGTACAAAAAAATGAAATAAAAAAAATAAAAAAAAAGATCATCCAGACAGCAAGTAGGCTACTAGTGGAGCTATATGCTCATCACATTCAGTTCAGTATTTACAGCGATCCTTAGACAGGAATCAATTCGCAAGTCAGCCATATGCATAAGCGCGTACCATAATAGGGGAAGGAGTAGGATGAGAAAGACGAGAAGGAAGAAAAGAAGAAAAGGAAGTAGTAGTAGTAGGAGTAGTAGTAGTAGTAGTAGTAGTAGTAGGAGTAGTAGTAGTAGTAGTAGTAGTAGTAGTAGTAGAAGGAAGAAAAAGAAGAAGGCGGCGGCGCTGCTACCTACGACGACAAGACGACAAGAAGAAGAAAAAAAAGAAGGAAAAGAAAGAAGAAGAAGAAGAAGAAGAAGAAGAAGAAGAAGAAGAAGAAGAAGAAGAAGAAGAAGAAGAACAACAACAACAACAACAACAACAACAACAACAACAACAACAACAACAACATTGAGGTTTTTACCTCTACACCTACCATTGTCGATATGGCAGAGGGGGATAACCATCCCAGTGAAAAAGGGGTAAGGACTTAAATCAACACTGAACCACCAGAGCAATCATACTGCTAAAATGGACAGTGAAAAATGGCCACTTTTTATTTAGCCCATTACGGGATTCGAACCTGGGTCATCGGTGTGCCAGGCGAACGCTCTACTACTTGAGATACGGGGCGGTGGGAAGAAGAAGAGGAAGAACAAGAACAAAAAGAAGAAGAACAAGAACAAGAAGAAAAAGAACAAGAAGAACAAGAACAAGAGCAAGAAGGTGATGAAGAAGAAGAAGAAGAAGAAGAAGAAGAAGAAGAAGAAGAAGAAGAAGAAGAAGAAAAGACGTTAAACAATAGCAACGACATTAACAGGAGAAAGATAAGAAGGAAGAGGAATAGTAGAAGGAAGAAGAAGAAGAAAACCAAAGAAAGAAAGAACAACAACAACAACAACAACAACAACAACAGATCGAGGAGATCCAAATCAACATAGAAGAGGAAGTAGACCTAAAAGTTGTTTCTCATTTCACATTCTGCATTAATTTTGTTTCCTATTTCAAGTATTTTTTTTAAAGAATGTGAGGACCTGACCACCTCATATTGTTGCCTGGCGAAATGTTCCACACATTTTTTTGGTCGTTTCGAGGTTGATAGAAGCTGTTTGCAGCGGTCTTTAATTTCATCCTCTGCAGGGGAGATAACAAGGCAACACCGAGTCGTTTCGTAATCAAGGGAGAAAACTACAGAAAGGAAGGGAGCTCACCGAAACTCTATGAAATGGCTCCTGGTTTTTTTTGTTTGCGACCCTTTTGAAATCTCACCTCCTCTCTCCCCTCCTCCCCATTTTTTTAAATAGAAGGTTACGTAATTAGAAAAAAAAATACCCCAGCGAAATTAATTTCCATCATTAGAAATTAGAGTACATAGAGAGAGAGAGAGAGAGAGAGAGAGAGAGAGAGAGAGAGAGAGAGAGAGAGAGAGAGAGAGAGAGACAGACAGAGAGAGACAGAGAGAGAGAGACAGAGAGACAGACAGACAGAGACAGACAGAGACAGACAGAGACAGAGAGACAGGCATAGAAACAGACCAACAGACAGACATAGATAGAGACGTATTTGCCTTCTTTCTTACATTTTAGTATTTCCAGACTTACTTTCAAATAGTTGGGAAGGGGTAGGGTGGAAGTGAGGGAGGAGGGGGGGGAGGAGCCCAACATCGGTCTGTCGGTCGGTCCGATGGGGGCCATATCTCAAGAACAACTGAGCGGATTATGACTGAACGTCATAGGAACATGACCTAGGTTAGTAGCCTGCCTCACGTGGCTTCATATTTGTTCTATAGCAAAGGTCAAGGTCACTAGAGTCAATATCTTAAAAGCGGCTGAAGCGATTTGGTGGAATGTTGGTATACCGGCGCTTCAGATCATTCTAGATCTATATCTTTTATTTCCTTTTCATTGTGCGTCTTCTTTCTTTTGATAATTCTTCTTTCTGCGTAAGTTAGGTCATAAATGTTTCTATAGCCGGTATTTCTGAGCAAAGATGTTATGTTTGTAGAGGAGAAGGTCACTCACTGTGCATAACTAAATTCCTATCCTATCCTGTCCCATAACCCGAAGGTCGTAGGGGCACCACAGATGATCGCTTAACCAGCATACTCCATCTTTCTCTGTCCTCAGCAGCCCTCATGGCTTCGCTCAGTGTCAAACCAGTCCATTCTCGAATGTTGTCCTCCCACCTCTTTTTCGGTCTCCCCCTTCTTCTACCTCCTTGCACTGTGCCTTGCAGAATGGTCTTTGCAAGGCCTGATGATCTGGTGACGTGGCCATACCATCGGAGTTTCCGTTTCTTCACCACTGTGAGCAGGTCATCGTGTTGTCCAATGGCTTGTGTGATGGTCTGTCGGACTTCAACGTTGGTGATGTGTTGGGTATAGGAAATGCACAGAAGTCTTCTGTAGCACCTCATCTCCATGCTTTGTATTCTTCGTTGGAGATCTGCTGTGAGGGTCCATGCTTCGCAAGCATATAGGAAGATGGAGATGACCAGAGAGCGCAGCAGTCTTACTTTGGAATGTAGACTGATGGTTCTGTCTTTCCAAATGGGCTTCAACCTTGTCAGGGCAGCAGTTGTTTGTGCGATCCTGGAGAGGACTTCCTGTCGAGACCCATTGTCTGACACAATGGCTCCTAAATATTTGAAGCTGTGCACTGTGTTGAGGGATTGGCCTTGTACTTTGATGTCCGTGTTGATGCCATTGGTGTTGTTGGTCATCATTTTGGTCTTCTCTGCACTTATTTCCATTCCATAAGCTCTGGAGGTGGTGTCAAGCCTCTGTACAAGCTGTTCAAGTTCTTGTTCCTCTCCAGCCAATCCATCAATATCATCCGCAAAACGAAGATTGGAGATTGCTCTGCCCCCTATGCTGACTGTGCCTTCGTGATCTGCAAGAGCATCTGACATGATGCGCTCTAGGAAGATGTTGAAGAGTGTTGGAGAGAGTAGGCATCCTTGACGCACACCGATTGTTGTTCTGAACCAGTTCCCGATGACGCTGTTATGGAGGACTGCACTGGTAGCCTTGTCATACAGGCTTTTGATGACTTCTATAATTTTAGGGCTGATGTTGTACACTTTCATGGTTGCCCATAGAGCTGCATGCCAGACTCGGTCAAATGCCTTCTTGAAGTCTATGAACACATGATATAGATGTTGTTGGTGCTGTAGGTATTTCTCACAGATTATTCTGAGGTTGAAAATCTGTTCAGTGGTACTTCGCCCTGCCATGAATCCTGCTTGTTCTTCAGCTATGATTTGTTCAGCTTGTGGTTTCAACCTGTTGAGTATTATTTTCAGGAGGACCTTGCTGGGATGGCTGATGAGGCTGATGGTGCGGTAATTTTCACACTCCTGAAGGTTACCTTTTTTGGGAAGAGTGATGACAAGCGACTGGGTCCATGGTGTAGGCCATTCCCCACTCTGCCAGATCTTGTTACAGATAATGGTGAGAGCATCAGTCATCGCTTCTCCTCCTGCTTGTAGCAGTTCCGCTGGTATGTTGTCCACTCCCGCTGACTTCCCTTTCTTCAGCGATTGCACTGCTGCCTCAACTTCTTCCCGGAGAATTGGGAGGATTTCTTCTTCTTCTCTGCTCTCGGGACATGCTAGAACTGATGGGTCTCCATTTGGTGTATGGTTGTAAAGGTCAGAGCAGTACTCTGTCCATCTGTCCAAGACTTCTTGTTCTTCTGTAAGGCAAATGCCAGACTTGCTTTGGATAGTGGAGACTTTGGGCTGTTTAACACTTGTCAGCCGCTTCACAGTCTGGTAGGCCTTCTTGCTGTTGTTCTTGTTCAGATTGTTCTCTATTTCCTGGCATTGATCTTCTATCCAGTTCTCCTTTGCTGTGCGCATGCCTTTTCGGATGTCATTGTTGATTTTTCGGTAGACATCAGCTCCCTGTGAGGTTTCTTTTTCTTTTTTAACTCTCTTCGTTTATCACACAGATCCAAAAGTTCAGGTGTGATCCACGGCTTCTTCTTTGGTCGGTGCTTGCCAAGGATCTCAGTGGCGGCATCTGTTACAGCTGAGTTGAAGGTATTGGTCATGGTGTTGACATCTACTTCGCCTGCCCCCAAAATAAGCAGTGGTGCAAATTTCCCTCCAATTGTGGCCTGAAATATTTTTGCCACCTCCGGGTCTTGCAGTTTGTCCAGGTCGAACTTCAGCCTAGTGCACTTTGCTGTATTTACTCTCTTCAAATGGAGCCGGAAAGACATCATCACGAGATCGTGGTCACTTCCAATGTCTGCTCCTGGAAAAGTGCGTGTCCTGCCAATGTTGATGCTTGATCTGAAGCGTTTCTTGACCATGATGTAGTCGATCTGGTTGTGATGTTCCCCGCCGGGACTGTGCCATGTCCATCGTCTGGATTTTTTGTGGAGACCAAGCGTGTTTGCCAGTACCAGATTGTTGTATCTGGCAAACTCCAATAGCCTCAGACCCCTGTCATTTGTCTCGTTGTTGCAGTGGGGTCCGCATGTGTCTCCCCAGTTGTGGTGCGCATCTTGGCCAACCTTGGCATTCCAGTCGCCTTGCACTATGACTATGTCCTTCTTCGGCACTTGGTCAAGGACCGCCTGTATATTTTCATAAAAATCCTCCACTTCGCTGTCTTCATAGTCTGATGTTGGGGCATAGGCCTGGATGATGGTAATGTTGAAAGGGGTTGCTCTCAGACGGATGGTAATGAGTCTACTGGAGACTGGGCGGCAACCCATGACAGTGGCTAGAATGTTCTTGTGGACCAAGAATCCAACGCCGTGTTCGTGCCTGTCATCTCTACCGCTGAAATAGAGCTTGTGGCCTTTGTCAGTCGTTGTTTCACCTAGGCCTTTCCAGCGCAGTTCGCTGATACCTAGAACGTTCCATCGATAGTGGTCCAGCTCGTGGGCCAGTTCTTCTAATTTTCCTTCCGCAGTTAGGGTCCTGACATTCCAGGTTCCTATGACGATGTTGTTTCTCGTGCGGATCTTGCTAATTTGTCCATCAGTAGCATACTTTTCACCTCCGTCCTGGTGGCCAACGGAAGGCGCGGTCCTTGTGTAGCCGGGCGACGACCGATCCGGCATGGAATTAGTGGATAGCCTCATCATGTGTTGTGTCTTGGGCAAAAAAGACCTGGCAGGGCCCAATCCTCTCCAGGCTGTTGGCCACAGCCGAAATCCACGAATACAGTGTGGCTCGCCTTGGCCCTGAGCACGTGGTCGTTGAACCTGTAGTAACGTGAGGTTCCTCCGCCCTGGCCGGTGACTTCTGTGTAGAAGACTTTCGCCCAGTGATGCCGTGCTAACATCACCCCTGTTAGTCGCCTCTTACGACACGCCGGGAAACGTTGGGTCTATTCTATTTGCCCGAACCCACAGAGCACAACTAAATTCCACTTTTGCACTTTTGTTTTGATTGCGACTGCTTTTTATTCAAAGGCGAACTAGCCATTACACACAGCCCCTAAACCTGCATAATTGTTGCGAGAAGTAGGAGGATTGGTTCATCGAGTGCGCTTCCAGTAAGCAAAGACTCTCTGAACGTGCATACTTGGCTTTTGCAGGGACACTGGTTCTTCTATTGTTCGTCCCTTGCAGCAGGACCTGAACCTGCATATTTGGTGCGTGAAGAGTGAGTAGGATTAACGGTCAATTGGAATCCTTACGGGTGGAGAAGGAAATTATAGTTCAGGCATATTCTTAATTAGGACAGAGATTTACGAGAGAGGAGAGAGAGAGAGAGAGAGAGAGAGAGAGAGAGAGAGAGAGAGAGAGAGAGACATTTGACATTTGCCTCTAGTGAGAGAGAGAGAGAGAGAGAGAGAGAGGCGGGTGTAAGTTTATGGGTGGGTGGGTGATGGTGTAACAGCAGAAATATTGACGACAAAATGTAGTAAATTAGCTTAGCGCGAAATAGATACCATCGAATAAAACTTGACGTACATTCACGAGGTATCTAAAAAGAAGCCCACACATGTTAAATTAACTTCCTCCAGACAGTCACGCCGCCAGCCTCTCCAGATAAAATCGAACAGACTTAGCGATCCATGACTGTAATGAGCGTACTGGCCAAACTGACCAGAACGTTGTCCCCGTTAATTAGCTTACTTTAGCCAAAGTGACCAAGACGTCATCCCCGGTAACTAGCCAGGCACCGCTTATCGCTAGTGAATCTATCCTACACCCGGTCACTGATTTTCCAAGTAAGACATACTCGCACGTGTCCCATTATTAGGTTAGGTGGGGGAAATATTCAAATAAAAACGAATAATCCCGTATATGCGAGATTAACTAAAACGAGAGTTAAACGATTGGTCAGAACTCCTGCATGTCCTTGGTGGCCCAACCTTAGCTAGTCAGTCGAATACGATCTACGAGGCTGCGAGGGTCAACCCAAGGAACAAACTGCAGTGTCCGCCTATCTCCACCTCATCGAGAGAATGCTAGAGACTAAAAGACGGTTTCACGGATCCCAGAGTCTAGAAGTAAGAACACCAGTAGTTTTGATATGTTTATATTATATTGATTGTCATGTATTAATAATATGTTCATGATATATATAGTTACAGAAACCAATTATTGTTTCTGAGACAGTATGCATATGGATTGATGTATCTTAGCCTTAAGATTCGGATCGAAGTGTGCATATGGGAACCTTGCAGGTGTCTGATGCTATGGACACATTGCAGAAGAGACCGCACACTTATATCTGACGAGAATATTGTAGCCAGAGCTCCGACTTTTACAGGTCAGCTCTGGGACGGTTTGTGGAGACAAACGCAAGACGCTTGCTCCCGTGGTACAGAAGGAGAACAACCAAGATTCTACCTCTCCACGTCCGAACCTCGCAGCTCTACGACTCACCCGACTCACCAACCTGAGAGGCAAGACTTCTCAGACGGACTCCAGCGTACGCTGACGCGATACAGCTAAGTCGCCCACAAATGCAAACTGAGTTCTACCCTCGAGAAAACCTAGACGACCACTAGATCATTTATTAAACTACGAACATTCAAATCGTAGACTTGCGTAGCATAGGATGAAGACCTGCTGCGCTGACAAACTTTCCCAGCACATCGAACTCTTAGAACTATTAATTTACCTGTTTAATGAAGTACATGTAAAAGTTGTGTTGAACATATAAAACGAGAAATTACATACATACGACTGGTGTCATTCTATTTATATTGTTGTGTATCTCTTAGTTTTCTTCTCTTGAGACATAATAATCTAGTCTTTTGATTAGTAATCAGCGTTTCGCAAATTGAGCCAAATGATACTAAAAAGCCTGAGAACAAATATAAATTTTATGTGACCAAGCACCGTAATCTGTCTCTCACACTGCTCTGGAGTTCTGGTAAAAGAACGATCGATAGTGGTAGCCTAACGCCCCTCTATCAATAAGTCTTACCCCCTAGATAAACGTATCTTCCCCAGAATATCATCACAGATGGTAGGGCGGTGTGGGTAAATGTTATTTTCCGCTTTGAAGCTTGAAATGGAATGACAGCAAACAAAATTTACTAAAAGACATCGTTGCTATACGGGAATGAATTATAGTCCTATATCAGTCAAGTGAAAAAGAATGGAAGGAAAAAGAAATGGAAACAAAGAAAGAAAACCGTGTCTGGACAGCATAGACAATTGAAGAAGAACTAATATATAGTTACGTCTCGTGCGCTTCCGAATGTGAAGGAAGACAACTGTAGACGCCTTCCGTACAACTCAGTTCTGTCTCTTGTTAGAGATGTATCTTGACAGGCGTTGTCTGCAAATTAGATAAAAACATAGAGATATAAAACATCTCCTCGTTCGTACTTCTCTGCCTGTAGTTTTTTTTTTGTCTTTGCGCATTGGGTAAGCTACAGTATCACAATCTTCGTAGGCCTAATACAGTCGATTGCATGCATATGCCTGCGTTACTTAGTCATACCAGACCGGAACGCGGAAGGACAAAGGTTCAATTGCCAGTTTTACTTGTGTCATGGTGTGTTCATTGGTTGGTTATTAAAATTACCAGGCTGGCTCTTCAATTATTTTACATTATTTTATTAAGCTGAGAGTTTGACGTTTGCATATCTTCGAATCGGTGGTGAGACGCAAATCGTCATTCCAGCGTAGGATAATAGTCTTGCGCGTTCCACATATTCCAAACATTTGATTGGCTCTTGTCCAGAAAATAGGCAGACAATGTAGTCAGATTTAAAGGTTGCGCTATTAAATCTGAAAATAAGGACGCACAACATGGAGACACTGTGTTTTTTTGCATGACACACAGCAAAACACGAGATGTTTTTCTCCAAGAAAATATGTCTATTGTTTCCATATAGAACATTGGTGTATGACACAGCCTTAATTTAGTTATTAGCCTGAATTTAGTCATTAATAATATATAAGAAAATAATAAGGGTATTTATATAGCGCTTTTTCCTAATGACATCAGTTCAAAGCGCAGTTTTCACGAAGTTATACTTAACGTTAACATCAAAATACATACGAAAAGAAGTGAAACCAAAACGAGACACTAATAACTAATGCGAAGACATAATACAAACATAAAAAAAGAATATTTACAAGTAAAATATAAAACATGAGGGAGGGATTGAATCAGCGCTTGGCTAGTTGCGGGTCCAGTATTTCAAGCTCTGTTATATGTAGGACGGCCATGTCATTCCAGTCATGTCCACCCGAATCGCCGTTTACAACAAGCTCCTACGATGACTAGTTAAACAATAGATGTCGATCAAGAAACCATTTAAGCGTGCAGCGTTAGCTCCAGATAGAATTTAGTCCAAGTAGAAGAAATGGTCCACCCGCAAACGTTTTTCAATTGTAGAAAGTGTACTACTACTACTACTACTACTACTACTACTACTACTACTACTACTACTACTACTACTATTACTACTACTGCTGCTATTACTACTTCTAATGCTGTTGTTGCTGTTGATGATGTGTAGTTTTTTTTTATTTGTCTTACTGCTGTAGCTCAGTGGTAGAGCGTTCGCCTGGCAAACCGATGGCCAAGGTTCGAATCTCTTGTTGGGGGTAAAATAAAAGTGGAACATTTTATATTCTGTCCATCTTAACAGTATGATCGCTCTGGTGGTTCAGTGTTGGTTTGGGTTCCTATATCTCCTTCTTCAGTGTGGTGGTTATCATCATCGTCTGCCGTATCGCCAAAGGTGGGTACGAGTGTAGACGTAAAACTTCATGTTTCATTCATTGCTTGTATATCTTTTATATTTCCGCAGTTTCATATGGGACTGAGGATTCAGTTACACAATATCAACGTGCTGGCACTGACAGAATATAAAACCGGGCGATCAATGATGAATACATACCAAGTGGGCTAAGGCGGGACTAACTTGCCTTGTCCACAAGCCAGAAACCAATGGCGCCTGACAGGTGTGGGTTCGAGCCAGCATCTGGGCGTTATGTCTTCTCCGAATATTATTTACTTTCGATTCGCAAACGTCTGGGGTTTTCTCCGGTACTCCGGTTTGCTCCCCCAGCAAAATTTGAAAAATTCACAATAATGTTAGGTAGGTAGTTTCGCGCCACTGGCTGCGACTACGCCTTCCCCAGGGGAGGCGGCCCAGAGTTTCCCGATAGAAAGGGATAATGAACTGCAGCAAAAAAAAAAAAAAGCGTTCTACGCTGTGGAAAAAAACCATTGTAGGTGTATGGAAATAGAACGTTCATCTATTTTTTTGCGGATAGCTTAGAGGCATCGACGATAAAGCGCTTTGTACACCGTTGGTTCTTGAAAAGGCAATGGTGCGTGTGATTAAGCTTGAACTTAGGAATGTCTCTGTCTGAATGAACATTGAAGTTTAACGTCCGTGATAAACATCCCAGGGAGGAAAGGGGTAAGGGACCTTAACTAAAGCAACACTAAACCACCAGAGCAATCATACTGCTAAGAAAGACATTAAATATGGCCACTTTAAGCTTGCCCACCACGGGGTTCGAACTGGGTTTATCGGTGTGCCAGGCAAATAATGCTTTAACTACTGATTTTACGGCGGTGGGTCAGCTTTGCTTTGTCTGTTGGACCCTAAGCGAAGAGTTGTACAGTGAGAGGGTGTTTGGCTGGTGGAGAGTTGTATATCCGGGAGTGAGGTTTGAGGAGAAGGATTCTTGGACACCTAATCATTCATTTTGTTTGAAAGAAAAAAAAAACATTCATATCGATGTGCCCCCGATTTCATGTGCCCCACAACAAATGCCTTATCACGCCAACAGATGTCTACTCTGTAATCAATCTATGTTCCCGTTCGGTCTAATAGTTAGTCTAATTATAATACACCGTCAACCGAAAATTCAACAGTGACATATCCGAAACGGCATGCGCACAGCAAAGCAGAACTGGATAGAAGATCAATGCAAAAAAATCTTCATCTCTGAACAAGAATGTCACGAACCGAGCAGTTTTAACCCTGCCCAGTGACTATTTAGCTTTGTGTAGTAATTGTAACATTAAGAGAGTTAGTATAGTACACAGCAGGCCACACACAGTGAGCGAGCCACCCACATCGCAGTGAGTCAGCACTTGAGCTTTGAATCGGACCGTTTTAACCAATCAAAGCAGGCTCAGTGGGTAGAGCAGTTTTGACTGTGTCAGAGCCTAAGACAGTTTGAATCAGTCGTGTGTGAGACGAGGTAGAGTCAACATCTCCACAGCTAGAGAAATCTCTACACTCATAGACCAGGAAGCAGGACTTAGGAATCTTAGAATTCTCTCAAGTCATCACGGGCCTGAACTTGTCAAACAGGTAAATGAACACCCTTCTGTTTCATCGTGATATATTTATATTATTGTTGAAATTATGTTTGTGGAATTTGCTATGCATAAATGTGAATTGTTAATCCGAATTTGCCGTACCACGTGGAAGAGCCTACCACGAGGCGAAACACGACCGGTTGCGCCGCCATGTTGTATCCCGTACGGAACCACTGTGTTTAACGTATATGTATGTTTGCAGACCAGTGGCTGTACCACTGAATGTTTATATTATTATTAATTCTGTATGTGTATAGTTAGACACGATTTATATTTATGTATGTATAGGAATTTAGAGTGAGATTCCAGTGGACCCCGGAAGTAGCAGAATGTTCGTCGCTTATGTATAGAGATGTGGAGCTATCACTGAGGGCTACTTGGCTTTCAGTGAGACGCTCTGCACAAACCGATTATTCAGGGTTGTGCAGAATTTCGTCTCTTATATTACAGACGAGCAGGCGAGCTATCCCGAGCTATCCCGAGCTATCCTGTGTGCCCCACTCCACAGAAACGACTAGTTGGTTGAGGAGACTCTACCGCACAAGTCGGAAAGAGCTACCTTGAAAAACACCCTGTCAGACCCCACAGCGTGGCAAGGGAACCCAACTACACAACTACCCAGGTGCACCTAAAGCTACCTCACAGAAGGACTTCGAACGCACCACCCGCCAGTTAAGTGTATTCTCCCAAGTGCACTTAACCTGATCAAAACAGGACCACAGTAGTCCAACTCTTCAGAAACTGTAAAACGGACCACAGTAGTCCAAATCTACATGAGATATAATAACAAGTGCCCGAGGAAGAAATAACAGCTGCCTAGACTATCAGCGATCGAACTCTTAGCATTGAAAGAGACTTTTTAAGTTAGATTAGTACTTAGAGAATCTTGTATAGAGTAGAAGAAATAAATGTGTGATTTTAACTGTTATCAAGTGGCTGGACTACATATGATTCATAGCCGTGTGAAAGCTAGTGTGACAGTATTCTTTTACCATTTTTCTATCTATTTCTGTACCCCAACCTTAACACAGAACGAGCTAAACAAATAAATTTATTAAAGTAATTCATAGGGTGACTTACTAGCAGTTCCCACCGAATAAACGTGAGGGTCCATAATTCCATTGTGCAGAGCCCATAAACCCCACGTGACACTTTAATTGGCGAGCCTGCCAGGATCTGTGTATAATAGGAATTGGGTATAACCGGACCTAAGTACAATAAAATTAGATAACAGTAGTAGTAGTAGAATAACTTAGAATAGTGGTAACTAGGACGGATCAGTTTGGTGCACTATTCTTTAGTTAAAAACTTTTTTGCTTCAAATATTTTTGTGCCTGTATGTTGCATTGTTCTTTTGCAGGTTTTGCTTAAATAACTGTTGTATGCCATTTGACTCTTGTTTTATTCTATTATTGATTACGAATTGTATGGTCTTTGCATTGTTTTTATTGAATTGCAATATTGCTAGTGTTTTGGTATTCCACGTGATTCAGAGGTTGTTCATAGACACTTTTGACAATGTCGGACCCAGTGGCCTTGAGATTGCGCTTCAAGGAATTAGGGGAAGCTTTACACTTAGCAGGGGGAGACCTAATTGCGTATATCAATGCAGAGGTAGAGAAACAGGAGGCTAAGGCAGAGAGAGCAGCAGAGAGAGAGGCGAAGAAACTAGCATTAGAAGCAGAGCAGAAGAAATTAGAGGCAGAGAGAGAAACGAGGAAATTAGAGCTAGAAGCAGAACAGAAGAAGGTAGCAGCAGAGAGAGACGCAGAAATTAGGAGGTGGGATTATGAGCGGGCAGAAAAAGAAAAAGAGAGGGCAGAAAAAGAAAAAGAGAGGGAAGAAAAGGAAAAAGAAAGACAGCATGAGTTAGAGCTAAGAAGATTGGGATCAGGAGCTTCAAGTTCTTCCTCAACCCCTCCCCACTCAGATCAGCTAGAGGTAGCATCCAACCCTGTACAAGGAATGTCATTTCCACTGGGAACATTCAATGAGAGAGAAGAAGGTCTAGATCTCTATCTGACTAGGTTTGAGCGTCTAGCAACAGAGTATAAACTAGATCCCACTCATTGGTCTTTTAAGCTTAGTCAAGGGCTTAGAGGAAAGGCTTATGACATCTACAGTAAGCTACCGACTGACAGAGTGACTGACTATCACAAAGTAAAAGAGGCACTCCTAACGGGATTCGAACTGACAGGAGAATGCTACCGGCAAAAATTCCGCACCAATCGGAGAGTGAAAGGAGAGAGCTATGCGCAGTTCGCGGATCGGTTGTCCACAATGCTGGATAAGTGGATTAGCCAGTCAGCCACGGCTAAGACGTATGATGGACTGACAGAACTGTTAGTATGGGAACAGCTACGGGAAACCATGACCCCCGAGCTGAGAACATTCTCAGTAGAGCAGGGCGCGGAAAGACTAGAAGATCTGGTCAAGGTCGCAGATAGGTACGTGGCCGCACACGGAGAAGCCAAGAGCTTCAGGCGAGACCTAAAGCCTAACGGGAAAGAGGCACAGAAACGAAGCCCTAACCGGGAAGAGCGCACCGCGAATAAGCCGAATAACCCCAGACCTGGGCAAAATAAAGGACCCAACACGGAATTCGGGAAAAGAGGTCCGCAGAACAGAGACGGTATTGTTCGTTCTGCAACAGAAACAATCACTCCACCGCAGAATGTTTCAAGTTGGCCGCACAACGTAGGGAAGAGCGCGAAAGCCGGCCAGCGCACAGAGTTCTAACTCAAAGCAGCGGTAACAAGCCACACACACGATCGGAGATCACCCATCGGTGACAGACACGGTCAAGGTCAACGGAAAAGAAGCGAACTGTCTGTATGACACAGGTCTATCATACGACGCGATAGTTAGCGAATCTCTTGTATCGCGCGCGGACTTGACAGACAAGACAGTCGACTTACAAGGAGCAGACTTGACGAAACCGACGACTACTTGCCCAATAGCTTGGATCGAAGTAGAGAGTAGGTACGTCACAGGACGAATCCAAGCAGCTGTTTTACAGAAACCCCTGTATGATCTAGTGCTAGGTTGTAGGTATGTGTTCTTAGGCACGCCCCCTAAAACTGTAGAGATAGCTGCAGTGCAAACCAGGGCCCAAGCTAAAACCCAACCACCCCAGCCCGAGTTCGCTCCGAATCCAGGACTCGAAGAGATCAAAACAGCACAGAAAGAAGACACCTCGATAGCGAAGTGCTTCCAGAAGCTACCCAAGGCGCACACACCCCCGCACAAGGGAGACTTCTACATGGAAGAGGGAGTTCTACATCGACAAGGAGATGGAGATCACACCCAACTAGTACTACCAGCCACCCTTCGAGCCCAAGTACTAGAACTAGGCCACAGCATGCCACTCAGCGGACACATGGGAATTGGAGCCACAGTGCAGAGAATCAGCGCACACTACTATTGGCCAGGAATCACGGAGGATGTCAAGCGCTACGTGAAATCTTGCCACCAATGTCAACGATATTCCCCGCGACATCACACCGTACCAGTTACCTTAGGACCATCGGTAGTAGTCGGCGTGCCATTCCAGCAAGTCTCAGTAGACATAGTAGGACCACTGCCCATGACCAAGAAGCGGAACAGATTTCTACTCACACTCGTCGACGCATGTACGATGTGGTGCGAAGCAGTCCCGTTGCCAGCGATCGACACCAAGAAGATTGCAGATGCACTCATCGCCATCTTTACCAGAGTCGGATTCCCGGACAGCATTAGAACGGACAACGGATCTCAGTTCACCGGCCGCCTGATGCAAGACGTGTTCGAGTTGATACAAGTTCATCACATTCGCACACCACCATACCACCCAGCCAGCAACGGACAAGTAGAAAGACTGAATGGAACCCTTCTCACCATCCTCAGGAAAGTCGCCGACGACAATCCAGAAGCGTGGGACACCTACGTGAATGCGGCACTGTTCGCATACCGAGAAACGCCCCATGCAGCCACAGGCTACACCCCGTCAACATTGCTATTCGGCAGACCTCTAGCAGGACCGCTAGAAGCCCTACGCAGAAGTTGGACGGAGGCCAAGATAGACGACACACCAAGAGGTGCCACCAAGTACGTCGCAGACCTGCAGGAAACCCTCAAAGCAACGTGGAAGAAAGCTGGTGAAGCACTGAAGAAGGCAAGAGCCCGTCAGGCGAAGTACTACAACCGCCACGCGAAGGACAGAGAACTGCAAGTCGGCGATCAAGTGCTACTCTTACTTCCAAGTGGAACCAACAAGCTGGACATCGCTTGGAGAGGACCGTACCGGGTGACTGCCAAGAAATCCAAGACAGTCTACCAAGTAGAGGTGAACGGGAGAGCCCGATACCACCACATCAATCTCCTCAAGAAGTATACGGACAGACCAGCGACCCCCAGCACTCACAACTTGTTAGCCATCGCCATCGCGGAAGAAGGAGAAAGCATGGAGACCAATGCAGTAGAGTATCCCCTGCACTCCAAAGAAACCTACAAAGACGTGATACTCAACGGAGACCTAGCCGCTAAACAGCAACAGCAAGTACTACAGGTCATTCGACAACATCAGACTGTGCTCACAGACCGACCAGGGAGGACAGACCTCGTCGAAGTAACCTTAACGGTGACCGACCCAACACCCGTCCGCCAGAAGCTCTACCCGATGCCACTGTCGCAGCAGCGAGCCATCAAGGAAGAGATAGACACCTTACTGGCAGCCGGAATCATCTCAGAGTCTACTTCACCCTACAGCGCAGGCACGGTATTGTTGCGAAAACCCAACGGAGAGCATCGACTGTGCATCGACTTCAGACTCCTGAATGCGGTAACGCAGTTCCAGCCAGAGCCACTCCCGGACCAGACAGACCTATTTGCCAAGCTACAGCGAGCGAAGTACTTCTCACGCATCGACCTCAGCAAAGGATACTACCAGATACCAGTACAACCACAAGTCCGAAAGTACCTAGCGTTTAGCACTATGGAAGGACACTTCGAGTTCAACGTACTTCCATTCGGACTCCACAACGCACCCAGCATCTTCAGCGCCATGATGCGAAAACTCCTGGCACCCCTGAGCAGCGAGCACCTACATTCGTTTATGGACGACATCCTCATCGCAACACCTACGTGGGAGGAACATGTCACGCTCCTACAACAACTACTCGCCCGCCTCAGAGACACGGGATTGACGGCAAGACCCACCAAATGTCAGATTGGATTCACAGAACTAGAATTTCTGGGACACACCATCAGTCAAGGAAGCCTGCGACCGGTAGAAAAGACAGTGAAACGCCTACTCGACGCTCCTAGGCCCAAGACAAAGAAGGAAGTGCAGTCATTTCTAGGACTCTGCGGCTTCTACCAGAAGTTCATCCCCAACTACAACAGCATCGCCGTACCACTGACAAATGGAACCCGGAAAATCGCCCCGGACAAAGTAGTTTGGACAGCGGAATGTGAGACAGCATTCCAAACACTCAAGGACAGAATGACATCGGCGCCAGTACTCCACCTACCCGATTTGACTCAGCCATTCGTTCTTCGCACCGACGCAAGCGACTTAGGCCTCGGAGCAGTACTGCTACAGCGCGACCCCAAGAATGCAGAGACGCTATTCCCTGTCGCCTACGCCAGCAGAAAATTGAGACCCGCCGAGACCCACTACGCCACGTCGGAGAAAGAATGCCTTGGACTAGTCTGGGCCATACAGAAGTTTCAACTCTACCTGTATGGGACCCACTTCACAGTTCAGGTGGACCACCAACCACTATCGTTCCTGGCAGCCTCCAAATCTTTGAACTCTCGCCTGATGAGATGGGCACTCACCCTTCAGGCATACTCATTCCAAATCGAGTACATCCCCGGCAAAGGAAAACCACGGAGCCGACTACCTCAGTCGCCATCTCGTGGAGGACACAGCAGCTGTCGCCCACCCAACACAACTAAGGGCCACAGCACCAGAATTCGTCCCCGTCCAGTAAAACCCTGTCACTAGTGTCCATAGCTACCTGGCATAGCATTGCAGCTCAGGTAGAGCAACTTACTTAGTTTGTAAATAGGACCCTAGGATAGTGCAGTGTTAAACTAGGCTCTGTAGTAGAAAAAGGTCGAATCCAGTAGTCATCGCCTTTTTTCAGTTGAGGGAGCCTGTCACGAACCGAGCAGTTTTAACCCTGCCCAGTGACTATTTAGCTTTGTGTAGTAATTGTAACATTAAGAGAGTTAGTATAGTACACAGCAGGCCACACACAGTGAGCGAGCCACCCACATCGCAGTGAGTCAGCACTTGAGCTTTGAATCGGACCGTTTTAACCAATCAAAGCAGGCTCAGTGGGTAGAGCAGTTTTGACTGTGTCAGAGCCTAAGACAGTTTGAATCAGTCGTGTGTGAGACGAGGTAGAGTCAACATCTCCACAGCTAGAGAAATCTCTACACTCATAGACCAGGAAGCAGGACTTAGGAATCTTAGAATTCTCTCAAGTCATCACGGGCCTGAACTTGTCAAACAGGTAAATGAACACCCTTCTGTTTCATCGTGATATATTTATATTATTGTTGAAATTATGTTTGTGGAATTTGCTATGCATAAATGTGAATTGTTAATCCGAATTTGCCGTACCACGTGGAAGAGCCTACCACGAGGCGAAACACGACCGGTTGCGCCGCCATGTTGTATCCCGTACGGAACCACTGTTGTTTAACTTATATGTATGTTTGCAGACCAGTGGCTGTACCACTGAATGTTTTATATTATTATTAATTCTGTATGTGTATAGTTAGACACGATTTATATTTATGTATGTATAGGAATTTAGAGTGAGATTCCAGTGGAACCCGGAAGTAGCAGAATGTTCGTCGCTTATGTATAGAGATGTGGAGCTATCACTGAGGGCTACTTGGCTTTCAGTGAGACGCTCTGCACAAACCGATTATTCAGGGTTGTGCAGAATTTCGTCTCTTATATTACAGACGAGCAGGCGAGCTATCCCGAGCTATCCCGAGCTATCCTGTGTGCCCCACTCCACAGAAACGACTAGTTGGTTGAGGAGACTCTACCGCACAAGTCGGAAAGAGCTACCTTGAAAAAACACCCTGTCAGACCCCACAGCGTGGCAAGGGAACCCAACTACACAACGACAAAGGTGTACCAGAAGCTACCTCACAGAAGGACTTCGACCGCACCACCCGCCAGTTAAGTGTATTCTCCAAGTGCACTTAAACTGATCATAACAGGACCACAGTAGTCCAACTCTTCAGAAACTGTAAAACGGACCACAGTAGTCCAAATCTACATGAATATAATAGCAAGTGCCCGAGGAAGAAATAACAGCTGCCTAGACTATCAGCGATCGAACTCTTAGCATTGAAAGAGACTTTTTAAGTTAGATTAGTACTTAGAGAATCTTGTATAGAGTAGAAGAAATAAATGTGTGATTTTAACTGTTATCAAGTGGCTGGACTACATATGATTCATAGCCGTGTGAAAGCTAGTGTGACAGTATTCTTTTACCATTTTTCTATCTATTTCTGTACCCCAACCTTAACACAGAACGAGCTAAACAAATAAATTTATTAAAGTAATTCATAGGGTGACTTACTAGCAGTTCCCACCGAATAAACGTGAGGGTCCATAATTCCATTGTGCAGAGCCCATAAACCCCACGTGACAAAGAACAGCAAGAAGGCCTACTAAACTGTGAAGCGGCTGACAAGTGTTAAACAGCCCAAGGTCTCCACGATTCAAAGCAAATCTGTTTTACAGAAGAACAAGATATTTTGAATAGATTTACAGCGTACTGCTCTGACCTTTACAACCACACACCAAACGGCGACCCATCAGTTCTAGAATGTCCACAGAACAGAGAAGAAGAAGAAGTCCTCCCAATTCACCGGGAAGAAGTTGAGGCAGCAGTGCAATCGCTGAAGAAGGAGAAGTCAGCGGGAGTGGACAACATTCCCGCAGAATTGATTCAAGCAGGAGAAGACTGCTGCGCTCCCTTGTCATCTCCATCTTCCTATTTGCTTGCGAAGCATGGACCCTCACAGCAGATCTCCAACGAAGAATACAAAGCATGGAGATGAGGTGCGACAGAAGACTTCTGGGCATTTCCTATACCCAACACATCACCAACGACGAAGTCCGACAGACCATCACACAAGCCATTGGACAACACGATGACCTGCTCACAGTGGTGAAGAAACGGAAACCCCGATGGTATGGCCACGTCACCAGATCATCGGGTCTTACAAAAACTATTCTGCATGGCACAGTGCAAGGAGGTAGAAGAAGAGGGAGACCGAAAAAGAGGTGGGAGGACAACATTCGAGAATGGACTGGTTTGACACTGAGCGAAGCCATCAGGGCTGCTGAGGACAGAGAAAGATGGAGTATGCTGGTTAAACGATCATCTGTGGTGCTCCTACGGCCTCCGGGTTACGGGAAAGGATAGGATAGGATAGGATAGGATAGGAGGAGAAGCGATGATTGAGGCCCTTGTCATTATCTGTAACAAGATCTGGCAGATTGTGGAGTGCCCCACACCATGGACTCAGTCGCTTGCCAAAAAGGTAACCTTCACGAGAGACAAAACTACCGCACCATCAGACTCATCAGCCATCCAGCAAAGTCCTCATGAGAATAATACTAAGCAGTTGGAAACGCCAAACTGAACAAATCTTAGCTGAAGAACATGCAGGATTCAGGGCAGGGCGAAGTACCACTGAGCGAATTTTCAACATCAGAATAATCTGTGAGAAATGCCTTCTGCACCAACATCTATATCATATGTTTGTAGACTTCAAGAACGCGTTTAACAGAGTCTGGCTTGCAGCTCAGTGGGCAATCATGATAGTGTACAACATCAGCCCTAACATTAATAAAGTCATCAAAAGACTGTATGACAAGGTACCAATGCAATCTTCCAAACAGCGCCATCGGGAACTGGTTCAGAACAACCATCGGCATGCGTCAAGGATGCCTACTCTCTCCGACACTCTTCAGCATCTTCCTAGAGCGCATCATGTCAGATGCCCTTGCAGATCATGAAGGCACAGTCAACATAGGGGGTAGAGCAATCCCCAACCTCCGTTTTTGGATGACATTGATGGACTGGCTGGAAAGAAACAAGAACTTCAACAGCTGGTACCGAGCTTTGACACCACCTCCAGAACCTTTGGAATGGAAATAAACGCAGAGAAGACCAAAATAATGACCAACAACACCAATAGTATCAACATGTACATCAAAGTCCGAGCCCGCAAAACGGTGCACAGCTTCAAATATTTAGGAGCAATTATATCAGACAATGGGTCCCGATAAGAAGTCCTCTCCAGGATAGCACAACCATTGATCCAGCCGCTTCGTGAGTGTAATTACACACAACAAATGTCTGTATTGCCGATCGTCTGAACAGGAATATATGTACATTTTTCTACGACCATTGAGGGAATTGTAGGTGTTTTTTCGCTGACACTAAATGCAGATGAACGGTATTGATTTTCCCAAGCACGTAACTGAAGTCTACACAGATGGCTTATTTATTTAGCGTAGTCCATTGTGCCAAAGATACTCTCTCTGTACGCATTTGTAACACACTTCGATATTGATGGAAAGTTTAACATTCTTCTATAACGCTTCATAGACTCATACAAATACACCCAGCAAACACTAGGTTCCATCTCCCCCATGCCCGGTCGCCAAGGACTGGATTGTGCTCAGTTGTCTGGGTGTCAGCGGAGGCGCCTAAGTTATGCAAGAGGCGCCTCGGGAAGCTTGAGAAGGATCTTATGTTGCATAAGGTGGCACGGAGGAACGGTGGTCTAATGGTAGTGCTTCGGCTTGCGGATCTGAAGGTCCCGGGTTCGAGCCCTGGCCGGGCCATTGTGTTGTGTCCTTGGGAAAGACACTTTACTCCCGGATGAGAGTATAAACCGAGGTCTAGTCTGGGTGTCGCATACATTCTATCATAACGGACTTTAAAGATCCTGACGCTCATGTCCTAGACGGGTGAGTGCCGGTAACCAGAACACACCCAGCATGCACTTGGTCCTTCTCCTCCATCCCTGGCTGCCCAGGATTGTGTTCAGTTGTCCGGGCGTCAGACCATGCGCCCAAAGGCTGCGGGTGGGCGTCTCGGGCGGTTTGAGTTAGATCCTGTATCGGCCAGCGCTTTGAGCATGAGTTGGTAAAGCGCTATATAAATAAAGTGATTAAATTACATTAAAATAATAAGTATGAGACTAGTAGTATATAAAAAAAATAAAGTGAGACCTTCCCTTCTATGCTTAGACTCCTCATCTCTATTTTTATCATCGTCTTTCCTTTCTTTTTCTGTCTTTTAGTTGACCTCCGTCTTTATCTTTCTTTTCTTCTTGTAGTTTCTTCCCCGTCTTCTTCTTTCTATCTATTTCCAAGAAGAGAAAGCCCCGAGGCAGGGAATGGGATCAATGACAAATGATATTTCGTACCGCCCTCGCTTATGTAGAGGACCAACTCCTACATGTTTCTATGTGCGTTAGCACAGTGGGTTGGGTTGCATGTTGGGCTTACTTTATTGTTGTGACCTTATTGTATTTAGCTTTTGGGTGGCGGGACAGTTTAGTAGTCACGGAGGCACACGGCTATTATTTTCAAGTTATGCAGAAACCAGTCTGGTTTAATTGGGAATTTGGGGGTAATTTTTACAGTCCGTAAGCCCACATTTACGATGCTTGACTAACTGAACCACTACCGCCTCTCGCTACGCGACATGGTCGTGAGCGGAGGCAGAAGACAACGATGGCTTTTACACGATCAAAGTACATATGCCTTAAGACTTGGTTAACTGCCTTCCTTTGAACCCCGGCTGATGGCAGCATTGTGCCCAATTGACTATAAGGTTGCTATTACCAAGCCCAACGTATTAGCTTTTTTTGAAAGATAGCTGTTATAGCCCAACGTATTAGCTTTTTTTTGAAAGATAGCTGTTATAGCACTGATAATTATGAGGGTTGAAGTCCTAGGGGTATTATTATAATTACATTTTATATATACACACGTGTGTGTGTGTGTTTGTGTGTGTGTGTGCGTGTGTGAGCGCGCATATACATGCTTTCAACATAACATGAACAGTCAGGAATTATGCGCTTTGGGAACTAAAACGTCTTTTAGTCCATTCCGTAAACATTATTGGAGACAAGGTGGGAGTGGTGTGGCGGTATAAGAATGCTAATCCCATTCTCAGTATATGTGTGGTAGATTAGGCACACAAAAGTTGGCCATACGGAGATGTAAGGCCTGCAGTGTCCAGCTAGGGTCATCCCACGGGTCGAATGAAGCACGGAGCGCGCGTGAATAGATCGAAAGGCGATTCAGGCAGCCAGCACACCAAATCGGTCAACATCCCTTTTCTTCTGGTATCCTAGCAATGGTCAGCCGCCTTTTTAACAAGACTGGTTCTTATACAAGGCCATTACCAGCTCAATGTGCGGCTCAAGGCGCTGGCCGAGAACAAGGCGCCACCCATGGCACCAACCTGCTGCTTGAGGCGCACCGTCTACCGCCCCGGGTAACTGAGTAGTAGTAGTAGTATATCTTTATTAAAGTCCATAAAACATTAAAGTCAAAGAGGACTAAAACACCTTGATATCGCTGGGGGTGGCTGGGGGGGAGGGATATATGTACAACAGGTTTAAAAAGAAAAAGAAAAAAGCTATTTACAAAGAGCATTAAACCTTATACAACACATACAATACGCCAACATACAAATAGGTAGCATTTTGTTTAACTCAAAAAAAATAAAAAAAAAATTAATAATTAATTTAAACAAAAAAGAATTTAAAAAGTTTAAAAATACAAGGGGACATAGCATTTAAAAATGAGTCTGTCATTACCCTATTTCACATGCACACCACCCACACACATTCACACCCATGAGCACGGCATGAAAGCATGTTCGCACCCGGACTCCTCATCACAGTTTAACAAAACACGCTCAAATACCAAATAACAAAAAATATAGTCTAAATATAAAAAGAAATACCATTATTTATTACAATTATATTAAAATTTATCATCTATGAGGGGGCATTTTCCATACTGGTACTGGACCTCCTTGCAAAAAAATAGTAAACGCGTAGTTACATTACATCACACAATCACCGCCTCAAGTCCAGCGGACCCCTCCGAGCCAAATCAAGTCCAAACGCATAGTTCTAATTAATCAATATATATATATATATATATACACCCATATATATATATACATACATACATTCATATATCCTTACATGCATAAACACATACATATTTTAAATTTCCTCACGTTAGTAAACTTTACATGGACATTTTAAAAACAGTTAAGACTTTCTTTACATAAAATAAAATAAAACACTTTCGTAATTGCTGTGCAGTGTGGAAGAAAGCGACAGAACAATAGGAGAGAGAGAAGAGAGGGAGAGGGAGGGAGAGAGACAGAGAGAGAGAGATTTTTTTTATATTGCTACTTCATAACTAAATTAGGTGTCCCACGTCAGACAATGCCAGTTCGGCGCACCATACGGCTGCTTGATGCCAGCCTATGCCTGGGTGTGGGTTTAGAACGGCTGCAGCTGACAAACCTAGTTGAGTCTGGTTTGTCAAAAGTTTTGTTCTTGGGCACTGAACAGCTACACCTTGACAGGTAAAAAGATGGTCTCTGGACAGTTGCTGTCCACATGAACATTTACAGTCATTGTAGTGATATTTTAGGTAGCCTGTCCTTAAACGACACAGCATGTGGACGTGATGCAGCGGAAGCCTTGGCAGGCGGACAACAAGCGGGTCTGGAACCATCCAGTTTCTGGCCTGGGCGGAACGTTTGAAGTCTGCTTTCCATCTGTCCCATGCCGCCGACCTTAGTCTCTTGCAAAGCTCTGATTGGGAGAAGCCGATATTGGTGGACACAACAGGAAGGACAGCCCCGTGCTTGGCTGCCGTGTTTGCTATGTCGTTACCCCTGATGCCAGCGTGACCAGGTACCCACACCAGGTCCACATCTGCGCCTCGGGATTGTAGACTGTGTACCAAGCAAGTGATTTCGTTCACCAGGTTCTCTCTGCACCCTGATGCGTTCTCTATAGCCTGCAGGCTGGATTTGGAGTCAGAGATCACCACTATCTTGAAAAAAGTTCTCGGGAAGTCTACTATATAGGATAAAGCCATATATATTGCAAAAAGTTCAGATGATGTTATAGAAATATAATTGTTTAGCCTAAAACTTTTAATTACTCCCAAGTGAGGGATATAGAAGCCACACCCTACAGTACCATCAGCTTGCTTTGATCCATCTGTAAAGATATGCATATGTTGACTAAATTGTGTTGCTAGATGTTCTTTGGCTGCCATTGCCACCATTACTGGATTTTCACTTTTTGTGACACTAGTGTAATTATAGTGACAGTTGATGTGTTGAAGGGTCCACGGTGGGATAGGTGATGCTTGCAGTTTATTGACTGATTTACCACACACACCTGCCTGGTTTAAAAGGTCTGCAGCGTAATCGTACGTTGATGTACATCTTCTTGCTAGAGTTGGGGTTTTTCTTGCCAGATTAACTTTGTGTTGTTCTCGTTTGCTGTTAAATGTTTCTGTTATTTCCTCTGCAGTAGAGTTGTCTACAGCTTGAGCGCGGCAGATATACTGAGCTGTACGAAGTTCCCGCTCTCTGTCCAGCGGCAGCCAACCAGCTTCCCTGTACGTCTGTTCATGCGGCGTGCCTCTTGCTAACCCCAAAACAGAGCTCAGAAAAACGCATTCCTTTCTTTGCAGTTTTAGCTTATTTGTGTTGCTTGTTGTATGATACACTTCTTGTCCATAGCCCAGCCTGCTCCTAACAAGCGCTCGGGTAAAGACCAGTAGATTGCTGGGGTTGTTACAACCTGGAATTTGCATTAACGTTTTGAGAACATTCCAAACCGAGTTAGTCTTGCTTATTATATGATCTATGTGTGTTGTCCATGTCAATTTATTATCAAACCAGACACCTAAGTATTTTACTTTTGGTGATTTGTATATTTTTGTGTTGTTGATAACAATGAACAATTCATCTTCGAGAACTCTGTGGTGTCCAGCAAACACAACCAACGTCGTCTTCTCAGCCGACAACTGGAAGCCATATTGCTTCATGTATTGCACCACCATATTGATGTTGTCCTGGAAACGAGTTCGAGCTGTCTGACATTGCCTTTTTGTTTTTAGATGCCGCCTGTTGTGGGTTGTCCATATTGTTAAGTCGTCCGCGTATAATGTTATACTGGTCTCTTTTAAAGGAACCTTATCAATGTCGTACAGCATGATGTTAAAGAGTGTAGGCGACAGTATACTCCCTTGTGGGACCCCCATGTCCACGTCATGTTCCTGCGACCTTGCCCCTCCTACTTTGACCTGTATTTTTCTGCCTGTTGTTATGGCTCTTATTGCGTCATACATGTGCCCTGTCACGCCTATCTTTGCCAGCTTGTTCCAGAGCATCCCAATCCACACGGAGTCATATGCCTTGTGGACATCAAAGAAAGTTGCTAGCACAGGCCTACGTTTTGCCATTGCACGTTTTATGTGTGCAGATAGCTTTATTGCGTGATCCAGACATCCACGCCCCTTTTTGAAGCCTGCTTGAAATTTTGGTATAATATCATTTTTGACTAGATGAAATTCCAGCCGTCTTTTGATCAGCCTCTCATATATTTTGCTGAGATGGGGTAAGAGAGATATTGGCCTGTAATTTGCCGGATCTGACTTTGGCTTTCCTGGTTTTGGTAGTGCAATGACGGTTGCCTTGGTCCATTGGTGTGGAATATTACATTCTATCCAACATCTGTTAAAAACTATCAACATTTGATGCAGAATATTTGCTGGTAGTTGACTAATGATAGTGTAAGATATTTTATCCGTACCTGTTGCTTTCTTTGGTTTTTTCACCGATTTTATTGCGTAGCTGAGTTCCGCCATGGTGAAGTGTACGTTTAAGGGACAGTCAGCGACTAGTTCGGGGTGAAACATGTTTTTCTCTTCCCCCTTCCTGAATTCACGTGCATCCTCCGGGAGAAAGTCAGTCTTACTTGCTCTTGCAAAAGTTTGTGCCAGAACGTCTGCCTTTTCCTGACTAGTTTTAGTTGTTGTGTTGTTCACCTTTAACGGTTGCTCTGGAACACAGTATCTAGTCTGGTGCTGTTTAATTTTCTTCCACAGTTTACTTTGGTCTTTGTAATCGATAATGTTCGCTTGAAGATATGAACTCCAATAGCTGGCTTTTTCTTCTACAATCGTTTTTCTACAACGAGATCGAGCTTGTTTGAATTCTGACAATGTGATTTCATTTTGCTGTTTCATATACGTTTTATATTTTTTGTTCTTGTTTTTCACAGCTTCTGCGCACTTGTTGTTCCACCACGGGTTCCCCTTTTCTCGGGCCGTTCCCCGTGTTATCCTGGGGATATTGGAATTAGCGGCTTGTATTATTGCTTCTCGGAGTTCATCATATTGTTCCTGTAAAGTGGTGTGTGTATTAATGAAGCAGACGTTCTGCAGTTGTTCTCTAAAGCTTGTCCAGTCCGCTCTGCAGCAGTTGTAGGTAACTGAGCAATCACGAACGGCCGAAAGGGAATAGGGAGCGACCGAGTCCTTGCTGGATGTATTTGTTGTTGGTGGTGGTGCTGTTGTGTTGTTATTGTTGTTGTTATTTGATGCTCAACTTGTATTGGACATGCGTGTCAGGATCTTTAAGGTCTGTGCGATGGAACGCATACTAGTACAGACGAGGTATTATACTAGTATTATACTCTCACCCGAAGGAGTAATAGCCAGTACACTTCTGTAGTGTTTTGTTTGTCACTTCATGCAGTGCTAAATGCCTCGCTGATATTCCAACATCTGTGCACCTGGGATCTACTGTGAATAGTGATAGTCGTCTTGTTCATTGAGGAAGTGCTATTATTTGAATAACCAAACAAAACCGTAAAATCTTTTTTAAAAATTGTAAATGCAAACTAATTAATTAGTGTGACCTACCCTGAGTATGACAATGTTTTGTTTATTTTGGGGGGATGGCGTCTTTCCTTCCATAAATGAAGAAATATGAGTACATTCCAGACCCACGCAAACTACCTTCTCAAAGTCACAATTTGTTCTTCATTCTTCTTCACAATGTTTTATTTTATTAGACTATTATAGTCTAGCTACGAAAATAAGTAAACGTTAATACATTCATTTGTCGCAAATCAACTTTTCACATTGTAGAAAATGTGTTCTGTATTTATTTAGAAAACCCCTTCCCATTTTTATCTTCCTCAATAATTATGGATAAAACTGAGTACATTCGGTGCGAAATAAACTTTCCAAAACATAACTTACTAACTGACTTACCCGAGGAAACCCCCAAACATCACCTTTCTCCCCCACCCTTCCCAAATCCCAAACTGAATGAATAAAATATGTTTTGTATGTTAGGCCACTAAAGGTAAATAAACTGAACTTCTCAACTTCTTGTTTCTGTTAACTCACATTGGTGAAAAAACGGAAACTCCAATGGTATGGCCACGTCACCAGATCATCAGGTCTTGCAAAGACCATCCTGCAAGGCACAGTGCAAGGAGGTAGAAGAAGAGGGAGACCGAAAAAGAGGTGGGAGGACAACATTCGAGAATGGACTGGTTTGACACTGAGCGAAACCAGCAAGGTTGCTGAGAACAGAGAAAGATGGTGTACGCTGGTTAAACGATCATCTGTGTTGCCCCTACGACCTCCGAGTTACGGTATAGGATAGGTTAACTTTCTTCCTCTTGTACGAAACTCGAATAAAAAAGAATAGCCATGGGGTGGCCCAGTAGAGCAGTTGGTTAGTCGCCAGCTTCCTGTGTAGATGGTCGCGGGTTCTATTCTCGCAAGGTGTGGTGGTATAAGAGTATTAACCCCATTCTCGTGTATCTGCATGGTAGATTAGGAACACAAAAAGTTGGCCATACGGAGATGTAGAGCACCGAAGGCCTGTAGTTTCCAGCCTGAATTAGGTACGAGGCTTTTCCAGGTCATCGAGGGCTTTCTCCGGAGACTCTGGTTTCCTCCCTCTTTTCAATAATGGTATTGGATGCTGTCTACCTGAAATTACACATGTCAAATTTCATTTAGCGTAAACGACCTTTTCTATATTGTTGTCCTTTGTCTTGACTTAATGTTATCTTTTTTCATTCTACCTTCTCCTCCTCCTCGTCAACCCCTCCCCCTTCCTGTCCCTTTTCACCCCTTGTCACCTTTTACATTACATTACATGATTATTGCTTTAGGTCCAGCGGACTCTTCCGAGCCAAATCAGGACCGTTTTCACCTTTTACTCCACTTCGTAACTTTCTCGAGGACTTCGAGGATTTTTTTTATAGCGCACATATCTCACCGTACTTGGCGACTCAAGGCGCTGGCCGATACAGGATCTAACTCAAGCCGCCCGAGGCGCCAACTTGCAGCCTTTGGGCGCATCGTAATAACGCTCCAGACAACTGAGCACAATACTGGGCAGCCGGGGATGGGGGAGAAGGACTTAGGTGCATGCTGGGTGTGTTCTTGTCACCGGCACTCAACCGTCTAGGACATGAGCGTCAGGATCTTTAAAGTCCGTTAGGGTGGAATGAATGCGACACAGACTAGACCTCGGTTTATACTCTCATCCGAAGGAGTAAAACTTTCAAAAGGAGTGAAAAATCCAGGAGTTCACGGTAATGGACTGTCTTTTACTTAGTCTTGTTTTCATCTTCGTTCTTTTTATTTTCGCTGTTCACTGTTTCCGGGCAAGTGTCAGAAGTGTCAATGGTGTCTCCTTCTTCGTTTCCTCTTGTCTCATGCATACTCAACAGCGTAATTTTATTTTCTCTCTCTTTCTCTGCCCCTCCCCACCTCCTTCCTTCCCACCTCTCTCTCCCTCTCTCTTAGTTTTTCCGTGCTTTATCATGGAATTTCAAATCATGGAATTGAATTGTGGATCCCATACGGTCCTTTAATCTTTGATTACATAAGTTCTCTGCCCGTCGGGTGTACGTGTGTATACACATTCACGCGACCTCCGCGTCTTAAAGGTTAAGATGCATAGTGCTTGAAGTTAGACCACACAAAACCGTCCCCATTCCTTGTCAGTTTTACTTATAGAAACTTTGCAAGTAACAATGAGTGGTTTGATAATTATACAGACATGATGGATAGCGTCGCTGCATTCTAACCTAAACATGTCAATCTTGGTGATTTTTAATATTAATTGAATGGTTCACCAGCCACACCTGAGCACTGGATAATGAGAATGTTTGGCTAATTATGCCAACCCATCAACGAACCAACAAGAATAGGTCAGACTTCTGCCACTCTTTTGAATCACGTCTACATGCAGTTGAGTTCCACAAGGATCTGAGCTCGGCCTTCTTCTTTTCTGCCCAATTTTTCTGTCAAACATATTCTTGTTCTTTATTTTATTATTTATTATTTATTACAGGCCTTTTTATATAGCGCTTACCTATTATCTAGCTCTAAGCGCTTAACAATTTACTTTTAAAAACCTTTAAAGAACTATAACTGCGACTAAAATCAATCAGATAATGACATAAAAAGTAAGTTAAGACACATATATAATTAATTTGACTAACACAGTAGTACACACGCGTGCGCACATACACTCACACAGCACGCATACAACACAAGTTTAACTATAATACGTGAATTAACAAAGTCCAGTTAACAAGTTTAAACAAGAATAATAAAACGATTGGCTGTACTTGATCGCTTTCCGCTTTCTGTCAGAAAGATAATTAACACAATTTATAAATGTCACATAGACAGTTAGGATACAACACCCGGGCCGAGAACGAGGCAAGGCGAGAACGTCACAGGTCATAAGCACACTTGAACAGGTGAGTTTTCAGGGACCTCTTGAAGGTGGGGGAGGTTTCACAATGACGGATGTGGGAGGGGAGCTGGTTCCAAAATGTAGGCGCGTGGAAGGAGAAAGAGCGGTCACCGAAGGTTTTGGTTCTAGTGCGTGGGATGGAGAGGATTCTTCTGTCGAAGGAGGAGCGTAAACGTCTGGAGGGAGTGTATGGAAGCAAGAGTTCAGAGAGATAGGCAGGGAAGTGAGGGTCAGTGAACGAGTTGAAGCAGAGGTTGGCAGTCTTGTGCTTGATGCGGAAGGATATTGGGAGCCAGTGGAGTTTTAGCATGAGTGGTTGTATGTGATCACGCTTTTTTGCTTTGAAAATGAGTCTGCACGCTGAGTTCTGTACCTTCTGAAGTTTGTCTGTGAGGTGCTGAGGGATACCTGCTAGAAGAGTGTTGCAATAGTCAAATTTTGAAAGAATGAGTGAACAGACAAGAGTTTTGGTGGCGTCACAGGAGAGGAGGTGTCTGATGGTACTGATGTTTCTAAGTTCAATGTATGCAGATCTGCAAATATTCGTGACGTGTTTGTCCATGGAGAGAGTGTCTGTGAAGGTGACTCCTAGGTTTCTGGCCGAGGTGGAGAGCGTGATGTCAGAGTTGCCGATAGAGATAACAGAAGGAGCAGATGGAGGAAGAGGTTTGTTTTGGGGGTGGATGAGAAGGATTTCAGTTTTGTCATCATTCAGTTTAAGTTTGTTGCACGTCATCCAACGCCTGACGTCATCAACACAATCCCGCACACGAAGGGCGGTGGCTTCGAGCTGATCATGGAGACAAGAGTCACAGATTTGAGTGTCGTCAGCAAATGACTGACTGGAAACTGAGTGGTGGCTGATGAGAGATGATAGAGGTTTGGTGTAAAGGATGAAAAGAACCGGTCCGAGGACTGATCCTTGTGGAACCCCAAGAGAAAGAGCTGAAGGTCTAGAACAGCGTTTGGAAGTAGAGACTGTTTGAGTTCTGTCAGACAGATAAGACTGAAACCAGTTAAGAGCTGAGCCTGAAAGACCGAAAGAAAGGTGAAGACGATCCAGGAGAATTTGATGGTCAATGGTGTCGAAAGCAGCCGAAAGATCAAGGAGAGTGAGAAGGGAGAGTTTGCCACCATCCATCGCGCGCAGGAGGTCGCTCATGACTCGGACAAGCGCAGTTTCGGTGCTGTGACCTGGGCGGTAGGCAGACTGAGTAGAAGGAAAGAGGTTGTAATAATGAAGATAGTCAGAAAGCTGAGAAAGAACCATTTTTTCTGTGATTTTGGAGAGGAAAGAGAGGTTACTGACGGGGCGATAGTTTTTGAGCGTGTTAGGGTCAAGTGAGGGTTTCTTGAGGAGTGGAAGGACTATTGACTGTTTGAAGATGGAAGGGAAAGTGCCAGAGAGAAGGGAAGAGTTGACAATGAAGGTGAGAGCAGGGAGGAGGACGTCAAGGCATTCCACAAGCAGTGGGACGGGGATGGGGTCAAGGGCGCCCGACTTGGGAGTTGACCTGGTGATGACGCGCCAAACCTCATCCTCGGTCACAGGCCTGAATCCACTAAAGGACGCCGTCTGTTTAACGTCCTCAGTGAACGGCGAGGAGGGTGTAGGGGTCACGCTGTCTAACTCCTCCCTGATAGCTTGCACCTTGGTGATAAAAAAGTTCGCAAATTCGTCAGGGATTTGCTCTGGAGCAATGTTAGTGGGCAACATTAAGTCCTTGCTTTTGCCAAGTAGACGTTTGCTGGTGCTGAACAGAGCCTTGGTCGACGCACAGGAGGCAACCTTTGAGTTCCAGTAGTTTTCTTTGGCCTTCTGAACAATCTCAGCCACCACTACCCTCGCCACCTCAAAAATCTGTCTGTCAACAGTCAGTCTTGTTTTCAACCAGCGTCTCTCAGCGCGGCGTCGCTCAAGCTTAGCCTGACGGAGCTGATCACCCACTGCCGCATACCATGGAGACGTGCGACCAGCCCGCACACGTTTCTCAGTGGCCGGGGCGTGCTTGTCTAATAGTCCACGGAGGCTGTCGTCCAGCTGCTGGGCAGTGAGCTCAGCACCAAGCCCCAGTAGCATCTCCATGATGTCAGCTTTGAAGGCCACCCTGTCTATAGCGTTAATATCCCGCACAGTTCTGTAGACAGGCGGCCTCTGTGGCGGGATCACGTTGAGGGTGGTGAGTACAGCTGCATGGTCTGAGGAGAGCATGTGACTCACAGTGCAACATTTCACCAGCTGATCGTCGTCACGGTAGACCACCCAGTCGATTATGTGGCCGCTTCTGTAGTAGGTGGGCTCCCGTACGCCCTGCATCAGGCTGAACCGCGTTAGAACTTCAAGCACCTTGCTCGTGAGGGGATTCGTGGGGACGTCGTAATGAACATTCAAGTCACCCACGATCACAAACTTGCCACGCAGCAGGTTGCAGTAGTCGAGGAGGTCAGGAAGCTCGGAGATGAAGGTTGAATCTTGGAGCCTGTTTTTCTTACTGGGGGGAGGGCGATACAGGCAGAATATGTGGACAGGAGTGGGAGTGCTGATGGTAAGTTGAAGGAGTTCAAGGCTGGAGTGTTCGAATGGGAAGGTGGAGATGAGTCTTACGGGGAGGTGATCGCGATAGATGACGGCAAGACCGCCGCCCCGCGAGGCACGCGGGAAAGACTTGAGGTAGTAACCAGGTGGGGTGAGGTCGGCGCACTTGGCGTCATCGCCCGCCGACCTCAACCAAGTCTCAGTCAGAAAGATGACGTCAACGCGCTCGTCCCTCACGAACTCGACGATCCTGGTGCGCTTCTCTTTGCACTTGGGCCCCACTGACTGGCAGTTAAAGTGGCTCACTCGCAGCTGATCATCAAGCCTCTGGCGGACGTTGATGGCAATGATATTGCCTTTCTGTGTGTGGCCAGAGCTCAGTACAATACATGAATCACGACTGGGATGACCATGGTTGAGGGACCGATGAGGTGAAAAGTTTGCAGAAGTAGGCTGTGTGTCAGGAGGTATAAGAGTTACAGGAGGAATGTCACGCCTTTGATGACACAGGCGCCCGGCTCTAGTCCCGCGCCTCGTCGAAGGACGCCGTTGAATACCAAGAAGACAGAGGTGTCGGTGAATGTGAGATGGTAGTCTGGTCCTCGCTGTCATCCAAAACTGGCCTAACCAGCGAATCTTTTCTATCTCCATTATTGGAAATAACTTCAGTCTTAGTTTGCACGAAACCTCTCTTGCAAATTTTAAAAGAGTATTGTGCACACCCTCTGGTTATTGTTTATACACAGTAGATTGACACAGCACGTCAAGTGAAACCTTATCAGCAGTAGTCCGTAGGCCCGCAAAGATAGTTATTAAATTCAAAGTGAGCACCACTCACAAAGTGAATCAAATTTTCCTGTTTTCTAATGCTATTGAGCCAGATGGAATTTAAAAATGTTCGAAAATGACCACAAGACAGTGGCCGATGTAAAAATAAAAACTAATTTCACAAAGTCCAGGTTATTACGAACATACAGGTATAAAATTTCTCAATGTAAGATACAGTCTGCCTTTACAATACGACACAATACAAGAGACAACGTTCCTGCTGCCTGCGGCGCAACATTCAATACAATTTATCCATTTTACACTCATGCCACCATAGCAGGAAATAAAACCAAATGTAAGAACAGATTCAAGAAGTAAGAGAAGGAAGAATAAGGGGGAGGAAGAGAAGGAAGAAGAAACAGACGTAGAAGGAGGGAAAAAAAGAAGAAGTAAAAAGAGAAGGAAGAAGAAGACAGAGAAGGAAAAGAATGAAGAAGCTGGCGGAGACAAAGAAGGAAGGAATAAGTAAAGAAGGAGAGCTAGAAAGATGAAGAAGATAAGATAAGACAACTTTATTATCTTTTACAAGAAATTACATTGTGGCGTACCATTGCAATCAACAAGGAATAAACATCACAATAATAATATCGACAACAATAATAATGACAAAGATGATTAAAAACTGTCACACATTAATATAATTACACCTATGCATGCTAACATTAAACCACAGCAAATGTTAAATGAAATTATTTTGGACAAATACAAACACACACACACACACACACACACATGTCATTTATTAAGTAATGAGACAGCCTTTGGGATAAAACTGTTTTTCGTTCTGAGAGTTCTGACCCTTGGTGTTCGGTAGATCCTTCCAGAAGGCAGGAGAAGAAGGGTGGTCTGGTAGCACAGTTGATAGTTATCCTGTTTCCTATGTGGAAGGTCGCGGGATCCAATCCCGCGTGGGACGAACTTACGAGACTTAGGTACGAGACTTTTTCAGGACACCGAGGGTTTTCTCTGGGTACTCCGCTTTCCTCCCTTTCAATAATGGTATTGGAGGCAGTCCATCGAAAATTTCAAAAATAAAATTGTCTTATATTCCGACTTCTATAACAACGATCTCTTCAGAACCCCACGATTTGAGCTCGGGTGAAGAGAAAGCGCGTAATATTTCGACGCGATAGCATCATGTATTATTGTCATTGTTATTATTATTATTATTATTATTATTATTATTATTATTATTATTATTATTATTATTATTATTATTATTATTATTATTATTATTATTATTATTATTATTATTAATTTTATTATTATTATTATTATTATTATTATTATTATTATTATTATTATTATTATTATTATTATTGTCTTATTATTATTATTATTATTATTATTATTATTATTATTATTATTATTATTATTATTATTATTATTATTATTATTATTATTATTGTTGTTGTTGTTGTTGTTGTTGTTAAGGAGGAAGAAGAAGGAAGTAGGAGGATGAGATAAAAAAAAAGAAGAAAAAGAAGTAACGTGGGCGCTAATGTCTCTGTGGGGACCTCTCTTTTCTCTAGGCCAGCCTAATGAGGGCGGTGCCTATCTCCTCTCCGTCGCTGCTTTACCTTCCACGGTTCTAAACAGATCCAAGTACAACCCATTCACAGCTGAGTGGACTGGAGTGTGCCGTTCGCTTGTTTCAATATTTTTTTAGTCGTTTTTGTGTTTGACGACGAAGTCCGACAGACCATCACACAAGCCATTGGACAACACGATGACCTGCTCACAGTGGTGACAAAACGGAAACTCCGATGGTATGGCCACGTCACCAGATCATCAGGCCTTGCAAAGACCATCCTGCAAGGCACAGTGCAAGGAGGTAAAAAAGAAGAAGGAGACCAAAAAAGAGGTGGGAGGACAACATTCGAGAATGGACTAGTTTGACACTGAGCGAAACAATCAGGGTTGCTGAGGACAGGAAAAGATGGAGTAAGCTGGTTAAACGGTCATCTGTGGTGCCCCTACGACCTCCGAGTTACGGGATAGGATAGGATAGGATAGGTGTTTGACTTCCAAGCTTGGTCACCCATCCAAGTACTAACCCCTCTTGACGTTGCTTTGCATGAAACATTGATAGCGTGTGCCCAAACCTCTACACTACTGCGCCGTTAATGATAATTTAATCCAAACTTCGATCAGGAAGAACATGATTACTATTTGAGCAGACGAATGTATATGATTGTACATGTCCAGTCAAAGATCGTATAATAAGAAATCTGGGTACGGTCATTTCGGAATGTTGTTTTGCTTTGTTAAGGGACTTAGTGTGTTTAGAGCGCCCTATGCATGGTCCCAGGGCTTTGAGTCGTGGCCTATACAAGTGGAAATTGGATTAGTTTGTAATGAATTAGTGGTCCTGATTCGGCTCTTGGCAGTCCGCTTGACTCTATAACACTGAATATCTATCTAATTGCATCACATCTTGGACTATAGGGCTTGAATTATAAACACGAGTCTTAAAATATTATATGCATTCATGTTAGAAAATAACTGCGTAATGTTATAGGAAGTTGACTCGAATTCTGTCTTAGGGTACGAATCCATAAAGCGGTGAAAAAACAAACAAACAAAAAAGACGCATGTATAGCGGCAAAGGAATCGAAAGGTCGGGAGGGTGCGAATTCTTCTATTGTTTACTGATTACAAGCAAAAGAATTTTCACTGTGGAATATAATACTTTAAACCCTTTGGGCGTATCGGATTCGCTGCCGCTCCGCGCGCATGTTCAGCCATGTCGATTTCCTTCTGATGCCAGTGATTTTAATGAATTTCCCCTTGTTGACTTCAACTAGTATCACGTAATTTGTGGACGCATTAATCATGGGTGTATAATACTATGTAACTATTAATTTGTAGAACTTCATGTTGTTGTTGATGTAGCATATTTTCATATATCTGACACACCTAGGCCGCTCCGTCATAATTAGCCGCGTGGGTGCATAGCCACCGTCATTTGGTTTTTCGCAGTTTCTGGCAACCCCCACACATAATCCCACAGACTTAGATCTATCGCTGGCGCTTGAACGCCAACATTTGTAAACAGGAAGGGATCAGCCGGAATCTCTACTACAGCAAAATCCTAGACGCTCAGTTGCCATAGCTCGTTATCATCATCATCATCATCATCATCATCATCATCATCATCATCATCATCATCATCATCATCATCATCATCATCATCCTCATCATCATCATCATCATCATCATCATCATCATCATCATCATCATCATCTATCGTTAGTTGATGCATTTGCATCATCATCATAATCGTCGTCGCTGTCGTCGGCATCATCATCCTCATGATCATCATCATGTCGTCGGCATCCTCCTCCTCCTCCTCCTCATCATCATCATCATCATCATCATCATCATCATTATCATCATCATCATCATCATCATCATCATCATCATCATCATCATCATCATCATCATCATCATCATCATCATCATCATCATTCTTTCGACTTGTTTAGCTGTCGAGGGAGGGGGGGGGAGTGACAGGCGAGGGAGGTGGGGGAGTGGGGACCTGAGGGCAGAAGAAGATGACATTGTGTCAAGCTGGCTGTTGTCGACAGGAAGTCTGTTACTTGTTTTTGATGTTGTCGGACCAGCACTTTCTGCAGACAGCCACCACTCAGCCTTTTTGTGGCATTCACCTTTCAGTCTTTCTCAAAGATCAAGGTCGCTAAGGCAAAGTATTTTATTTTAGTGTTTTGAGTTTTTTTTAAATTGGCTGAAACGTTTGTGTTTTGGTGTGTGTGTGCGTATGTGAGTGTATGTATGTATGTGTGTGTTTGTGTTTGTGGTTTGCAGATTAGTTGCTTATTGTGGTCCATCACTCCATGATTTCTATTTGCTTCTTTACTATAAAGCCGAGTCTCAACATCGCCACGGACATGAACACTTTGGAAAGTGCTAGTTTTTAGCTTATGTGTGAAAATGCCTGGAAATACATTGGAATTGTTTTCTATCTTATTTTACGGTGGCATTTAAAAAAAAAAACAAAAAACACGGTGGCATTTAAAAAAAAGTAACTGGCATTTGGCGAAGAGATCAGGGCTTTCCGAACCCTTGCATTTTCTATACATAATGAGCGTCGTTTGGCTATCCGTATTTATTTTGGTAGGCCGAAGTTACGTTTCCCCGTTCCCCACTTTCCACTTGTCGGCTAAAACGCTCCCTTGAATAATCCTTAAACCTTGAAACTATGTTCAATATTTCGAATGACCCTCTCTCTCTTTAATAATAACAAAACATCGAGCTCAAAGAGCGGCGATCTGAAGAGATCGCTAATACAGAAGTCGGAATTGAAATACATTAAAAAAAAAAACATTTCGAAGGACTGCGTCCAATACCATTACGGAATGGAGGGAGGAAACCGGAGTACCCTCGGAAAACCCTCGGTGTCCTGAAAAGTCTGGTACCAAAGTCACGCATGTTCGTCCAGCGCGGGGTTCGATCCCGCGACCTTTGGCCTAGCAAACCAGCTCTCTATCCACTGAGCTACCAGGCCTCTCTCTCTCTCTCTCTCTCTCTCTCTCTCTCTCTCTCTCTCTCTCTCTCTCTCTCTCTCTCATTTCCACAGCCTTTCTCGCTTTTAGGGATCGGCGACTGGACGAAATGAACCGACACACAACATAATTGTTTTCTACTGATCCGTGGATTTGTCTTATCACCAGTCTTGACTGCACGTGTGTCTCTCTTATTACTTCCTCGCATTCTGCCCATAGCCCCCCTCTCCCTCACTCCACCTTTTCCCACAACTCCATTTGTCCCCCCTTCCTCTCTCTCTCTCTCTCTCTCTCTCTCTCTCTCTCTCTCTCTGTCTCTCCCTGTATCTCTCTCTCTCTGTCTCTGTCTGTCTGTCTGTCTCTATGTCTCTGTCTCTGTCTCTGTCTCTCTCTCTGTCTCTCTCTGTCTCTCTGTCTCTGTCTCTCTCTCTCTCTCTCTCTCTCTCTCTCTCTCTCTCTCTCTCTCTCTCCCACTGTCCGAATTGCACCGTGTCTTACTAAATTTGCCATTCAGTGACTGAGAATTTGTCTTGTCCTTTGGCGCCTGTGTCTACTACATTCTCTCCATGATCCATTTGTAAATGATCAATGGCCCCACATGGTACTGAAGCATGACGTTGATTATTTTGCACTAGGTTCGGAGTTAAACTTGTCAACAGCCTTAAAAGTCTTATCTGTCTTGATCTCTTCCATCTTTCCTCGTCTATCGTTCCCATCGTCATCATCATCATCATCGTCATCATCATCATCATCATCATCATCATCATCATCATCATCATCATCATCATCATCATCATCATCATCATCATCTCTCTTTCTCTCTCTCTCCCTACTTACCCTCTACCCCCCCTGTTTTTCTGTATGTCTCTTTGTCTGACTCTGTCTCTCTCTGTCTCTCTCTGTCTCTCACTCTCTCACACTCTCTCTCTCTCTCTTTCACTCATGATGTACCTCTATGAGTTTGTGTTAGTGTGCGTGCGTGTGTGTGTGCGTGTGTGTTTTTGTGTGTGTGTAATACATGCACGAGGGCGTGAACGAATATTTGTGCATGCGTTTGTGTGTGTGTGCGTGTGTGTGTGTGCCTCCTGGCGCATGTGAACCCTGCATGGATTCGTGCATCTTGACTCATTTCTCCTTCTCCTCTCTCTTTCTCTCCTTTTCTCTCTCTCTCTCTCTTTCCCTCCTTCTCTCTCTCTCTCTCTCTCTCTCTCTCTCTCTCTCTCTCTCTCTCTCTCTCTCTCTCTCCTTCTCTTTCTCCCTCTCTTTTCTCTGCCTCTCTCCTTCTCTGCACTCGTACTTTGCACGTCAACAACCGAACGTAATTTAAGCGTATGGTTTTGCACTGCTTTGGGAGTTTGACTTGTCACGTCTGCTTACTCTTTATTCCATCACCAAACGAAGGTGTCGCATCGCAGTTTGTCTTCATTCTTGTCGCTCCCACTATTGTGTAGTAGCGTGAATAATAGTGTTAACCGATTCTATACTAAGCTTACTACTACTACTACTACTACTACTACTACTACTACTACTACTACTACTACTACTACTACTATTAAAACACTAATGGATGCTTCTTTCACGAAATCACCAATCACGCTCAAAGTGTGACGATCTAAACCGGTATGCACGCTCACATATTTATTACAAAAACTCTCACATCCCCCCGTGGGGGCGCGGGGGTTTCTGTATAAATAGTATTCTCACCTTTTGGAAATTTAGTGCTTTAAATTCCCACTGTCGCTTTCTTTCTCCTTTGTCCTTTTTCATTGATGCTCTCTTCTATCAATCTACTACAACTTCTTCGCTAGACCTACCTTTTATCTGCAAAAACTCTTCCAAATCTTCTCATTTGTGTATGAGGTCTGTTGGGACAGCTTGGGAATATTGGACGCTTTCTGCCAAAGGGTCACTAGGGCTTCCTATGATATTATTATTTAGCAATGTAAGCAATTTACATGTATGTGTTTTGTTGATATTTTATAATGATGTTTGTATTCTATTTTGTTTTTGTAAACGGGGTTTCGATAAATTAGGCTCAGCGTCTCCTGCGTGGGATGCCTTTATTGTAAAGTGACCGGCTGGGGGAGCGCCTTCAGTGTTACCACTAGGGTTGTTTCAGCAGATCTTTTATACGGATCAGGGTTGAGTCCTCTTTCAACCAAGATACGGAACAAACAAATAAAGCATAGATCTAGTGCGACCTATGTAACCAATGTAACCACCCATTATACTAGACAGCAGACCCACGCCTGACTAGAACACTCATGTAGAACATAGATATACAGACATCAACAAACACAACCGAATTACAGATAACAAAACAGGTGCATATTTAATGTACATCATCAGACACAGCAAATATACAGATGACTAAAATAGATTCGCACGCAGAAGCACCCTCCCGCAATTCATGACTAATATGACTATGAATATGAATATGACGCAATAAGGAGCAGCCTAAATAATTCTTATAATTGATTTAAGTGTCTGATAGACCACGAGAAGAAGCCATTCAGTGAGCGTGTGGTTTTGCTGGGGAGGGAACGGAGTCTACGGCCTGAGGGAAGCATCTGGAAGAGCACGTGGGCGGGGTGGGACTCATCATGGATAATATGTTTGGCTCTGCGTGTGACACGTTGCGCGTGTAAAGCCTCGATGGACGGGAGGGCCCCACCAACGCATCTTGAAGCCTGGCGCACAACACGGTCTAAACGCTCTTTATCTTGGATGTTTGCGTTGGAATACCAAACAATAACAAAAATAACTAGAGTGATAATGTATTAATGTATGCTGGTTCAAGGGTGACATGAAATTAGCATCAGCAATGGCTTTTGCACGTTTTTTCCCCTAAATGTCGACGTTTCTCTTGTTATAAAGCACTTACCTCAAACAAATCTGCGTTGTCTACTTGGAATGTAGAAGTAAGACCTAATTGCTGGGGACGTTTTTTGAACTGCGCATGCCACTGAGAAGTTAGTGCAAATATTATTTCCGTCAAGTGATCACGTTGTACTGCGGTACGTTAATAGTGCCCAGAGAGTCAGAATGGCTAGACAATTATAGAAAAACTATCCTATCCTATCCTATCCCATTACTCGGAGGTCGTAGGGGCACCACAGATGATCGTTAACCAGCGTACTCCATCTTTCCCTGTCCTCAGCAACCCTGATTGTTTCGCTCAGTGTCAAACCAGTCCATTCTCGAATCTTGTCCTCCCACCTCTTTTTCGGTCTCCCTCTTCTTCTACCTCCTTGCACTGTGCCTTGCAGGATGGTCTTTGCAAGACCTGATGATCTGTTGACGTGGCCATACCTCGGAGTTTCTGTTATTTGCCTGTTTTCCTTGTTATTTTGCTGGCTTAGGTGATGCATTATTTCGTCTGACAAACATTACAGATCGTATAGTCTCTGATGTTTATAAACACTCTCTGCTCCTGGGTGTCAAGTTATTTGTAATGAACAGAATTGTGTGTTTTATTTGACACGATATGAATCAAAAGAATAATGATTCGGCAAATGTTTATACAGACTCCTGACACACGCATGCACACAAGAGAGAGACCCAATCCACGCGCTCGTGCAAACGCACAGGCGCGCACACTCACACTCTCACACACACATACACACATACACACACAGACACATTAATAGTGAAAGCTCTGTTTTAAAATTGGTGATCATTTAATAATAATATCATTAGTTCTTTCTATTGACACTTTATAGAACAATGCTTTTGCGTTGGTTAAATCTATAAGTTTCGTATTCGAATATTAAAATATGCATATGTAGTACAGGCGCCCACTTAAAAAATTTGATATAATAGAGGTGACGGCGGGACGTGCTTCCTCTTTCACAATAATTGTTAGTTTGAGTTCCACGTATACGGATATATGTGTGTGTGTGTGTGAGAGACTCAGATAGAGAGAGAGAGAGAGAGAGAGAGAGAGAGAGAGAGAGTGTGTGTGTGTGTGTGTGTGTGTGTGTGTGTGTGTGTGTGTGTGTGTGTCAAAGCGTCATTGTCGATGGATTTTAATCACTGTAGATATCATCATCATTATTTATTTTCAGTTTGTGTTGATGTTATGGCTTCATTGGATTAAGATTTTATATGCAGATGGACACTGCACTAAGAATTTCCTTGCAGGTGTTTGTGGGGACAATAAAGGATTCTGTATTCTGTATTCTGTATAAGATGACTGCTTTATATATGGCTAAAATTAAACTTAAGGTTTCAGAATAGACGGAAGCTCTAATGAATGGAATCTTCTCTTTTATATTAGAATAAATTAAAGAATGTTACGTCGATGTCGATATGACTATAGAAAAGTTTTATTTAATATGAACGTGAACATGAACGATTTATTGATTTGACTTGAATCTTTATATACACTTTGCTTGGAAAGTGACTTTTTCTCTGAGAATACAAATAATTTCCCAGAACAATGTTTCATACAATTGCAAAGCCCTGTCTGGGATATCAAACCCCACGTTGACTGGATATTCCAGGCCGGGCTCTGCACACAGTCTTTTGCTAATGTGAGGCGTTGTCTGAGTCACATACCTTGCCCCGAGGGTCATTCACGGGATCTCCAGACTCGTAAATTTTCTG
The DNA here is from genome assembly GCA_036898135.1 of Oncomelania hupensis. Lineage (NCBI taxonomy): Eukaryota > Metazoa > Mollusca > Gastropoda > Littorinimorpha > Pomatiopsidae > Oncomelania > Oncomelania hupensis. The sequence goes on along the minus strand of CM072516.1, from coordinate 28,826,102 downwards.
CTTAAAAATGTCCTTATATAGGCCTATTTCCATCTCTCTCTACAACAATTATACACATTTTTCTTTTTTTTTATAAAGAGGGACAGAGACATAACTTCTTTACCAGAACCGGAAATGTACTGAACATTGTTTGGAGACTGGAGTTCTTTTATCCAACGCGCTCTTTACATACTAGGCTGAAAATGAACAATTAGGGGCTGGAAACAATTCAATCTTTCCTTTGCAAATTTAGAAACATATTCGTGTCAAACCTATTCCTATCTTATCCTATCCCGTAACTCAAGGGTCGCTGGGGTACCACAGATGATCGTTTAACCATCTTTCTCTGTCCTCAGCAACCCTCATGACTTTGTCAGTGTCAAGCCAGTCCTTTCTCGAATGTTGTCCTCCCACTTCTTTTTCTGTCTCTCTCTTCTTCTGCCTCCTTGCATCGTGCCTTGCAGGCTGGTCTTTGCAAGGCCTGATGCTCTGGTGACGTGGCCATACCATCGGAGTTTCCGTTTCTTCACCCCAGTGAGCATGTCATCATGTTGTCCAATGGCTTGTGTGATGGTCGGACTTCGTCATTGGTGATGTGCTGAGTATAGGAAATGCCCATAAGTCTTCTGTAGCACATCATCTCCACGCTTTGTATTCTTCGTTGTAGATCTGCTGCGAGGGTCCATGTTTCGCAAGCCTATAAGAAGATGGAGATGACAAGGGAGCACAGCAGCCTTACCTTATCTACGTGTCAAACGGTGCGCGTTAATTTTACACATGAAACGTGCGTTTGAACGCAAACTAGGGAACTATAGCCTTTGGCTTTGTGTCAAAATGGACGGGCAGCTATAAACCAAAAAGAAACATCAAAGATGAAACAGTAACATTTAATTTGGGGATATCCGGAGATGGGAGAGTAAATACAATTTTGAGGGGACGGCGTTGTCCAATATAGAACCGGGTGAACTAAACCGGAGGAGGGATGTCCTCAAGATGGGATAGTTAAATCTAAATCGGGATGTTCCAAAATAGAATAGACAACTATTTGTGTATGGTACTTTTTTTTCTATTGCGCTTTTCCGGCTCAAGAGCTATTTCAAGCCGCTGGCCGATAAGGTCTAACTCCAGGAGCCCCATGAATCCATTTTCTGCCTTAGTGCATCGTCAGGCGCACCAGGCAACTGAGCGCAATCCTAGGGCGACCGGTGATGGGGTACGGGTAGGATGTTGCTTGCTGAGTATATTTGTGTGGCTGGCGCAGCACTCACCCGCCTAGGACATGAGCGTCAGGATCTTTATGGTCCGTGCTTATCAACCACCTTCGAATCACTGTCTGCTTGGGTATCGCTCAACGTTCAATGGTCATCCATCAGAGTTCTAAGCTCACTGAACATGAAATAATTCTAGCATGTGGCCAAACCACTACCCTGCTGCACCGCCCTTTACACACGTGTTTACAACCCTGAACTGTCATTTTCAAGATCAACAGGACTTCCTGATCAAGCTGGCTAAAGCACTCTCGACACCACACAAAAAAACATATTCACGATGTGTGTGGTAATTTACTCGCCATTTTTTGTGTCCCCTCCTCCTTCACCCTCTTAGCTGAAGGGAAGGCAAACCAACTGAAATAAATCTTTAATGAAGTAAGGGAAGTAACGCTGCTGAAACCAAACCAAATAACGAAGAAGGGGAAGATGATCCTGTAATATTGAGAACATCCAAGAATTAAGGGCCTTTGGGTGCAGTTCAGGCAAATTCGTCAGCTGGAAATGGAGAACGCCGTTGTTTGAAATGTTAGGTTCACTTTCAAAGGATTGAGCCACTTGTTTCTGGCCGATGCGAATGAAATGAGGTTCGCTCTCTCAGCCAAAAAAAAAAACAAACAAAAAACGGGGACTGCACTTTAGCGTTATCTGAGAAAGGACGATCGTCGGTATTGTTCTACAATATTTTGTTCATTTTGATAGATTTCAAAACGCTCTATATTATTATTATTATTATTATTATTATTATTATTATTATTATTATTATTATTATTATTATTATTATTATTATTATTATTATTATTATTATTATTAAATATTATTATTATTATTATTATTATTATTATTATTATTATTATTATTATTATTATTATTATTATTATTATTATTATTATTATTATTATTATTATTATTAGTTATAAAGCGCAATTCCAAACTAAAATGTCTGCTCAATGCGCTCAGAGGCATACTCTCACACAATCTTCGCAGATTAAGAATATTATACATTACAATACAACGTGGAGCAAGTAAAAAAAATTGAGGATCTAACACATGCACACACACACAATGATTATTATTATTATTATTATTATTATTATTAGTAGTAGTAGTAGTAGTAGTAGTAGTAGTAGTAGTAAGCCTAGTAGTAGTAGTAGTAGTAGTAGTAGTAGTAGTAGTAGTAGTAGTAGTAGTAGTAGTAGTAGTAGTAGTTGTTGTTGTTGTAGTAATTAATTAATTAATTAATTTATTTAGTTAGTTTGTGTTTTGTAAAAATAGTTACTATGTATAAAAAAAAGTACAGTTTTTTTTTTAAATTTTATTTGTTTAGTTTATATTCGTTTTTAGTTTGGTTATTATTTTTTTAATCCAATTTTTGAGGAAGAAATGGCGGTTATCTTTTTTTTTTTAAAGGCGTGACAGTCATTTGATTTTACTTTCAAAAAAGTATACGTTGTTTTCATTCATTATCTCTTTTAAACAGATTGATAGTTTGCTTTTTAAAATAACAGATCGCGTTTTTTAAAGAAATTATTTTTATTTCCTTTTTTTTAAAGTGCACTTTTGAAGGTGTGGTACACTCTCCACTTTATACTGTTTTTTTTAGGAATGTATGCATATTTTATGTTTTATCTTTTAAAGATCAATAGGATGTAGCAATAGCTGAATTGGTAGAGCAACGAACTCGCTTCAAGAGGTTGTGGGTTCGATGCTGTAAGATATATAACTAATAATAAAAGTTAACAAAAAACAACAACCAGTAACCCCGTTTCGTTAGGCAATCTCGAACACAATTAGTCCTTGGATGGGTAACCATCCTTGAGAGCCAAACCAACAAACAACACAAAGAGTGAAACAATCACAACTACACCCTCCCCCCTCCCCTCCAATCAACTCCACTGTGAGTAGGTGGGTACCGGACTCCGTTTAGGACTTGGGAAAGGTTAAGGCAGCGAGGGAGAGGATTAATTAAATGGACGCTGCCCTCAGCTCATTAAGCCTGCCCAGATAAACTGGAGTTCTCAAAACGCCCCTCTTTTATCAAAGACCAAAAGGTTATGGTCAACCAATTGAAACACATTTTTTTTAAAAATTGGGGGGTGGGGGGGAGGAAGGGAAGGGGTGTTCAGTCCGTTTTTAAAATTTCAAAGGTATGTGTTTTTTTCTTCTGTTTATTATTTCTTTCATGCGATTATTAGTCTTTTTTTGTTTTTGTTTTTATCCAACTGTTAGACGATTTTATGTTTTAATTACTCGTACTGGTAAAAGGATCGCTACATGTTTATTTCTTTAAATTTAGGATTTTTAAAAGACCTTCTTAACATTTTATTCCTGTTTTGTTTTTTTGGTGTAATCCATTTATAAATTTTTGGGGTTTTATTGTTCTCATTCCGACAGTAACAGATGCTGAAAGCAATACTGCCGGCTATCGTAACTTTTGATACTTTTAGCCCTTTAAAATATACCTACGTTTTATAGTGTTTAATCTGTGTTTTGTGCGTTCCTGTGTTTTTTTAATCGGGTACTTTTCACACATAATACCATTTAAAAATGTTTTAAACTAAGAGCCCCTAAACAGGAATACATTTTAAAAAGTCACACCCGTGTTAAGAGCTAGCTACATATTATTCCCGACGTATTACTAAAATATTTCTTAATCATAAAGAGACAAAACAAGAACTACTAGAAGAAAGCAGGCAAGGATTTCGCCTTATTTTGTGTGTCAAGTTATGCTGTTGATATTCTGTCTAGATCCAAATATGATTAATGTCGCCATATAATTCCTCGTGATCTAAAATTCTGAAACTAAGGAAAGAAAACAATGAAGAAAGAAAGATAGAAGGTAATAAAAAAGATAGAAAGAAAACAATAAAAAAAATAAAAACGAACAAAGAGAAGACTACACCATACTTTGTTATTAACTACACTTCCTCGATTTATTAGTTAACTTGTAAAATATAGAAGCGAGAAAAGGAGGGTTGGGGGAGTGGGAGAAAGAAAGAAATACAAAGAAAAGATAAGAAAGAAAGAAGGAAAGAAAGAAAGATTGAAAGAAAGAACGAAAGAAAGAAAGCTATAATGAGAAGTTGAAAGGAAAGGACAGAAGAATGAAAGAAAGAAAGATTGAAAGAAAGAACGAAAGAAAGAAAGCTATAATGAGAAGTTGAAAGGAAAGGACAGAAGAATGAAAGAAAGATAGATAGAAGCGAAAAGAAAGCTAGAAAGAAAAAAAAAAGAAGAAAAAAAAACTTAAAAGAAGAAAGTTGTTGGACTTTTACTCCATATTGTT
>CM072516.1:28804069-28816569 GCA_036898135.1 Oncomelania hupensis | reverse complement strand
TACATTCATTTCCAGCCTTTTTTTCATTTTGTGTTGTCTGTTTGCCTCTGTTTGCCTGCCTTTTTTCTTTCTTGCTTGCTTTTCATCATCATCATCATCATGATCATGATCATGATCATGATCATCATCATCATGATCATCATCATCATCATCATCATCATCATCATCATCATCATCATCATCATCATCATCATCATCATTGTTTGTTGTTTTTTGTTGTTGACATTGTTTTCTTTAGTCAAAGTTTGCTTTTCAAAAAACTGTGTATATCTTTCATAGTTTTGTGCCGTATTCAGTATTTAATTCATTGCGGGTTTATTTTCATCACGGAATTAATGTCTTTCTCTTCGCGTTATGTTGCAGAGTTCCTTTTCTCTCAATCAAGATGGTTCTACACAGATCTGTGCCTTCTGCAGCCTTCTTTGCTACCGTCATCCTCCTCTCACACGCAGGTGAGCATGCGCAGTGACGCCACTTCCTTTCTGACGTCACTTTCTTCCCGATTGCTTTCATGCTGTCGTGGGCTTCTCCGGTCACTCATTTAGGGAGGTCTTTACTAAAGACTGTGGTATTTAATTGAGTTGTTTTCCATTGCATTGTATTGTTTATTGTATTGTATTGCGTTGTATTTCATTGTAAAAGTTATAAAGTATAAAGTCATTGAAAATCAGATGAAATCAATCTTCATTCTCTAGATAAATAAATTTAAAAATAGTTGGCAATTGATCGTTTAAATCCTTTGAAGATTGATGCCAATTTAGAAATGGACACTCTTAGTTTTTCTCAATGTATCTTCATTATGTAGGAAACAAAGCTAACAGAGTTAAAATCGACAGAAATGCAACCATATTGATTTTACACACCTTTTTAAAATTATAAATAAAAGAAGGAATAACACTGGTTGATGTATTTGCGGTTTTTTTCCTAAATCAGATCCAAAGCGTGGCGATCTGTTACCATCTTTCACGATCACAATCATGTTATTCACACATAATCCACAAACACGCTCTCATCCCTCAAACATTGCATGAGAAGACGGTCATAACATAAGTTCTTTGAGTTTTGGTCTTTGAAATTGATTTAATTCAAAACCCATTATTGAAGGGAGAGAAGTTACCGGAGTACCCAGAGAACACCCACCCCCCACCACCTCTCAGTTACCTGATAAGCATTAAGTTCTAGCACCGGAGATTTGATTTGCCTAGGTGAGTTCAACGTTGGGGGGAAATGAACATTACTTATCAAGATCAAGTGAGTTGAAGAAGTCTGATTCAACGCGTCTTTGAAGATGGACGTCAACAATCTTGATGTGTGGTTTGACCGCAATGTCCTTGGACCATCAGTCAACCCGTCACGGCGGCTGTCTGTCGTCGTTGTCTAAGCTAGGCGTTCGCGAGTGTGGTGAGGTCGAAATACAATCCCTTCGCTTTGGATCTGGATCTGGACCTGGATTCCCGCCGTGGTGAAATTTTTGCGGGTATTTGAATTATGAATTGTTTTTATTTGAGCCCTTTTTACCAGCTCAAAGAGCTGCATGCTCACAGCGATATTCGAGGCGCTTTCATCTCCCGTGGACCGTGGACATAGAAATGCGTAGGAGCCTTACGTTTCTTTGTCTAACGTATAGGCGAGGTTGTTGCAAGGAATAAGAGAAGAAAGCGCGATCGCTGTATACACTTCTATAGTGAGGTGGGTTGTTTTTTTTCACTGCGCGACCTTGAGGACGACTTTCTAATTGACCAACGCTCCACTAGTATTATTTTCAAAAGGGACTGACATTAAAAAGTAAACAAACAATAAAATAAAAAAAGGTATGAGCGATACGGTACATAAGACATCACCTGGGAGGATTTCCTATAGCGAAATAAAAATCTGATGGCCAGTATATCTGGAACCATTATCACTTCTTTCATAATTACCAGCTATTCTTTTTCGGTTCCATGCTCAAAAGGTTTCTTTCTTTTGGAAGAAAGAGACTCCAAATACATCAAACGAACAAAACAAAAGAAAAAAAATCGCTAAATACCTTAAACAAAAATAAATAATACTAATAATGCTGGATGCTGTATACCCGCTTTCCTCCCAAATCATCAATCAGGATCAAAGCGCGGTGATCTGTACCAACATAAACTCTCACATATTTCACACACACGCGCACGTACATTTATTACTCAAACATGTGGTGTAAAGGCAGGGAGATCGCTATTAGAAGACGGAAATAAAATCGAATGTGATTTTTGAAATTTTAAATTGACTGCATCCAATATCATTATTGAAGGGAGGGAGGAATCCCGAGTACCCGGAGAAGACCCTCGATGACCTGAATTGTCTCATACCTAAGTCACATAAGTTCGCCCCTTGCGGGAAACAACAAGGGACAAACAAACAAACAAGCAAGCAAGCAAACAAACAAATTGAAATAGAGACCCGAAATGCCACACAACAACCCCACAAGCAAGACATAAACTAACCAACAAGAAAAATACAAAACAAGAAAACTATTGAACACATGTAAGTGCACGCACGGAACCGATGTAGGATTTCTTTAGAGTTGTGTGTGTGTGTGTGTGTGTGTGTGCGTGTGTGTGTGTTTGTGTGTAAGTATGCCTCTTTGCGTGTGAGTGTGTGGGGGTTAGGTGTGGGGGGTGAAGATTTAACAAGATTACTGATTGAAGAGATTGAAATCATCTATTTAATCCTGCGCCCTCTGCCCGTTAAATCACCCCAAACGCAAAACAAGTTCTTAGTGCAACACGCAAACAAGTAAACAATTGCAAAAACATAATATGAGACATATCTCCTAGGTAGGGGAGGGAGGCAGGTGGAAAGGGAGAAGGACAGAGAGAGAGAGAGAGAGAGAGAGACAGAGGTCTCGTTTATCTACTCCTTCTAACCCCCACCCTCTCTCTCTAACTCTCTCTCTCTCTCTCTCTCTCCCCTCCCTCTCTCTCTCTCTCTCTCTCTCTCTCTCTCTCTCTCTCTCTCTCTCTCTGCACGGAGGGATGGTATTATGTTATTCCAAAAGCCGCTCAACAGCGTTCGATGACCCGAAACCTAGGACTTTAAAGTGGGTCTGAGATGGAGTTCAAAATGTCGATTAAATTTTTAAAAAAGAAAAAAAAAAAGAACACGTCTAATTCAACCCAAGGGATGACAATTTGTATATATCTTTTGCTACATTTTGTGTGTGTGTGTGCGTGTGTGTGTGTGTGTGTGTGTGTGTGTAGATGGGTGGGTGTGGGTGTGTGTATGTGTGTGTGTGTGATATTAACGAAATTTGAGTTTGAATGTTCCGTTTGCGCGTTCTTTAAGACTGTCTGCCATAGATGCACTCACTACATGACTTTATCTCCCTTAAGAAGATCGGTGTTGGCACACACAAATAAACATCATCGGAGCGTTGGTTGTGGATTGTAAAGGGAACCGTATGGTGTTACTGTGGTAGGAGGTGACGCTTGATTACTATATCAAAGAACCCTTTTGCTTGACTCGCGACGTGGGAACGTTATCGAGGAACACTGTCTTTTTAAAGCTGCTTTCACGCTTATTTAGAGCTTTCACCTCATTAATGTGGATTAATAAACTCTTCTATAATATTGTTATCTAGTGTAATTTAGAGTAAAATTATTCCCAAAGTTCAAATAGACATTTTGTTCGTATTCTTGGAGCCGATGGGACATCACTAATGTTGTTTTTCTGCAACAACATCAACATCAACGACAACAACAACAACAACAATAAAACAAAACAAATCGATCGCCAGCTGTAATGATTTCTTATGTTTTAGTCTGTACTTTCCAAAAGGAATTCTTATTAGATCATCGCTGTACTGTACATACTACTACTACTACTACTACTACTACTACTACTACTACTACTACTACTACTACTACTACTACTACTAATGCATCGTACTCAAAGCGCGGCGATCTGAAGAGATTGCGCGCTATATGAAGAGATTGCGCGCTATTACAGACGTCGGGACGGAAATAAAATTTTTATTTACGAAATGTTAGTATAAATACATCCAAACTTGTTACGTAAGCCTATATATATATATATATATATATATATATATATATATATATATATATATATATATATATATATATAGTCTGATATCTCCCCGTCCCCCCCCCATGATGCCTCATCATACCCCCTTGATACCTCCCCGAACCCACTTGATACCTCCCCATAACCCCTTGATACCTTTCGTACCCCCCTTGTAACCTACCTGTACACTCCTTGATACTTCCCCGTTGATCGTTTCGCAGGTATGGATGAAAGGAATCGACCTTTTTTTTTTTTTTTTTTTTAAATCAGTTTATAGTCCCCTCTCTTCCCGTTAAGGATTTTCAGAGAGGAGACTTACTTAATCCCCCTTATATATACCCGTATCCCCGTTATGCCTACCCATGCCCCTTTAAACCTACCCGTAGCCCCCTTTTACCTACACGTACCACCTCATCCCGATCCTTGATAATAATAATAATAATAATAATAATAATAATAATAATAATAATAATAATAATAATAATATTAATAATATTGAATAATACAAATAGAAATCATAAAAAACGCCAAGGTTTTAAAATAGAATTTGATATAAGATATTATAATTATAATAATAATAATTATTATTATTAGTTTATAAATAATAATAATAATAATAATAATAATAATAATAATAATAATAATAATAATAATAATATTGAATATAGAATAATACAAATAAAAATCATAAACACCAAGGTTTTAAAAGAAAATTTGATATAAGATATAATATTATAAATAATAATAATAATAATAATAATAATAATAATAATAATAATAATAATAATAATAATAATAATAATAATAATAATAAAGGTAAAAAGCCTAAATTAAAAAGAAAAATATCCATATTGTAGTGGGAAAAAAAAACATAAAAAAAAAATGGCCCCCGACGGATTCGAACTTGGGTCGCCCTAAACGTTAGGCGAAGGGGTTACCAACTGAGCTATCAATGCTTCGTACAAAAATAATAAATTTTTTGGTCTATATGGGAAAACATGCTGAAACCTCAATTTGATGTTTAATGGAAGCGCGCGGAATGAGGCTATTGCAGTTTGTGGACATTTTGTTTATTTATTTATCTCAGAAACGGTTAGGAAATGTCGGCTATAACGATTTCGCTGGTTTTGAGCACACAACAGGCCGATTCCCAGCGGCCAGCACCTGCCCAGATCAGCGTCCATACCGGACAAACTTTATAGTAGTGGCGAAGAAGGACTTCCGGCTAAGCAATATATATATATATATATATATATATATATATATATATATATATATATATATATATATATATATATATATATATATATATATATATATATATATATATATATATAGAGAGAGAGAGAGAGAGAGAGAGAGAGAGAGAGAGAGAGAGAGAGAGAGAGAGAGAGAGAGAGAGAGAGAGAGAGAGAGAGAGAGAGAGAGAGAGAGAGAGAGAGAGAGAGAGAGAGACGGTATATTGCTTTCGATTTGTCTTTCCTTCTGTTTACCTGCGTGTCCGCGCATTATCTCATTATGGTATGTTAAATTATCAAACTTAAATGACCAATTGAACAAGGTTGTTGCAGACAAGCGGAAAACCAAGTGACGTGCGCAAACAATATTTTAACATATAGTTTAAAGGGCCCCAATTCCAAGGCTATGTTTACTCGTGGGGAAAACGAGGTTAGCCTAACATTCCTATTGTTATTACATAAAACAAGGATGACGTGGACTTTCGTTGCTCAAACCAACCGCTAACGTTTACATATTCCATTCATGATCTGCCAAGGCAGTGATTTCCCCTGGTTAACAGTACACCACTACGTTGTACGATCTACCAGATGATATATTTTTGTTGCGCTGGAAAGGTAGCTACCGATTGCTATCAAAGGCCCTAAAACTAGGTAAATTCTTGCTTTTTGTAGCAACCTATTCTTTTTTCTCAATGGGACAACATTCGCGGTGAATGTTAAACGAGGGTGTCCAGGGGGCGTGATCAAAATGGGTTCCTTTAACTAGCGACAAAGCCGATCACACCGCCGTAGCTCAATTGGTAGAGCGTTCGCCTGGCACACCGATGATCCAGGTTCAAATCCCGTGGTGGGCGGTATAAAATGTGGCCATTTTCACTGTCCATTTTAGCAGTATGATTGCTTTGGTGGTTCAGTGTTGATTCAGGTCCCCTACCCCTCTTTCCCTGGGATGGTTATCCCCGTCTGCCATATCGCCAATGGTGGGTGTAGACGTTAAACCTCAATGTTCTTCACTCCCCCTCCGTCCTTCCCTCTCTCTCTCACTCCCTCTCTCTCTCTGTATTTCTCCGTCTCTGTCTCTGTCTGTATGTCTGTCTGCCTCTCTCTCTCTCTCTCTCTCTCTCTCTCTCTCTCTCTCTCTCTCTCTCTCGGGGGGTCACGTGGTTGACGTGATCAGCAATGGCGGCTTTATGAAATTGGGAGTGAAAACATTGTAAAGTTTGGGACATTGTGACAGTGTACAGATATCTGAGCGACAAACAACAATGCCGAGTGACAATGTGCAACATCGGCAATCAACAGGCCGTTTTTTGTGCAAAGTGATGGACAGGTTGAGGCAGTTTTCGTGTTTCAAGTTTCGTGAACACTGTGTGCCGTTGTGTTGTGCTGGATGTGACACTGGGTCGGCAAACAGCTTCAGTGGTGTGATAGTGTTTGTGACTTGCCTACTTCTTCTCTGCGGTGATGTTGAATTGAATCCAGGCCCCAACTCCCCTGTGAAATCAAGAAAAGAAAATGAGCAGAAGAAAGATTCAACCCACTTGGCAACACCCATTGACCACAGTGATAGGATTATGAAAGGCATCGAAACCCTCAACAAGCGAATGGAAACATTTGAAACAAATCAAGTGCAACAGTACCAGGCAATGACAACCGGCATGCAAGAGTTGAGAGACACTTTCAGTGATAGGCTTGCACAGATCAACGAAAACCAAGAACTTCTTGAAAACAGAGTTGTTGACCTAGAATCGCAATGTACTGACCTACATAATGAAAATAGCCATCTACGTGCAGAGATAGACACCCTACGCAGCAAGTGTGACTCTCTAGAAAATCATAGCAGAAGGAATAATCTGGTGTTCTATGGGATCAAAAGAGAAACTGGCAGTGAAAGCTGGGAATCTTGTGAAAGAAAAGTGAGAGAAGTTATCCAGAAAGACCTAGGCATCACAGAAAACATCAACATTGAAAGAGCCCATAGGTCAGGAAAGGGAGACATAATGGTTGTGAAGTTTCTGTCCTACAAAGACAAGATGCTCATATTATCAAAGGCCGGATTGTTGAAGACGACCGATCAGTTCCAGAGAGTGTTTATTAACGAGGATTTCTCTGGAACCGTACGTGAGAAACGCAAGGTCTTAAGAGAAAAGGCGAGAACATTACGATCACGTGGGGAAATGGCTAAGCTGCAGTTCGACAAACTCGTAACGAAAGAGGGAGTCTTCACCTACAAACCTGACACCGATGAAATAGTGAGGCTACATAGGGAGGACAGAAGTAACAACAACAGACAGTACGAACAGACACACAGTCAAGGCAGAAACGAGAGTCTGGCATCGCACAGTCAACAACCTTTTGCAGCCTCTGACGTAGGACTAGACTTTCCACCCCTGCCACAAGAAAACATACAAGATCGAAGAAACGTCAACAACGAAGGTCAATCTGACACGGAGAATGTGACACTAGCAGAGACAGAGAACAGTGTGAGGCCTATGAGTGATGTAGTGAGTGACACTGTGGCTGCCACAGCGTCGCGACCTAGCTCGGAACTGCAAAGGCAGGGTATAAATAGAAACATAAACAATAGACGTCACAGCAACCTAGCCGCACGTGACGCAGCCAAGAGCGGTGATAGGCCTAGTCCAGTACTGACTCGCAACATGACGCGCTCTACTTCAGGCAGTAGGCCTGAGCAGGACAATGTTTACAAAACAAAACAAGCGGGTGCAGGCACTGTACGCAATGACAGGAACTCTATAAACTCTTTCCAGCAATGGGCAGCGACCAGCAGCAAAACACAACAACAGCTTGGGGGGAAAGGAGTTGGTGTTGAGAGAGGAGGGGGCGGTACGGGAAGAGGAGGGGGAGCTAGCAGAGGGGGCAGGGACAAAGACGGTGCCAAGTTACGGGGTAATGATAGTATATAGGGGGATGGCCGAGGCCCAGGTTTTGAATTGTCCATCTGTACTTGGAATTGTGAAGGGTGGTTAACTAAACAGCATGCTACGGATGTGGTTAATTCATTAAGTTGCTTCGATATTTTTTCTTTAAATGAAACTTTTGTTGATAAAGATAACTTGACTTATGCCCAGTTTGCAGGTTATGATGTGTATTGCTCTAAGGCAGTCAAGTTAAGTGTTATTGGAAGAAGGTCTGGGGGTGTTTTGGTGTTTGTCCGTAAAACTCTCTCTGACTATGTCCATGTTGTTGAGACTACGTATGATCATGTGATTGTTCTAAAACTAAATAGAGAATTGTTTGGTGTAGCAAATGATGTGATAATGATTTGCATATACATACATCCTTATGATAGCGGTTACTGGCATGTAACCGATCAAGGTTTTGGTATGGATATTCTAGAACAATGTATGATTGATTTATATGAAAGGTTTGAACATTTTTCGATAATTATTTGTGGAGATTTGAACGCCAGAACAAGTTGTTTAAATGCTTCGTCTTATGTTGTAGATGGACTGTGGACGAATGATGAGGATGATGGTGATGTTGATGATGATGAGAGAGAGTGGAAGAGACAGTCGGATGACGAGGACACGAATGCGTTTGGCAGAGAGCTGTTGGATTTGTGTTCCATGTTTGAGTGTGTGATTGTGAATGGGTTGTGCAAGTTGGACTGTGATGATGCGTTAACTTTTGTAAGTGTCAACGGTGGGAGCGTGGTGGATTATTTTGTTATGTCAAGAGAGCTGTGTATACGAGAATTTGTTTCTTCTTTATGTGTTGAATCTTTTATTGAATCTCCTCACTTCCCTGTTATGATAAAATTGTTTTGTGAAAATGTAAATGCTAAACAGGATAATGAATATAAGGGTAAATGGATAAATAAGACAATCTGGGACAAAAGCAAAGAAGAAGAATTTTTGATAAGTTTTAGCTCTGACACCATCCAGACTATGTTGGACAATGCTACTGTTACCTTAGATAACAATGTTGATGTAGCCATACAGATTTTCACAGAGGCGCTACGCGCGGCGGGCAAATGCATGATAAGAAGAGTGAGAGTAGGGGGTGAGAAGAGAAAGGCTCAGTGGTTTGATGTGGAATGTGCTGTCGCCCGACGCACGGCGCGGCGCTTGTTAGCTGTTTTTAGAAACACGAAACAGGCGAAAGATAGGCAGAACTACGTAACAGCTCGGAAAGAATATAAAACCTTGATTGGGAGAAAGAAAACATACTTTGAACATAATAAAGCAGATTATCTAGCATCACTGGGAAAAAATGGACAACTGTTTTGGAGAGAGGTTAGGAAAATAACGGGAAAAAGGAAGAACACAGCTTGCAGAGATATCACAGATGCAGAATGGTATGATCATTTTCAAAAACTTTTTAATGGAAGTAGAGTAGTAGATAAAGATGAGACGTTCATAAATCAGACTAAAGACACGCCAAATGTAGAAAGTGATGTATGCTATGAACTGAACAAGCCTATAACAGAGCAAGAAGTAAAAGAAGCTGTCAGGAAATTAAAAACAGGCAAAGCGTGTGGCATTGATGAAGTACTTGCTGAGATGTTGAAGCTGACAGGGGAAAGAACCGTGTTATTTCTAGTGAAACTTTAATATGTTGTTTGATAGCGGGACTTACCCTGACGAGTGGGCTAAAGCTATTATAGTGCCAATCTTTAAAAAGGGAGATATTAAGATAACGGATAACTACAGGGGGGTGTCTTTATTAAGCTTAATAAGTAAATGCTACACCTCGGTGTTGAACAGAAGACTTGTCAATTGGGTGGAAGAGCATAATAAGTTAACAGAAACACAGGCAGGATTCAGAAAGGGTTACTCAACTACAGACCACATTTTTACCCTAAATGCAATTGTTGAAAAATGTTTTACCAAAAGAGGTGGCAAATTATACGCCTGTTTCGTGGACCTAAAGAAAGCGTTCGACTCTGTACAGCATCAACCTCTGTTTGAAGTACTGCTACACAAAAATAATATAGATGGAAAATACATTAAGGCGATTATGTCCATTTACAAGAAAGTGTTGTCATGTGTCAGAGTCGAAGACAGACTCACAGAATTTTTTGAATGTCCAGTAGGTCTGAGACAAGGTTGTATTTTGAGCCCGGAAATTTTTTCTTTGTTCATTAACGAGGTTGCAACAGCTGTAGATAATGAAGGTATGCATGGCATACAAATACTGCCAAATTTGATTGATCTATTTTTGTTGTTATTTGCATATGACATTGTTCTTTTGTCTATTACCCCCAGAGGGTTGCAGAACCAAATCAATATTCTGAATGATGCATGTAAAAGATTATTTTTGAGTATTAACACTGATAAAACGAAGGTCATTGTTTTTCGTAAAGGGGGTTTCCTAGGAAAATATGAGAATTGGAATTTAGATGGGAACAAATTGGAAGTTGTAAATGAATACAATTACCTAGGTTTTATGTTCACGACAAAAATGAGCATCAGTAAAGGTGTACATGCACTAGCGTTAAAGGGAAGAAAAGCTTGTTTTGAATGCGTGAAAACGATCTCCAAAGTAAGAGATATCTCCAGAAACTGCTACTTTAAAATTTTTGATACCCAAGTTCAGCCAGTATTGTTGTATGCCTCTGAAGTTTGGGGTCTCCACAGACTAGACAACATTGAAAAGGTCCATACTTTTGCTTGTAAACGTTTTTTGAATATTCCAATAGGTGTGCCAAATAAACTTGTGTATGGAGAAACAGGGAGATATCCATTATATATAAACAGTGCTGTGCGATGCATACGTTATTGGCTTAAACTTCTGAAGTTAGATTCATCTAGATTACCAAGGCAGGCCTATACTATGCTCTTCAACCTACATGAGAAGGGAAAGAAATGTTGGGTGTCGAGGTTGGAAAATACTTTGTTCACTCTGGGCTTTGGTTACGCATGGTTACAGCAGGGAGTGGGTTGTGAAAACACCTTTATTGCTGTGCTCAAACAAAGGATGAAAGATGTTTATATCCAGGAATGGGACAGTTCAGTTTTGATAAAAGACACGTACCAACGATATCGAATATTCAAGAATGTTTTTGAAACAGAAGCGTACTTTGAAAGCGTTCATGTAAAATGTTTTAGAGACTGTCTGATTAAGCTACGGCTTGGTGTTTTGCCTGTGAGAGCTTCATTTTTTAGACTGACTTTTGATACAACAGGAGATATTATGTGTAAATGTTGCAAAGTACCAGAAGACGAAGATCATTTCCTAACTGCATGTACATTATACAATGACTTAAGAGCTAAGTATATAACTTTCCATGTTCAATCATGTGTCGATCTACTAAAATACGGAACAAAATTTCATCTTTGGAGAATTTGTTTGTTTATGTTCCATGCCCTAAAATTACGATCAGAATTTTACGAGCATGTTACTTCATCATAAATTTAAATGAAATATTAATAAGTTTACATAACTATGCAATATTTATGAATCACGTGATCCGCAACTCTACTTTTCTATGGGCTGGTGGCCCGAACAGCTCTGTGGGTTCGGGCATTAAATAGAATAGACCCAACGTTTCCCGGCGTGTCGTAAGAGGCGACTAACAGGGGTGATGTTAGCACGGCATCACTGGGCGAAAGTCTTCTACACAGAAGTCACCGGCCAGGGCGGAGGAACCTCACGTTACTACAGGTTCAACGACCATGTGCTCAGGGCCAAGGCGAGCCACACTGTATTCGTGGATTTCGGCTGTGGCCAACAGCCTGGAGAGGATTGGGCACCGCCAGGTCTTTTTTGCCCAAGACACACTACATGATGACACAATCCACTAATTCCATACCGGATCGGTCGTCGCCCGGGCCGTCACCCGGCACAAGGACCGCGCCTTCCGTTGGCCACCAGGACGGAGGTGTTAAGTATGCTACTGATGGACAATTTAGCAAGATCCGCACGAGAAACAACATCATCATAGGAACCTGGAACGTCAGGACCCTAACTGCGGAAGGAAAATTAGAAGAACTGGCCCACGAGTTGGACCACTATCGATGGAACGTTCTAGGTATCAGCGAACTGCGATGGAAAGGCCTAGGTGAAACAACGACCGACAAAGGCCACAAGCTCTATTTCAGCGGTAGGGATGACAGGCACGAACACGGCGTTGGATTCTTGGTCCACAAGAACATTCTAGCGACTGTCATGGGTTGCCGCCCAGTCTCCAGTAGACTCATTACCATCCGTCTGAGAGCAGCCCCATTCAACATCACCATCATC
>CM072516.1:28794069-28799069 GCA_036898135.1 Oncomelania hupensis | reverse complement strand
CATATGCCTTACAGAAGAACAAGAAGTCTTGGACAAAGTACTGCTCTGACCTTTACAACCACACACCAAACGGAGACCCATCAGTTCTAGCATGTCCCCAGAACAGAGAAGAGGAGGAAATCCTCCCAATTCTCCGAGAAGAAGTTGAAGCAGCAGTGCAATCAGTGAAGAAGGGGAAGTCAGCGGGAGTGGACAACATACCCGCGTAATTGCTTCAAGCTGGAGGAGAAGCGATGATTGACGCCCTCACCATTATCGGTAACAAGATCTGGATGAGTGGGGAGTGGCCCACACCAAGGACCCTGTCGCTTGTCACCACTCTTCCCACAAAGCGTTACCTTCAGGAGTGTGAAAATTACCGCACCATCAGCCTCATCAGCCATCCCAGCAAGGTCCTCTTGAAAATAATACTGAACAATTTGAAACCCCAAGCTGAACAAATCATAGCTGAAAAACAAGCAGGATTCAGGGCAGGGCGAAGTACCACTGAACAGATTTTCAACCTCAGAATAATCTGCGAGAAATATCTCCAGCACCAACAACATCTAAATAATGTGTCTTTAGACTTCAAGAAAGCGTTTGACCGAGTCTGGCATGCATCTATGTGGACAACCATGAGAGTGCAGTTCTCCACAACAGCGCCATCGGGAACTGGTTCAGAACAACAATCGATGTGCGTCTAGGATGCCTACTCTCTCCAGCACACTTTAACATCTTCCTAGAGCGCATTATGTCAGATGCCCTTGCAGATCACGAAGGCACAGTCAGAATAGGAAGTACAGCAATCTCCATCCTCCGTTTTGCAAATGAAATTGATGGATTGGCTGTATAGGAACAAGAACTTGAACTAGAGTCTTGACACCACCTCCAGAGCCTATGGAATGGAAATGAGTGCAGAGAAGACCAAAATGATGACCAACAACACCAATGGCATCAACATGGACATCAAAGTCCAATGTCAATCCCTCAACACAGTGCATAGCTTCAAATATTTAGGAGCCATTTTTGTATCAGACAATGAGTCCCGACAGGAAGTCCTCTCCGTTATCGCACAATGCACTATACACCACTACCAAAGTAATAAAAAAAAAAAAAAATAATAATAATAATAATAATAATAATAATAATAAATTAACAAATAATCAACAGACATCTATTGTACCCGGACTTTAGAAGTTTTATAACATTAGCTTGTGTCCCTCTTTCTAGTCTATTTTCGCACGGGTTTAAACACCCAGACCAGACGCATGCAATAATGCGATGTTTCCCATTTTATTGCTACATCCCTGATCGCATTAAATAGCGTTGAAAGGTGTTTTGGATCGAACGTCGACCTAGCGTTATTGCAGTCTGAGGCAGGGTCGCACGGTTCTAACAGTAATGTTGTTATTGTTTTATTTGTATTCCGTTTTTACCATTGTTTTGGCAGTAGTTACGAGTATATTGTTTTCTTTGAATTCCGTGTGATTTGCCAGTATGGTAATTTC
Source organism: Oncomelania hupensis (assembly GCA_036898135.1). Classification (NCBI taxonomy): domain Eukaryota; kingdom Metazoa; phylum Mollusca; class Gastropoda; order Littorinimorpha; family Pomatiopsidae; genus Oncomelania; species Oncomelania hupensis. The sequence goes on along the minus strand of CM072516.1, from coordinate 28,797,582 downwards.
GTATGAGTGCCGTATTCTTAAACCTTTCTAATCAGGTTTTACGTTTCGATACACCATTTAAATCTCCTTGTTTTTGTGGGTGGGTTTGAAATCCGAAGAATTTGAGATCTATGTGATTTAGACTTATATTTCTATGTTGATGTTCTTTTGTCTTCTTCACTTAGTCCTAATAGCAAATATCCAAAACGAAATTTCAATACACATGTGTAATGATTAGTTCACACGAAATTCTTGAATCAAACTTATTTTCCTTTGCTGTCATTCCCGGTGCTTGCTTCTTGCAGCGCAGAATTGAATTTCTTGTGACGCAATGCATAGACGCATGGCAAGGATTTGGGTGACTCCATGTGCATACAACAAGCACTGGTTGTCTTGAATCTCAAGCACCTTTGTCGAACTTTAGAAGGGACGTCACTCTTTTAAAGTACTCGTAGACCGAATGCTAGTGAAAGATAAACATTATATCACTGAGCACAATGAACCGTTCTGAGCACAGAGTTAGCCTACTGGAACAGATTACATTCATTTTGAGTTCTTATAAACTGGAAGACTTTTGGGGTCCGCAAAGGGTGCTAGGCTCGCCCTCAGTGGTTGACTAGTTTTTTTTTTTTTCATAAGTAATAGAGGCCACAGCCATTGCCAACCCCCTATGCAGGCCTGTATAATCTCTGCAGTCCCAATTTGCGTGCACAGAGGATTAGTGCAAAGCAAAATTAGATTTAACACCTTCTGACCCCAAATTTATTGAAGATCCCTTTGTGATACTCTTTTTACTCCTTCGCGCATTTCCCTTCGCACGGACGTTAAAAATCCTGACGCTCAAGTCCTATAAAAAGCACCCAGCAAGCACTAGGTCGCTTCTCCCCCATACCCGGTCGCTCAGGATTGTGCTCAGTTGTCTGTGTGTCAGACAATTCGCCCAAAGACTGCAAATGGGCGCCTGGGAGAGGGTGGGGGTGGGGGAGAGAGGCATGTATTGACCAGCTCCTTGAGCAGCTCTTTGATTATTGATTTATTTATTTTATTTACTCTTTCTTCTACAGCGCTTTTTCAGCTCTTGAGCAAGAAAAGTACTACTCAATTAAATATACTATCAACAATGCTGAATATAGAAGCTCTTTTCCCGACTAATAGTTTGAACATTATATATTCACCTACCTATACCAAGGAGAGATCGAACTCTGTTTTGCGAAACTTGACCCATCTGCACAGGAAAAACTCCTGGGTTTCTCAAGATGAGAATGAACTTTCTAGCGAGCTGTTTGATCGCATTATTCCATAGTTTATTGCCCTGAACAGTATTGTTAGACTGGGTCAGCGGTAGGCAATATTGCCATCTCCTACTTTGGCTTTAACTTTGGCTGTAATGGAAATAATGTTAGGGGCATGGTAACATTGATGCTTCATTTCCGCGTCGAACATGTTAGCTCGAATGTCATTATCATTAAAAAATATCTTAAACCCTTATTACTATGTTTTTCTATTAAAAATAAATGTCACAATAATTAAATAATGCTAAACACATAGTCATAAATTATGGTGATGCCATATAGTGTCAAACAATCAAAAGGTTTTTAAGCATCCTTGCCGAATATGGTTTACGCTCTTTGATACAATTCGATACTTATTGTACTTTGCGTACATGAATAGGAGGTGGAGCGGGCGCATAGCGGTTAAGGCACACGTTAACTACCACCTCGTTAAGATGGAAACAGCCTTGTTAGTTTACTTGGTTGGTTAACGTTACAGCGTAGAGAAAAACTAAACATCGCGCCACAATCATCTTAACACACCAGCTGTGGATGGGTGCTTGGCTACTTTGAGAATACGGGGAAGGTTAAACAATGAGATAAAAGAGATAGGTAACGTCGTCACAAAGCTGGCTCCAAAACAAGAGGTCATTAACCATTCGATCTCTCTCCGTCGTCTAAACTGTAGCAAAAGGCGACGACGACGACGACGACTATGAAGAAGAAGAAGAAGAAGAAGAAGAAGAAGAAGAAGAAGAAGAAGAAGAAGAAGAAGAAGAAGAAGACAGTTAATGCATATTTTGTATACAGAATGTAACAGAAACATTTGTTGCTGTTTGACATGTAACGCGTTACAGCCCGGCAAACAGTATGGGATTATGCATGGAGCGAGCTTGCTTCGTTGACTGGCCGTACGTAGACATCATTGGTTGTGCTTTTTTGTCTTCGCTTTTTGTGGTGGTGGTGGTGGTGTTGATGATGATGATGATGATGATGATGATGATGATGATGATGACATGATGATGATGATGATGATGATGATGATGATGATGATGATGATGATGTCTCTTTGTCTGTTTTCTCTTTTTCTCTGTCTGTCTGTCTTTGTCTCTCTCTCTCTCTCTCTCTCTCTCTCTCTCTCTCTCTCTCTCTCTCACACACAAACACGCGCACACACGCACACACACCCACACCCACCCACCCACCCACCCACCCACACACACACACACACACACACACACACACCAGAGTCCAGAGTCTGTAGATAGTGCAATAAACATACGGCATAGCATAGGCTAGGCAACAGAAAATGTGTAATGGCTGTTGCAAACCTGTTGAATTGTTTTGCATTGTATAGTACGATCAGTTTAGTCTCCGTCAGTGTTTCGCTTGCAGGAGTCCAAGTTTTCTGTCCGCTGTCAGATGCTAATGTCCCGGCGATCCCGCAGAGTTTTGTTTGAATTCACGGGCTCTGCTCTTCCTGCGGGGAGAACAAACTATTTATAACGGCCCAGTTTAGCCCCTAATCAAAACGCAAAAAATAAACAGAAAGAAAGAAAAATTGCCGGTAGTCCTGCATAAGGTCCCGTTATAACACAAAAGTCGAGATCTTTTAACGTCCGTGTGTTGAAATGGGTGCGCGTACACACTAGGTAAAAAAGGTAAAGGTAAAGGTGGTCCCATAGCCTTGTGGCCGTAGGGGAGCGTGATGTTGGAGATCACACTTATCTTGGACCAGCGTAATGAGGGTGATGCCCATCTCTCTCCCCCGCTGCTCTACCTTCCCCGCCCTTAAAAGAGTAGGTACTCAGTGACAGTTAAGTCAACTGGGGGCGTTGTTATTTGTCGCTTCACGTTTTGCGGTCACCCATCCAAGTGCTAACCGCACTGGACGGTGCTTAACTTGCGACACAGTAGCGAGTGCTCCAACCACTGCGCTATCCGACACCCCATAGTGTACACACTAGGGTCTCGGTTTATGCTCTCGTCCTTGAAGGAGTAGGGGACGTTTGCATGCCTGTGCAGCAGAGTCATGTTGTCATTGTTCCTCGTGAAGCAAATAAAGTCGTATTGTATTGTATTGTATTGTATTGTATTGTATTGTATTGTATTGTATTGTGTTGTGTTGTGTTGTATTGTATTGTATTGTATTGTATTGTATTGTATTGTATTGTATTGTATTGTATTGTATTGTATGTGTTGTATTGTATTATATTGTATTGTATTGTATTGTATTGTTTTTTTCCAGAAACCCAGGTCGTAA
>CM072516.1:28776569-28789069 GCA_036898135.1 Oncomelania hupensis | reverse complement strand
GTGTAAACAGGGCAGCAAATATGCCTTCTCACCGTCCGTTGAGACATGCAAGAGAGAGGGAATATACCTCGTAAAGTCTCAGCTGCGCAGTATGGTCTCCCACTAATCAGCTCTGGCCTTGTACAGCATTTTATACCTGTTTCCCGCTTCCTTCTTCTGTTCTGTTTTGTCTTTTCCCAGCGGACAACCCTGATATTGTTATCGAAGTTATGAGAGAGAGAGAGAGAGAGAGAGAGGGGGGGGAGGGAGAGAGAGAGTGAGAGAAAGAGAGAGAGAGAGAGTCAGTCTCCAACTCAGACTCAGAAATTGTATTCACAACAGTTCGTTCCTCGTGCCACTTACACTCGCATTCTCCGATATTCAGTCATAATAATAATAATAATAATAATAATAATAATAATAATAATAATAATAATAATAATAATAATAATAATAATAATAATAATACAGGATGCTATGTACGCGCCTTTCCCCAAGGCTCAAAGGGCGGCGATCTATACCAACATACACGCTCATCTGTCTCATTTACCCTCACACACACCAAATACACATACATCACTCAGACAGGTGGTGTAAAGGCAGGGAGATCGCTATTAGAAGACGAAAGAAAATCGAAGTTTTATTTTTGAAATTTTTATATTGACTGCATCCTGTACCATTATTGAAGGGAGGGAGGAAACCGGAGTGCCCGGAAAAAACCCTCGATGACCTCAATAGTCTCGCACCTAAGTCACATACGTTCGCCCCTTGCGGGAATCGAACCCGCGACCTTCGGCATAGGTAACCGGCGACTTATCCACTGCGCCACGAGGCCACCCCGTACGTGCCAATGACAGAAAAAAACCCACCTATAATAACTACCATGGAGCATACAAAATAAGCTATATGGCACTCAATATTGGTGTTACAATTACGCAGTAGATAACAAGAACAACCAAATTTATATCAAACTAGTGGTTTTTGTACCCTGGCAAGCCAGGGTACACAGGTTGCTGTTTAAAATGTAGACAGAGAGACAACTGTTGTCTGCGAGTTTCATTTGGACGATGATACCTCCCCATATCCCCCTTGATACCTCACCATACTCCCCCCCCCTCTGATATCTCCCCGTCCCCCCCCCCATGATGCCTCATTATACCCCCTTGATACCTCCCCGAACCCACTTGATACCTCCCCGGCCCCATAACCCCTTGATACCTTTCGTACCCCCCTTGTAACCTACCTGTACCCTCCTTGATACTTCCCCGTTGATCGTTTCGCAGGTATGGATGAAAGGAATCGACGATTACGATTACGATTTTTAATTAACGTCCCCGGACACACTAGTGTATAGGAGACAAGGAAAAATTTGCTTATGATGATCTGATAAATAAAACTAAATAACTAAAATGACACGATGAGATAATATTAAATTATATGAAAATATCTTATTATTTAAATTTAACATAAATTCCACCAAAAGGATGATGATAGGCACAAAACATAATTGCTGCCTTTATGATATAGATGATAATTTTAATGGATTTAATTAATGCTATGATGATCTAATGATTAAAGCTAAATGACTAAAATGACAGGATGAAATAATATTAAATTATATAAAAATATCTTATTATTTAAATTTAATATAAATTACACCAGAAAAAAATGATAATAGGCACAAAACATAATTGCTATAAATAATAATTCTAATGGGAGAAAAAAAAAAAAAAAAAAAAAAAACTCTTTTTTTATATTTAAGATTTTAAAGGTCTGCCAAAGGAAGCTCGGGACATTTGTCAAGGGAAAAAGGAGTGAAAGCCGTGAGGGTCCAAGCGAACACCCCTAAACCACCGCAAGAGGGTCAGCCAACAAACCAAGCACAATTTAATGATTAAAAATCCTCCAGGACCACTAAAATAGAACTAAAAGATAAAATGATAAAAAGCCTATAGGGGCCCAAGGTAGGTACAATATCAGGTTAAACTCCAAAATTAAAACATGCGGCACATAAAGATACTGATGAACCAGTGCACGAAGTTATATAATGTTAAAAAATAAACTTAAAATTAATACTATTTCATCAGACCATAGTCCTGATGATACTATCAAAAATAAAATTATACTAAAAGTTATTACTTTATCAAGGCCAATTTATATATATGAGGCCATTTTATAACTTATGCCATTATGAAGGATGCTAATTAAGAGGCATAATTGGTCTATATAATGCATAATAAAACTACAGCCAGTCCAATGCATCGGCAGTCAATCGTTATTTAAAACCAGTCAACTAAATTATAGCAAGTTTAAAATTAAAATTAAAAATAACATTATTAAATGAATTTATTTTAATAAAAACATGGACCCATGGGATCCCTACGACAGGTACACTTTACAATCAGAATCGCCCCCCCAAAAACAAAATTGTTTTACAATAGTATAAAATTTTGGTTAAAAATAAGCGGCAAGACTAGAGCTGTAAATACACCTAGCGGCCTTAATTAACAGGCCAATATCAGTTGAAAGAGAGTATGCGATCAAGTCTGGCAAGGTGGATAGGCCAATCGTCTGGCAGGCAATTCTGAGGTCAGAAAAGTCCTCAGTGAGCTGGCCACATTGAAACATACAGTGTTCAAAACCTATATAATCCCCGCATGTGCAGGTAAGGTTTCGATAAGAAGAAATAGTAAGACCAGAACAAAATCTAAGTGCAATATTTTTCAAATGTGGAGGACACGAAACGTTCAGAGGAAAGGGCTTACGGCCCGCTATAAGATTCAACTCATGTCTATCACCACACCAGGAGGCGTATTGATCATCCCAATTTAAACGAATCTGACATAACGCAGAAACACGAAGCTCTGAGGAAGAGGGGAGGATGTATAGGGAAGAATTAGCCAGACCTGAGGAAGCGGCAAGAGCCGCACGGTCGGCTTTTTCATTCCCCATTAGTCCCACATGAGATGGTATCCAGTAAAAATTTACTGGTACTCCATAATTCGACAAGGAAGCAACACTGTCTTGTATGGAATTAAGAACAGAAGGGCGTGTTCGACAGTGAGCACCAGCAATACACTGGAGTGAACTAAGAGAGTCTGTCAATATAGAAATAGGAACTCGACGAATAGGATCAGAGATATCAACAAGAACACCCCGTAGGGCTTCACGAATAGCTATCAATTCACATGTAAGTATGGAGGTTCCTGGAGGGAGACCCTGTGAAAGAATAGGGCCATCCTCCATGTAAACACCGTACCCAGCAGCCCCGTCACTGAGAACCGATCCATCTGTATAAATACGTCTAGTATCGGATAGGGAGTCGATCAATTCATTAGCTTTAGTGGTTATTAAGGGCAGGTCATCACCCCGAGTGAGCGACCCATCACCAATCAGGGAAACCACTGGGATAGGTTCCCACGGCGGGCGGGGAGGAGGATCAGGGTCCACCTGTAGTTTACCCAAGAGAGGACGATGCAGAGCAGTTGACACCGACTCAGCTATACCTATCTTAGGTTTCTTAGTAACAGGCCACATAAACTGTGGAGTCAATTCAACAGAAGTAGAGTTAAGGACCCGCCTAGCTCGAATAACGTAAGAAGAACATAATTGCATAACGTAGTGACGAAGAGGTAACAATCCTGCAAGACGATATACTAACAGAAGTGGTGTAGAGTTAGACAGGGACAGAGCAATCCGAAGAGCCCTGCCCTCCAAACCTTCCAATCTAGAAATACAGCGCTTAGGTAAGTCGTATAACAACTCAGCGCCAAAAGACAGGCGAGAGCGCACAAGTGAAGTAACCAAAGTGACCAAGATCTTTGGGTCAGAGCCCCAAGAAGATCTTTTCACAGTTTTAATAACAGAGACGGCTCGGGAAGCGCTGGAATAGTTGCGCTCTACATGGGCACGATAACCACCAGTCTGTTGAAAAATGTAACCTAGGTATCTTACCCGTTTAGAGGCTTTAACAGGGAATCCATCTACCTGTATAGTCAGTGAATTGAAGATAGGGTCCCATCGGGAAAAAAATGGAATAAAAACGGTTTTATTAGGTGCTAATGATAAACCTATCTTACCTAGGTCTTCGGATATGGTATCAACATCTCTCTGAAAGGCCAGTAAATCTCTGCGGAAATAACGACGATTGGGCTGAATAGAACGGCCAGAGGAAGCCCGCCATAAGGCAATATCGTCCGCATACATAGTAAGAATAGAGCCATGAGGTAAATGCAGACCCACACCTGAAAGGGCCAGAGAGAATAGTAGCGGAGCGATAACAGATCCTTGAGGTACACCCATTATGAGGGTACCATAACGAGAAAAGGTACCGTTCCATCTCACGCGAAACCTACGATTACGCAAAAATTCCGCCACAAAGGCCCTGGTAGGGGCATCCACACCCAAGACTCGTAAACGGCTAAGCAGGCCCGCGTGCCACACAGAGTCAAACGCTTTTGATATGTCAAAAAAACAGGCCAGGACACATCTACGCCGCTGTAAGGCCCTTCTAACATGTTCATTTAACCTGACGAGGTGATCTGTAATACCTCGTCCACGTCTAAAACCCGCTTGATAAGATGGAATTACCTTATTCCGTGAACAAAAAAGTTCGAGGCGTGCCTTAACCATTCTCTCGTATATTTTACAGGTAGCAGAAGTAAGAGAAATCGGTCTATAACTAGCAATTTGCCTTCTCGGCTTACTCTGCTTAAGCACGGGAACGACAGTGGCCTCCCGCCACGAGTCAGGCATAGCACCTACAGAATAACAATTATTAAAATGGTCAAGTAAAACTTGTTTAAAAGTCAAGGGAGCCTTGGATAGCATAAGCACATGCACCCCGTCAGGACCAGCATTTTTCTTAGTTGATGAGGCACGAAAAGCGTGGGTCAACTCCACCATGGAGAAGGGTTGTCCAGGTGGCCCCGGGGGGGGATCAGGAGGAAGAGAAGCCTCAAACGACGCCCGTCGCTGTATCTCCTCAGGAGACAAGCACGAGCCGTCACCGGCTGAGAGAAACTGGGAAAGAAAAGCTTCAGCTTTATCCTCATTTGAGGAGAAAGTACGCTGACCATCCGTTAAATCCGGGTCCAAAGGTCTGTAAGTTCCACGCAACTTTCTAATATTATCCCAAATAGTATTAAGGGGAGTTGAAGAAGTAAGGTTAGACAGAACATAGTCCCTTTTAGCCTGAGCTATGACCTTCTTAGCAGTAATTTTTGTAGTTCGCATATGTGAATATGTCTCCTTATTATTAAGTTGTTTATATTTCCTGAATGCCTTACGCTTATCAATAACAGCCTGACGACAGGCTTCTGACCACCAAGGTTTAGGAATACCATCTCGCCTCCCAGAGGAGGGAGGGGCAGCAAACGAAAGGGCGTGGAACATAGCTGCACGGAGAGAACCCTCCGCCTGGTCAACGGAACAACCGTCCGGGGGCACGAAACCCTCCAAATGGGTGGCATAACTCTCCCAGTCTACTCGCTCCCAACACACCTTTTGGTGACGGGGCGACTGATATATAGGGGTTCTGTCATAGCGGATAATGATAGGGAGGTGATCTGAAAAAGCTGGATCACCAGTAATCTTCCAATCAACATACGGAACTACATTTGGAGAAGCCAAACTCAAATCAATAGCAGTTCTATTGTGATTATCTATATCCGGCACTCTAGTAAATGAACCATCATTTAGGATAGTCAGGGAAGCATCCAACAAGGCCTCACCTATAGGAGTAGAGAAACCTTGATATCCATCCTCCCATCTTCCATCCCGCCTATTAAAATCACCCACAATCAGCCAATCCCCCCCAGCCACCACCGGGACCAACCAAGAAAAGTCAGAACATCGTTTGGGATTGTAATAGTTTAAAATATTTATGCTGTGGGGAGTGGGAGTCCCACGATCACCCACATTCACACGTACCACGGAGGTGAAACCCCCACCCTCCCCCTCATCTACAGGACCAAGGTCCACTGCCATAAGCCCGAGGCGAATGTATGTAGAGACATACACTTTTTCGTTCTCGCCTGTAGTGAAAACTGGTGGGTAGTGAAAACCCGGAATGACAGGGAGAGAGTGTTTACTACAGTTAAGTGACTGTAAACATAAAATATGACTTTGATTTATATCTGCAGAAAGAAGTGGCAGAGAAGAATCTAGAGTCCCTAACGACCTACAATTGTACTGATATACTTGCAGAGTGTCCATATCCATGTTACACAGGCAAAGGAACACAAATGCAACCAGAGTAGAAACAATTTTATAATTTAGCTCCATTATTGGTTAGATGAACACAGATAGATTTTAACATTGCAAAAATTGTTGTAAAAATGATGCGGGTTGATGCCAGCTCTGGAGGTAGCGCATTCAACCCAGCCAGAAGTGTATTTTCAAGTTCAGCGCACAGAGGAACAAAATTCAGTGCGGAACTTGTGGTAGCAGTCTCCAGTACAGATGGAGACACAGAGGGAGGCAAAGACAACAACTGCTGAGTAGAGACAACTGTAACGGTTCTCTGACTGTCAGTAACATGGGAATCAGAGTCAGGGCCTGTCAAACTGACCCTGAGAACATCTCCCCGGGTAGACTTTGGAATGGAAGACTTGGTTTGATGAGTACCAGCGACCAAAGGAGCTGATCTCACTTCTTGTGTAGAGGAAGAACCAGAAGCAGCCTTGGCTAATCCTGGCGCAGTATTACCTGGAGTCTCCCTCGCAGGCAGAGTGTTTGAAGAAAACTCACGTCTCTTTGAGGCAACGGAAAGAGACTGCGGGGCAGAACGAGAGGACGAGGGACCAAAGGCCCTGGTTTGAACTGTTATACGGCTAGTTTCCTCAACATGGCCAAGCCCGGCCCTAGCCTGGGAGACAGCAGCCGTGTGTGAGATGTATGTAGACCCACGCAATCGATTGGCCCTGCGACGGATTTCAATTTCCGGGCAACCTCCCCATGCCGAGGAATGCGCTCCATTGCAATTCATGCAAATGCGAACTGAGGAAGTGCAATCTTTAGTTACATGGTCTTTTCCGCAGCGCGCACAGCGGACTTCTCTCCTACGACAATGGGAGCTAGTGTGTCCCAATAACTGACAACGGGTACATCGCAAGACCGGGGCAACATACGGATCAACCGCGAATATGGTACGGCCAAGAATGACTGAGGTAGGCAGCTCACGAAGGGCAAACGTGACCTTGATGGCCGCTGAGGGATGACCTCCCATCAGGGGCAGCCTAGCCACAGACAAAACAGGAAGATTTTGTTGTTTCAAATTCTCCTTAACTTCCGCAAGGAACTTGCCATCAGACTGTGCACAAGGCAAACCACGAATGACGCCAACTGTTGTGGCTGTAGGTATGTGTGTAGATACAGGAATACTACTAATATGTTTCATTCGAAACAACTTGGCCTGCTGTTCAGCGGATGAACATGCAACAAGCCAGTCGCCAGAAGGTATGCGACGGATTGATAACACTTCGCCAATCAAAGCACGTAACGTGCTATCCTGGCGCATAGGATTCAATCCTGAAAATGTAGCTGGGCCTCCGCCCTCATCATGGAGGATAACCGGGAAATCAACAGGGGCTACGCCAACCCTTGAGGGAGGGGGGCGAAACGGGCGTTGTTGAGCAGGGGCGTCAGCGCCAGAGCGCGCCGCTGATGCATACGTCTTTTGGCCAGGACGAGGCCGCTGGGTATCAGTTTGATTTATCTGAGTACTCGACTGTGGATGAGAAGATAAAGCGGCAGGCACCTGTGTGGGAGGACCCGAAGGTCCTCCCCCAACTAGCGCCGCAGCACCTGTTGAAACAGAAGAATGAGGAACACTAGGTGAGTGCTCTGAATCAGAGCTAGACTGTGACAGAGTCTCCCTAACTGGGACATTTCCAGAAACAGAGGAACCAAAGCGATGGTTTAACTCAGGGGAATGATGCGAATGATCACAAGGTGAGTCAGCCTCTGACATAGAGGAATTTGACTCGAAATCGGCCTCCTTCTCTAACTGTCTTGGACCAGTAGCGTTGTCATTGTAGGAAAGACTACGTTTTGGGTTGGGTAGGTGAGAGCCATGAGAAGATGTGCGCTTTCTTGACGGGGAGGCAAAGTCCCGAACACCGGCCTCTGAGCCTGGAGAATGAGAACATCCCGCTACATTTCTATTTCCCAAGGCCCCCATCACCGAGGGAGAGAAAACAGGACGAGTATATAATACTGACATCGCAGAAGGAGTCTGCGCTTGTTTGACTTTCTGTTGGTATATTTTCTGGGCTCGTTTGACAGCCCGTCTGCCACCGACGGTGACACTTGGGCGCTTGGTATATGATTTCAACAGAGCTCCAAGAACAACATTACTTTTCTTTTTTTTGATTTTTTTGAACACGGGATGATGCTGGGCTGTTGGGATCAACACCCGGTGAATCAGGTGGGACCTCAGACCAGTCATCGGCACAGTCGGCCTCACGGTCAGAGTCGGTATCAAGTTTGTCCATTGGACGGGTAGAACAAAAACGATATAATAATTACAGAAGCAAAATAAAATAAAAATTAATTAGACACATCTCTACTAAAACGAAAAATGAAAATGGTAGAATAAATATGATATGAAATAACAGAAAATAAGAATTTTTTTAAAAAATAAATAAATTTTAAGCTAATAAGGTAAATTAAATTAATCAATATCAATCAAATTATAAATTTAAAAACTCAGCGAAAATAATTATAATTATCTAAATCAACAATAACAATAAAATATATATAGAATTAAACCAAATTATATATTCTCTAATAAATAATAAACTAAATTTATTAAATAAGATAAATTAAAAACTACACTATAAAAATTTGTGAAAAATAAAAAATATTAACTAATAACTTAAGAATAATATTGTTATATGTAAAACTTAAATAGTATCAAATTATATACTAATTAACAGAGCTATTATATAATATAGCTCTCTCAAAAAGTAAATATAAAATCTAAAGTATAATAAGAATGAGATAAATTTATGAGAAATTAAAATTAATAAACAATAACTAACAAATAAGATAACTAATTATAGGACAAAATAATGACAATTTATAAACTAATTATCAAAATTATTACGATAAAAAACAAGGAGATGAATAATGAGATGAAGAATGAGTTATGGAATAAATAAAAGAAAACTCAACAGAGATAAAGCAAAATAAAATTAATGTAATCGAAATACAATGAAAATATAATGTGAACCTAACCTAATAAACCACTCAGATGGATTAAATTAAAATGATCCTACCAGTCCGGGGACAAGAAGATAAAGCGCAAACTACAGACGGACGGTATAAGCTGTGCACAGGTAAAGCACAAAGCAACCTCCGTCAGTGTTCAGCACAGGTTAAATTATCAGTGTCAATGTCACATGTATCACATATAAAGTAGCAGTCTCCCAGCACTACACCTAGAGTGTACACTGAAGAATAGTGCAGCACGGTAAATCCAACACCGTATGTGACGATCAAGGCCACCCTGTCAAAACACACAACTGTCAGACTCAGAGTCACTATCTCTTCACAATACGCAGGCGTAATATACGGCCTCCATGGCCGGAAAAAAGAATAATCACAGCTCACACCATACGCGGAGTAGTCTTGAATAAAAGTATATCCAGTAAGAGCAAAAATGTTAAAATAACGTAGTCAGTCACATCACCAAGATATAGGCCAAGATGGCAGCCAAGATGGCGGCCAGCACTATCGGAGAACACAACCACTGTTGCATACACAGTAAAAATTCAGTATATGGTACTCCAATGGGATGTTCACAAACACAAGCCAAAGTACTAGTAGCACACAATATCACAAATTATAGCCTCCATGGCCAGTCGAAAAACAAAATACCAATCACAACATAGTCACAATAAAATTAGAAGTAAAATTTCGCATAGAATATCCAGCAGCAAGTCAAACACGTCTGTCCTCTTCAAACGTCACCCTCTGAATGTATGTGAAGGAATCGACCATCACCATACCCCCTTATATATACCCGTATCCCCGTTATGCCTACCCATGCCCCTTTAAACCTACCCGTAGCCCCCTTTTACCTACACGTACCACCCCATCCCGATCCTTGATAATAATAATAATAATAATAATAATAATAATAATAATAATAATAATAATAATAATAATAATAATATTGAATAATACAAATAGAAATCATAAAAAACACCAAGGTTGTGAAATAAAATTTGATATAAGATATTATAATTATAATAATAATTATTATTATTATTAGTTTATAAATAATAATAATAATAATAATAATAATAATAATAATAATAATAATAATAATAATAATAATAATAATAATAATAATAATAAAGGTAAAAAGCCTAAATTAAAAAGAAAAATATCCATATTGTAGTGGGGAAAAAAAACATAAAAAAAATATGGCCCGCGTCGGATTCGAACTTGGGTCTCCCTAAACGGTAGGCGAAAGTGTTACCAACTACGCTATCAATGCTTCATATAAAAACAATCAATTTTTTGGACTATATGGGAAAACATGCTGAAACCTCAATTTGATTTTTAATGGAAGCGCGCGGAATGAGGCTATTGCAGTTTGTGGACATTTTGTTTATTTATTTATCTCAGAAACGGTTACATGTTCGGTAAGGAAATGTCGGCTATAACGATTTGGTGGGTTTTGAGCACACAGCAGGCCGATCCGCGGCCTCCAGCACCTGCCCAGATCAGCGTCCATAGGGGACAAACTTTATAGTAGAGTCGAAGAAGGACTTCCGGCTAAGCAATTTATATATATAGATTATCAATGGTTACAATTACATATACATTTAGAAACCCATCAATTGTATTATCAAATAATCAAGTAGCCGATAGGGGAAAAGTTTACAAAATCAGTGGTTACGTCCTGTTAAGGCAAAGTTGCCTTAATGAACGTTTGAATGGAGGAAGTGTAATACACGAGAGAGAGAGAGAGAGAGAGAGAGAGAGAGAGAGAGAGAAAGAGAGAGACAGAGACAGACAGAGACAGAGACAGAGAGAGACAGAGAGGTCTATAGTCTCAGCTACGTTGAATATCGGAAGAAAAGTAAGAGATGAGTCTTCAGTTTAAAATGAGCGAATGTCTCTTATGGTTTTACACTCTATCTGGTGGCCTAACCGTCTCTATATCTTGCATTCCACAGATGTCGGAGACAAAGATAGAAATGGCCCGTGTCTTGCTGTGTTCATTTAATAATGAAATTAATACGTGAATTTTTATTTTATTTTAGCCATTTATCTTTAAAAATGCAAACCAGTTCAAACACCGAATCCGTACCTGCCAAATAGATATTTAAAAACAAGGAAGATGTGGGGTGCAACTATCTGCTGGCAGGGTGTACGGCATTCGACGGATGTGGAGCCTCAAAAGAGACAATTCTGTGCCGGAACATCTTTTACTTGATGTGTTTAGTTTTTGTTTTTTTTAATTAGGGACTTCGTTACGACAAAAGAGTAGGGTTTTAATTTCTAATAATTATAGGTAGGGCGTTCCACATATGCGGAACCGCAAGAGAAAATAGGGCTTATCCGGATATTGGCATAGTTCTTATATACATCACATCTAGCTCTCGAAAACTCTATCTATCTATCTATCTATCTATCTATCTATCTATCTATCTATCTATCTATCTATCTATCTATCTATCTATCTATCTATCTATCTATCTATCTATCTATCTATCTATCTATCTGATCTGATCTGTCTATCTCTCTCTCTCTCTCTCTCTCTCTCTCTCTCTCTCTCTCTCTCTCTCTCTCTCTCTCTCTCTATCTAATCTTATCTTATCTTATCTATCTATCTTCTCTCTCTCTCTCTCTCTCTCTCTCTCTCTCTCTCTCTCTCTCTCTCTAATCCCTCCACCTGTTGTTAGACCGTTGGAAAGATTTGAGAGATGCTGTCGCGCAGATTTTCCACCGCTTCAGTCTGTTGCTGTTGTCAGAAGGTGTATCTCCAGTGTACGATTTATTAATTTATTTATTTATTTATTTATTCGTTCTTTAATAGCGCTTTTCCAGATCAAGAGATGCTCAAGGATACAAGTTCTAACTCAAGCCGCTCACTTTCACAGCCTTTGGGCGCTTCGTCTGAAGCCTAAACCACTGAGTGCAAAACACTCCTTCAAATTTTCAACAGCCATATTGTACGTTGTTGCAGCTGTAGCGATCGTCCCTGCCATACAGTTCAGTTTGCCTTGTGTCATTATTGCATTACAGCATTAATACCTTGGCCTGGTGCTTTGGAAGGGGAGGCTATTATTTACGAAGCTCTTCGGTGCTGAAGTTCAAATAAGGCAGCCTTGTTGTCACGCACCTGTTAATCACATGGGAAAAAAGCATCCAAGATCATGTGATCAATGACACGTTCACCACGATTAGGTAAGAAGTAAGATAAAAATATAGATTACGTAAGAGAACAGAATTGTCGTGATAATTGGTCACTTTGGGGTTAAAAGCTAGTCCTTTTTGTGATA
>CM072516.1:28764069-28769069 GCA_036898135.1 Oncomelania hupensis | reverse complement strand
GCTTCGTATTATCCATGAGTTATCGAGTCTACAAACTGTCACTCAAAGGGGATGATTAGTTGGTTTATTATACTGTTATAATAAGAATAGGAATTCAAATAGTAAAACATTATGGTACTCATCGTTGACAGTACGCTGGCAGATAAAAGTGTTGATTATACTAAGCTGCAGGGCTTATATTATTTTATCGCAATAAATATATTATCACCTGTCAGATTAGTCAATCAAAGGCGCTCTTATATGTCGCCTTTGACGCCTTATTAGGTTTATCTGCAACGTGTATTGCTCCTGGCTAAGCAAACGTATTTCATAGGGATGAAGTTTCAGACCAATCAGAAATCGGCTTATGATAATGGTGGGAAACTCTCGACCAACCCAAGGTGGGTTCATTTGTACGAGTGTGGCTTATGCTCAATGAAAAGTGAGCTTATTATGGCAGTTGGTTGACGACGTTCGGTCACAAGTGGGGTTGCATGGCGGGTGTCCGTGACATGAACAGGCTTCATTCTCGCTGAACAGAATGACAGAGCCACTTGGCTTATGGAACAATGGACAGACTTGATACGAAAGGAGATGGACAGAACGGGCCAATGTTCAGAGATGTTATGTTATGAAGAGAACATTAACCAGTGACCCTCCAGGAGTAGGCTACTGGTATGATTATTCAATTTAGACTAAAAGTGAATATAGTTCAGTAAGTGTTCACATGCTTGTCGTGAAGAAGACTTGGGTTCCATTCTCAATATGGGCGGGAGGTTGTTCTCACGACAATCGACTTTATGTAATAACTATTTATATGGTATTCCACTTTCTTCTCTTTTCTCCTCTTTATCATTTGTCGTCGCCTCAGCGGCTTATTCGAAGAATTACCCGATCATTCTATCAAATCATTTAAAATAAACGAACCCGATCATTCCATCAAAACACTTCAGATAAACACGCCATAACCCTTTTTCAGTGCCGGGCATTTCAAAGAGCACTTGAGATTGGAAAATAACTCGTAGCATATACGTGTTATAAAGTCTGATAAATAAAGTGCGTCGATCGATTTTGATTA
Source organism: Oncomelania hupensis (assembly GCA_036898135.1). Lineage (NCBI taxonomy): Eukaryota > Metazoa > Mollusca > Gastropoda > Littorinimorpha > Pomatiopsidae > Oncomelania > Oncomelania hupensis. The sequence goes on along the minus strand of CM072516.1, from coordinate 28,768,012 downwards.
CAATAAAAAAAAAAAATTATTTTAATGTAAGTGTTACTTTTTAAGAATTTTCGTTTATTGTGCACGCTTTTATCTATCAAAATGCGACACAAATGGCTGTACATAATTCAATTAATGGTAATAAAGGTTTGTTGAATTGAATTGAACTGATGTAGCTTCCATCTTGCGCAAAATGTGGCTTTGGTGCCATGCGGAATCAGAATCACTGAAAGGGTGCAAATTTATATCTTAATTTATACGCTTCCCCATCAAAATTCGACAATGTCTTGTTCATTTAAAAAAAAGATAGGTAGTTAACTAATGACTATATTATTTTGGATTATAAAGGTAATTAACAAATATGGAATTCATTTGCTTACACTTGATTTACACTGTTAGTTCAAGAGAGTTGTATTGCCTAAATGTAGGGATACGTCAGCAAGTAAGAGAAGAGTATGTGAAAAAGAAACCGAAAACTTGAATCAGTGTTTGCCAAAGAAAAATAGTCCCCGCAAAAAATGTACAAAAAAAGGTTGTTTAAGAAATAAGTCAACACTGGACGCAAAAGGGATACAAATAGTTCTATTGATGGCGAACAAATAGGCCTTAGGCATATGACAATCAGCTAATGTCGGCAAAAAGTTGCTGGGTTTGGGTAGAAGTATGGATGGGATATTATACAGTATTAAAATGGCATAATAGTGAGTGAGCGAGAAGAGTTTGATTTTAAACGATTACAAGGTCGTCGATGTGTCCACGCTTTGAGGTGTCCCATCTTCAGTTGGTGACATGTATAAATTGTAGGTGTATGTGTGTCCGTTTAAAGAAAAAAGGAACTAAAAGAGTGTGAGTTCGCGTCAGTCCTAAATCGCAGCCTTACTGAATGTGTAAAGTTTGCCATTTTTAAGCGTCTGTAGGCTAGCAAACATTTATTTTCTGAGTTCAAATCAGTTCTAACCTTAACTTTAACTATAGTCAAAACCTTAGTTTTAAATTTGTATATAGCCTAGGTGCTGACCATAATGCAGACAAAGTAATTAATTTAACGAAACAGTACGCTACAAGTAGACTATAGGAACTAAATCAGTTTCAGTTATTTTAAAAATAAATAAATGTAGTTTTTTCAGTGATAAAATGATTCTAGATTTTCACATACATATAAACATAAACGCGCATAAACAGATGCAGAATATAGACACTTAACGAGTGTAGGTACAACGAGACAACAGTGATGCATAGAAACGGTGCCGAATAAAAAGAGACACTGTGACATATCTATTGGGCAAATAATCCTTCATCGGATTGTGAAACAAGTATTCTTGTACTCTTGTATTGTTTGGCTTTTAAGTGGAATAGCTACAGAAGCTTTAGAATTCCACCTAGGCCTACGCATGCAGCATTGTCTTCTTTGTTGTTTGTTTAATCACAGCGCAGGAATGAGACGGTCGCTCTTCCTTGACCCACCGCCGTAACTCAGCGGTAGGGCACCTGTAACACCGATGACCCAGGTTCGAAACCTATGGTGGGCAAGATACAAGTGACAATTTTTCTCTGTCTGCACTTACAGTAGTATTCCTCTGATGGTTCAGTGGTGGTTTAAAGCCCTATCCCCTCTTGTTCATTCGAGATGGTCAACCGACAACGATGAATTTGGGTGGACGAAGCTTTGAACACTGTGAAGAATTCTGAAGGAAATTAGAAAGCACATCTTTTCTTTTTTTTTGGCGGACAGCTTATACATGTCAACGATGAAGTAGCTGTTCACCGTTGATTCCCGCAAAATAGCGATGATTATTCAGAAGTACACGTCTCATCGTTTTTTTCCACAAAGGTCAACGACGAACACTTACTTTAACGTAAATGTGTGCCTTATTCTTTATGCCACTACGAACACTTTAACTTGAATTCGTGCCTTAACCTTTATGCCACGACGAACACTTACTTTAACGTGGGTTTGTGCTTTATACTTTATGCCACCGGCATTATAAACTACTCAGTACCAATATTTTAAGAGTACTGTACATATTAAATGACTGGAAGAATGTGAACGTCTTTATAAATCGACATGGACTGTTGGAAGGTGTTAACCCTGTCGGTGCCGTTGTTGGATACGGCATTATACAGACGGATGGGATGTCCTATTCTATCCAATCCTATCCCGTAACTCGGAGGTCGTAGGGGCACCACAGATGATCGTTTAACCAGTGTACTCCATCTTTCCCTGTCCTCAGCAACCCTGATTGTTTCGCTCAGTGTCAAACCAGTCCATTCTCGACTGTTGTCCTTCCACCTCTTTTTGGGTCTCCCTCTTTTTCTACCTCCTTGCACTGTGCCATGCAGGATGGTCTTTGCAAGACCGGAGTATCTAGTAACGTGGCCACACCATCGGAGTTTCCGTTTTTTCACCACTGTGAGCAGGTCATCGTGTTGTCCAATGGCTTGTGTGATGGTCTGCCGGACTTCGTCGTTGGTGATGTGTTGGGTATAGGAAATGCCCAGAAGTCTTCTGTAGCACCTCATCTCCATGCTTTGTATTCTTCGTTGTAGATCTGCTGTGAGGGTCCATGTTTCGCAAGCGTATAGGAAGACGGAGATGACAAGGTAGCGCAGCAGTCTTACCTTGGAATGTAGACTGATGATCCTGTCTTTCCAAATTGGCTTCAATCTCGCCAGGGCAGCAGTTTTTTTTAGCGATCCTGGAGAGGACTTCCTGTCGGGACCCATTGTCTGATACAATGGCTCCTAAATATTTGAAGCTATGCACTGTGTTGAGTATTATTTTCAGGAGGACCTTGCTGGGATGGCTGATGAGGCTGATGCTGCGGTAATTTTCACATCCCTGAAGGTTGTCTTTTTTGGAAGAGGGATGACAAGCGCCTGGGTCCTTGGTGTAGGCCACTCCCCACTTTGCCAGATCTTGTTACAGCTAATGGTGAGTGCGTCAATCATCGCTTCTCCTCCTGCTTGAAGCAGTTCCGCGGGCATGTTGTCCAATCCCGCTGACTTCCCCTTCTTCAGCGATTGTACTGCTGCCTCAACTTCTTCTCGGAGAATTGGGAGGATTTCTTCTTCTTCTCTGTTCTCAGGACATGTTAGAAATGATGAGTCTCCGTTTGGGGTGTGGTTGTAAAGGTCAGAGCAGTACTCTGTCCATCTGTCCAAGACTTCTTGTTCTTCTGTAAGGCATATGCAGAAAATCTTCATCTTTACATTACAGTTGCTTTGTCCTAAACTTTATTAAAGTTTGAGATCTATCGGATGACACTTAAACACTAGTTGTTCTCTGTTCACACTTTATTCAAATATTTATGGCAGCTTTAAAACAAATCCACAATACCTTTGTTGTCAAAGGTACATGGGTGGGTTTGTGTGTGTGTAGGTGTGTGCGTGTGTGTTGTATTTTAAATTTTTCTTTAGCATTAACCACCAACCCTAAAATACTATCTGAATATCTCGGTTCCGAAAGAGTTCGTTGGAATGTGAAGAGCGTGAGCGAGGAAAGACAAAGAAGAAGAAACGAAAAGGAGAAGTAAAGAAATGAAGACAGCAAGCAGTCCCGTAGAGCTGAAAATGGGTTCAAAGCACAAAGAAAACGAACGTTGTGGCCAAGTGGGATAAGGCTGGACTAACTTTCCTTGTCCACAGGACAGGTGTGGGATCGATCCAGCATCTCGGCGTTATGTTTCTCCGAACATTATTTACTTTCGACTCGGGCAACGTCTCGGGGGGTTTTCTCCGGGTACTTCGCTTTGCTCCCCCAGCAAAATTAAAAAAACAAACACAACTAATATTAGGTAGGTTGGGTTTGGGCGCGCCCCAATTTCCCGATAAAAGGGGACAATAAAGAGTTACACACAAAAAACACACACATTAAAACTGTAATATGTGATATTCATAGAAGACGAAGAAGAAGAAGTAGAAGAAGAAGAAGAAGAAGAAGAAGAGGAGGAGGAGGAGGAAGAGA
>CM072516.1:28729069-28759069 GCA_036898135.1 Oncomelania hupensis | reverse complement strand
AAGATCATGCAGAGTGGGGAGTGGCCTACACCATGGATCCAGTCGCCTGTCATCACTCTTCACAAAAAGGGTAACCATCAGGTGTGTGAAAATTACCACACCACCAGCCTCATCAGTCATCCAAGCAAGGTCCTCCTGAAAATAATACTCAACAGGTTGATACCCCAAGCTGAACAAATCATAGCTGAAGAACAAGCAGAAATCGGGCAAGACAAAATACCACTGAACAGATTTTCATCCTCAGAATAATCTGCGAGAAATACCTACAGCACCAACAACAGCTATAGCATGTGTTTGTAGACTTCAAAAAAGCGTTTGACCGAATCTGGCATGCAGCTCTGTGGGCAACCATGGGAGTGTACAACATTAGCCCTAAAATTATTGAAGTCATCAAAAGCCTATATGACAAGGCTACCAGTGCAGTCCTCCACAATAGCGCCATCGGGAACTGGTTCAGAAAAACAATCGGTGTGCGCAAAGGATGCCTACTCTCTCCAGCACTCCTCAATATATTCCTAGAGCGCCTCCTGTCAGATGCCGTTGTAGATCACGAAGACACGGTCAGAACAGGGGTAGAGTAATCTACAACCTCCATTTTGTGCATGACATTGATGAATTGGTTGGAGATGAACAAGAACTTGAACAGCTGGTGCAGAAGCTTGATACCCCATTCAGAGCCTATGGAATGGAAATAAGTGCAGAGAGGACAAAAATGATGACTAACAATACCAATGGCATCGACATGGACTTCAAAGTCCAAGGCCAATCCCTCAACACAGTGCATAGCTTCAAATATAAATTAGGAGCCATTGTATCAGACAATGGGTCCCGAAAGGAAGTCCTCTCCAAGATCGCACAAACAACTGCTGCCCTGACAAGGTTGAAGCCCATTTGGAAAGACAGGACCCTCAGTCTACATTCCAGGTAAGGCTGCTGCGCTTCCTTGTCATCTCCATCTTTCTATACGCTTGCGAAGCATGAACCCTCACAGCAGATCTACAACGAAGAATACAAAGAAGATGAGGTGCTACAGAAGACTTCTGGGCATTTCCTATACCCAGCACATCACCAACAACGAAATCAGACAGACCATCACACAAGCCATTGGACAACGCGATGACTTGCTCACAGTGGGGAAGAAACTGAAACTCCGATGGTATGGCCATGTCAGCAGAGCATCAGGCCTTGCAAAGACCATCCTGCAAGGCAAGGTGCAAGGAGGCAGAAGAAAAGGGTGACAGAAAAAGAGGTGGGAGGACAACATTCGAGAATGGACTGGTTTGACACTGAGCGAAGCCATGAGGATTGCTGAGGACAGAGAAAGCTGGAGTACGCTGGTTAAAGGATCATCTGTGGTGCCCCAACGACCTTCAAGTTACGGGATAGGATAGGATAGTTGGATTTCGGATACTATACGTCACCCATGAAGGCGAAATTCACCTTGCCTTCTCATCGAAAGTATGGGAGCTGCTGACAACGGCTCCTAGGAGGAGGGGGAATAGGACTCAGTGTGTGTATGTGTGTATGTGTGTGTGTTACTGCTAACTTCTTATGTACTACCAAGACTATAATTGCTTTATTTGATTATAATAATTGCTTCCCATAATGAAAAATGCAGGTCTATGATGTGAATGAAACGAAGATCATATGTCGTCTGTTACAGTATCTCACACTTCCTCTTTTAAAAACAGATCAGAAGGTGTAAAGTAAACATATATGTCTATGCGTGTACTATATCGCGCCCTTATCCTGCTGAAAGCAGCCCATGGAAAATAAAGGAAAAAGAATAAGTTTCAGGTGCATTGTTCTGCATCACGCACTTATCCTGCTTGCTGAAAGCAGCTCAGAGCGCCTAGGTGAAAACGACTACATTTCGGATGCATTTGTGCTTATCCTTCTCGGAGAACAACACAGAGCGTTTCAAACTACCTTAAGCCGATTTTAATTACAATATTTTACAATGTTGCGTTTCAATCTCGTCTTTTCCACCCTTGTTAAAGAATTCTTAATCTTTTACTTATGTACGTTCTTTCTTTTATTTCATTCATTCATTCATTCTTTTTTTTCTTTTTTTCGTTCTTTCTTTCCTTTTTTCCTTCCTTCAGTCTCTTCTTCCCCCATTTCCGGTCGCCCAGAGTTGTGCTCAGTCGTCTGGGCGTCAGACTATGCGCCCACAGGCTGCAACTGGGCGCATCGGACGGCTTGAAGCACGGTGGTCTAATAGTAGTGCTTTGGCTTGCGGATCTGAAGATCCGGGTTCGAGCCTTGTCCGGGCCATTGTGTTGTGTCCTTGGGAAAGACACTTTACTCCCGTTTCCTACTCCTTCGGATGAGAGTATAAACCGAGGTCTAGTCTGTGTGACCCATACATTCCATCATAACGGACTTTAAAGATCCTGACGCTCATGTCCTAGACGGGTGAGTGCCGGTAACCAGAACACACCCAGCATGCACTAGGTCCTTTTCTCCCATCCTTGGCTGGCCAGGATAGTGCTCAGTTGTCCGGGCGTCAGACCATGCGCCCAAACGCTGCGGGTGGGCGTTCGGGCGGTTTGAGTTAGATACTGTATCGGCCAGCGCCTAGATTCTGGTCAAGTATGGCGAGATAAGTGCGCTATAAAAATCCTCAATAATAATAATAATAAATAATAATAATAATACTATATTGGCCAGCGCCTTGAGCAGATTACAGTTTTCAATTTGTTTTCCGTGTGCCTTAAAATCATCTTAAGATCATGAGATTGCTCTTCCGTTAATGTTCTGTTTTCTTTTCTTCTGTTTCTTCTGTTTGCACGTATCCTCCTATGCGTCTTCTCTCCTATCTTTTTTTCCCTTCGATTATTTCTATCTGTCTGTCAGTCTGTGTCTATTTGTCTACTGTCTATCTGTCTGTCGCTCTGTCTCCACTATATATCGGTATGTACATTGTTGTATTTAATTGTTAGGATATGATAGGATTTAATTGTTATTTTTGCAATCCCCAAAGACAAGATGTAAAAAAGCTCACCCAGCTCTTGTTCCATTACCTTTGCGAAATAAAAATGTTAATTTGTCTTATTTTATCTTATCTTATATCACCTTATATTATCTCTCTCTATATATTTTGCTTTCTGCCTTTTACCGAGTTGGTTTTTTTTGGTTAAATTCCTTTTAAGTTTCATTCCTTCCGGCATTTAGAAATGTTTAACCTCTCTTCGTACACGTGTGTTATCATCAGTAGCAAACAAACCAAATTTCAGTAGTTTTTAAAAATTTTCAGTAGCAAGCTGTAACGACAGTTCAAGACATAATTCTGCTCACAAAGCACACAAACTGAAACACTACGAGGCAGTAAAACGGGAATTACAATCTATTCAAGCCAAGCTAAAACATCCACACTGTTACATTTTTTTTGTTTAACAAAACCTTTATTAGCAGAGTATCAAAATATACAAATTAGGACAATATTTTATTTAACAAAATGTATGACTGGACAGATTAATAATGATTTTAACTTGGTTACATACTTTTTAACTGCATTAATACAACTGGAAAAAGTCGAAAATTTTGAATAAATAATGTATTTTTGTATATATTCATTATATAATAGAAATCTACCATTGTCAAAGCTGGCTCCATAATTTTTTTCAATCACAAGTATGAAGTTGCAACCACACAAATGCTGAACGAACTAGAAACAAACGCGCGCTTCCGGTTCGAAAAACGTCTTTTAAGCACAACTAGCCAAAAACATCTTAAAACAGAAAAAAAGTATAAAAAAAATTTTAAAGTAAAATAATCGGAATTTCGGAATTTTAATAAGTAATCCGTATTCTGCTCATGAAAATCGGAGAAAATACATAAAATCCGTAGATGTGCACAGGTCTGGTAATGTTGTGATAATGATTTATTATTGAACTGTGTCTGCCTATATTGTGAATGTGTGTGTATGTGTGCGTATGTATGTGTGTACGTGTGTTTCGTGTGTTTGTGTATCTGTATCTGTGTGTGCGTGACCACGCGATTTTGGAAAATATTGTACACAAACTCCAGGCAGCTAAAACCCTCTTTTATTATTATTATTATTATTATTATTATTATTATTATTAGTAGTAGTAGTAGTAGTAGTAGTAGTAGTAGTAGTAGTAGTAGTAGTAGTAGTAGTAGTACGTAGTAGTAGTAGTAGTAGTAGTAGTAGTAGTAGTACGTAGTAGTAGTAGTAGTAGTAGTAGTAGTAGTAGTAGTAGTAGTAGTGTTTTTGTTATTCTTATTCTTATTATTTTTGATATAATAATAATAATAATAATAATAATAATAATAATAATAATAATAATAATAATAATACTAACAGCAATAACAGCTATAATAATTATAACTATTACTACTACTACTAATTATTATTATTATTATTATTATTATTATTATTATTATCATCATCATCATCATCATCATCATCATCATCATCATCATCATCATCATCATCATCATCATCATCATCGTCCAAATACAGATTTGCACATATTTTAGTGGAAAAATAAGGCAGCTAGCCCTCAGTATTGAACGAGCTATGATTACGCCCTGTGGCATCTTTGCGTTCCTTTTGGTGAGATCGGCATGTCAACAGTTTTTAACCGCCGGAAGCCTGTTCAAACGACATGGCAGGATGAAGCCTACTTCACTCTCGCTTGTCTTCTGCCCACTGTTTTTTTCGTTTTTAAATCTCCAAGCACATTTTTTTCCAGATCTGGTCGCAAAGGGTTAAACGCATTTTAGTTCGCCACCTAAATGCCCAGAAGTTAAAGCTGTGAATTTGTACGTTCAACATCTAACCCACCCTCCCCACACCCTCACCCACCCTAAAAAAAGGGGGGGACAGCAAAAAGAAGAACTAATCTTAGAGGAGGCTTCGTTTACAACGTAACACCGCCGTAGCTCAATTAGTAGAGCGTTCGCCTGGCACACCGATGACCCAGGTTCGAATCCCGTGGTGGGCGATATAAAATGTGGCCATTTTCACTGTCCATTTTAGCAGTATGATTGCTTTGGTGGTTCAGTGTTGATTCAGGTCCCTACCCCTCTTTCCCCGGGATGATTATCCCCGTCTGCCATATCGCCAATGGTGGGTGTAGACGTTAAACCTGAATGTTCATTCATTGAACGTAACAGTTACCACCAGTACAGATACGAGAACAGAAGGTCAGGTGGAACTTGCAGGCATCTATAAAACAGTACAGAGAACTTGAAGTTGGGTTTGAGTTGCTGGGGACACGGGCGTTTTTTTCCCCCGTTCGATGGTTCCAACGGGTTAAGCAAAGTCTCTAGTGCTAGGGAACTGGCCTCGAATTAACCCTGAAACATTAACCTACTTTACCACCGGCCAACGGTCTGTCTTTCGCTCCATTTTAAATTAAACAAACACGGACACGTTGGGCATTGAACTTCACAGCCTTTGGAACACAAGCCTTTCTATGTAGTTGGTCTGCCGCACTCCCGACCTATCCACCCCACCTCACCTGTATCGAGTTTATTTTACCCTTTCTCTTTTGTATCACCCTTAAGAAAGATCTAAAAGTTTCGTTAGTGGTGGAAGAAAGGAGACGATTCTCCATTGGAGACACGTTCAAAAATCCATAAGTTAAAAAAAAAAGAACCACTAATTGTTCTCATCTTGCTCACCCATCCACTCAGTGAGGTCCTCAATGCGTTAGCAGAAATCAGGATCAAACGACCAAACAACTGCAACCGTCCAAGACGCCAACCTGCTGCAAACCGCTTACTGTCAAACACCCCGAACAAGTGAGCCAAGCTCCGATAGACCCGTACTAAATGAGGCTGTACGTTTTTTTTTAAAACTTGGCTTGGGTTCTTTATGGTGCCGCTTTGGCGATACGGTGGGTAGTAATATGGGGCTTAGAGAGAGCCGACTTTAGTGAGTAAACATCTGCCGTCTCCATCTAGAATCAAAACGTTTTCTGCACCCTCAGTGGGCAATTCTACGCTACTTCGAATAGGACGGCAAAATACAGTATTTCAAAGACTATTTCCTCAAAAGGCCTATCAAATCCTATCCTGTCCCGTAACTTGTAAGTCGTTGAGGCACCACAGATGATCATTTAACCAGCATACTCCATCTTTCTTTGTCCCTAGCAGCCCTCATGGCATCACACAGTCTCAAGCCAGTCCATTCTCGAATGTTGTCTTCTCATCTCTTTTTCTGTAACCCCTCATCTTCTGCCTCCTTGCACCGTGCCTTTCAGGATGGTCTTTGCAAGGCCTGATGCTTTGGTGACGAGGCCATACCATCGGAGTTTCCGTTTAATCACCACTGCCTCAAAAGACGATGCGATACATTTAAATACGAGATTGCGCCAAATTCATTGCATTATGATAAACTAAGTAAACGGCACAGCAAGCCGCATAAGACTATCCCTTTATTTAAGTATGCTCGCACTGAATATTACTTGAAAACATGCAATCATCGTTGTGAATTTAACATAAAAACATTCAACCGTCGTTGTTAATTTAATTTCAAAACATGCAACCACTGTCGCTGTAAGTATTATTTAAAAACATGCAACAATCGCAAGGAATATGATTTCAAAAGAAAATGGGTCGTGCTGAATAACGGAAAAACCATTACCTTGCTGTTGAATTCAATTTATACGAAATATGTCCAATCAAAAGGCGACGGAGATGATAATAAAGTGTTTTTTTTTAAAGTTGCAGAAGAATACAACTTGAAAACAAACATACGCAGAATGTCTGAGTAAACAGGATCATCATATTGTATCCTGTCCTATCCTATGCCCTAACTCGAAGGTCGTTGGGGCACCACAGATGATCGTTTAACCAACGTACTCCAGCTTTCTCTGTCCTCTGCAAACCTCATGGCTTCGCTCAGTGTCAAGCCAGTCCATTCTCGAATGTTTTCCTCCCACCTCTTTTTCTGTCTCCCTCTCCCTCTGCCTCCTTGCACCGTGCCTTGCAGAGGGTCTCTGCAAGGCCTGATGATCTGGTGACGTTGCCATATCATCGGAATTTCCGTTTATTCACCACTGTGAGCATGGCATCATGCTGTCCAATGGCTTGTGCGATGGTTTGTCGGACATCGTCGTTGGTGATGTGCCGAGTATAGGAAATGCCCAGAAGTCTTCTGTAGCATCTCATCTCCATGCTTTGTATTCTTCGTTGTAGATCTGCTGTGAGGCTCCATGTTTCGGAAGCGTATAGGAAGATGGAGACGACAAGGGAGCGCAGCAGCCTTACCTTGGAATGTAGACTGATGATCCTGTCTTTCCAAATGGGCTTCAATCTTGTCATGGCAGCAGTTGTTTGTGCGAATCTGGAGAGGACTTCATGTCTGATTCAATGGCTCCTAAATATTTGAAGCTATGCACCATGTTGAGGGATTGGCCTTGGACTTTGAGGTCCGTGTTGATGGCATTTCCTTTATTGTATAACTGTAGAAATTAAGGAAAATTCATTAGCTTGTATTTAGTAAACACGGAATATGTTCAAGCAAAAAGGAAATTATAAACCCATAACTTGTACAATGATTATAACCATAAGCGAACATCTACGTGAAACGGACACCAACAATGTTATGAGGCTATTATTTTCTAGTTATATTGCACGGAATGTGTCAAAATAAGAGCTTTAAGTTGCAGATGATTACGTTAAAACAAAGCTATACAGTCTAATTTGCACGCGACCTATAAAAACGTTAGGCTAAAAGTTGCAGATGATTACGTTAAAACAAAGCCGTATTCTACTTTGCACGCGACGTATGAAACGCAAAGCAAGGCTATTATGTGTTGTCGACGGAAAACACAAAAACAGTACAGAGCTTTAAGAAGCAAAGAAAACTTGGTTTTTGTAGGAAAACCCCCGTCTGCGTTATAACGTTTGCACTTCCGGAAGGTCACCACCTACATTTCCATTACGCAAAAAACTTCGTTTAGTGAAAATGCGTAATTTTCATCATTTTGACGAATCGTAATTCTCATGTAAGTTTCTGTGTGTGTGTGTGTTTTTTTTTCCATGTATCGGGTCAATTGCTATAAACGCAAGCTTGAATAAATGCTTTTACTGTATTCTCTCACGATTTGTTGTTGTTGTTATTTCATTAAAATAGTTTTACTTTGCTTCGAAAAAAGGGTGTTTTTTTTGGTCTTCTTTTGCTTTCAGATGTAAAATGGCGGATGAGTTTGTGGTGCTATTGATATTTTCAACATAAGTTTTGCAATATGTCTAGGTTTTAAGTGTCTCCTATGAGTATGGTAAAGATGTGAAATCACTTTTCTGGTGTATTCTTATGAATGTGCGCACCCTATAAACAATGAATAACTAACTAATTATGAATGTGCACGGACAGCCCTTGGTTTAGATGAGCCTTACACTACTAGGTTCGTAGTCCTAAACGGGCTTGTTAGTAGTCTAGCGTATGCAATGAACACAAGTTGGGGCTATAGAAGCTCTCTCATTTTGGGGGGTTTTGTTGTTGTTGTTGTTGTTTAAAGGAGAAGGAAAAAAAACTACCAATTCTCTGTCCTAAACTTCAGTTAAACTTTCGTTGGGAAAAGTGTCTGTTTTAGCCCGTGATGAACCAAATTTAAAGACTTGTGCGTTTTCGAAAAAAGTTACGATGGTATTTACCTCCACTGGAGAAGAACCAACAAAATTTCGTCTGCAACTAAAGGAGCTGCCGCTTCAGAACCGCAGGCACGAAAACAAGTTCGTAAGGGTTTCCCGATTGCATAATCGGAAACGAAAGGGATCACAAAGAACCAAATTTCGTTTGTCGATCTAAAGTTCTCTAGTGATGCGTAACAAATGAATACAAACAAAGATATTGTGTACATGCGATGAAGTTAGAACAATTGTATCTTTCCAGCAGATGAATATATCAGCGCTATTGGTTGCACGTCGAACACTCTAACAGGGCTGTGATCACTTGTTCAAAAGACTTTGTGATTGGCGTCTCAAGTTGATCCGTCGCGTGTCTGTTGGTTGTTTGGTTGCTAGTTGTTAAAAAAAAAAAAAAGAGCAAACGAAAACTAGAAAAGGCGAGACGCTTATAAACGAGAAAGCAAAAACGCAAACTTGAACAAAGAATTGTGATAGGAGTGAAGAGGAATGAAAGAAAGAAAGAAAAGAAAGAAATAAAGTAAGAAACGAAGGAAGAAATAGGCTACAGGAAGAGGTTTAGCGAGTTTCGTTTTGTATAACTTGTTTTGGGGACACGTTGCGTGAAATGCGGGGGCCAACTAGTTTTGAACTTCCAAAATAGATCTGATAGAAGGACCATTATATACATTCTGGTCTTCGGAGATGAACGAAACTATCCCAAGCTACGCGTGAAACGGGGCGTATTAGACCTGACTCGATTCTAGATGCGTAAAAAGGCGATGGCCGTGGCTGCTCATACGGGACCGTACGACAAGAAAAAATTCTATTCGTACGGCACCCTACGAAACGCCCTTGCTTATAAGTTATGGGAACCCCCTCTATAATTCCATGTAATTCAATCACTTGAAGACGGACCGCTAGCCCTAACCCTAACCCGTTTCGAGCGGTATATGTGTAGCACTGCCTTACCCTACCCGTCGAGGCACTGTCTTACCCTACCCGTCGTTCCCAGATCCTTTTTTTGGGAGCCGCCTTGGATCCGAGAACCGAACCGGGTTCCCGGATCCAAAGGCCGGGTCCTCAGATAACCGTAGGGAAAACTGTTAACCGGTTATGTAGGAACATTTTATAAGCCTATATATATTCCTCAAACTCTTTAACTTTTGCTAAAAATTCATCATAGCTACAGAAAGTTTCGCCGCGCTGAAAGCGCAGCGTGCTGTTGGCAGCCATTGTGACTTTTCTCACCAAGGCCCGTAACCGAGATTTCCCAAGTACCGCAACCGAACCGAGATTTCCCGTACGAATAGAATTTTTTCTTGTCGTACGGTCCCGTACGAGCAGCCACTTCGAAAGGCGATGGATACTAGGTCTACCTTAATAGTAACAACACGCCAATAACTTTAGTTATGAAGGTAGCAATGGCAAGCGTAAGATGAGCCACAGAGCCCGTTTAAACGACGGGGAAAAAGAAGAAAAACAGGAGGAGTTGGGGGGGGGAGGGGGCGTAACAAAAATGTTCAGGGGGATCTGAGAGGCTTCTTTTCCGGCCTTGACAGCGGGAGGGAAGGGCAGCCATTTCCGTGAAGCAACATACTCCAGTAGACGCCTATGAAGCTAGCAGGTCTTAGTGCCTTGTAGTTTCGTAATTTGTACGCTAGCTCGCTGAATCACTGAATGGAATGGGAGATAGCAGATATTAGTGACCTGTAGTTTCGTAGCTAGCTTTGTTACGGAATTGAGTGAGGCCTGCAAATTACCGTGTCTTTTAGTTTCGTAGTTTTTTACGCTAGCTCGCTAAATCACTGAATGGAATGGGAGTCAGCACAGATCTCATTTTGTCCCAGTTTGTCTCATACACTGTTATATTTTGCGGTAGCAAACGGTTTGTCTCTAAGTATTTATAGATTGTACGTTTATCCTGGTGAAACGAATGGCTAGGCCTAACTTTCTTCATTCACACACTTAGGTGCACTCGCAAACGATCAGTGCTCCAGCCATTCGTGCCAGTAGCTGGTCACTTGTCGATACCCATGTAAAGACCAAAATAATAATATGTGTAACTGATTTTAAAATAGACATCGTCTATTGCATAGTCTGTTTATATTCAAATACTTCTAATATTCAATCTTAAAAACCAAATCCTGTATTATTCTAGATTCCCTAAAGACCTGTCTTAATTGGAACGTTCGTCAAGGTTCACGAATTATTATTATTATTTTTTTTTTTAGGTTTTCAGATCCCGAACCTAGATTCTTGAACATTTTGGACCAAAATAGATTCAGGAACCTAGATTCTGGATCTGAGAACCTCGAAAAAAAGGTTCTTGATCCTCCACGAACCTCGCAATTAAGACAGGCCTTTATGACCCTGTAGATTCTCTTCTCCCATAGAATAACACAGGCCTATTTCGCTCAGTTTTAATATGAAATTTATCTTTCAAATGAAACCACCCCACACCCACCCCATACCTCTCCATTCCAACCCCTTATCCGTTTACTTTTGAGTAAGGCAGAGTCAGATTGGTTTTGCGGAAGGCCCGAAGCATTTACAGACGGAAGAAGATAAAAGAAAAGAAGGAGGAAAGGCATAGATACACGAGTGTGTCAATGAATGAATGTACTTAACCATTTCGCACTAGAATATCTTATTGTGCACATTTCTAAATCGTCGTTACAGATGTCAGAGTAAGAGTTCATTTCTGCCGCATATAAAAAATATATTTTTTTTAGAGGCGGCCATATGCTTGAATTGAGTAATACAAAGGTATACAATGGACACGTTTTCGATAAAATAATGTTTAAAAAAAAGGGGAAAATATTCCAGTTTCGAATAAATGCGTAGAAAATGTAAAATGTAACTTTATTTTGAATAAAACGTGTAGAAGGATTGTTTTTTCCTTTTAGAACGGTCACACACGAAGTCTTGTCAACAATAGAGTGTTGAAATCCTCTTTATTTAGAAGCGGTGGACATCCACGATGATCAGTCTCTTGGTCGATTTTGAAGAGCGGTGAGTTGCTGCACAACGTTCGTTTACCGATTGACAGGTGGGCACGGGTCCCCGTGAGTAAAAGTCAGGAGTCAGGAAGGAACGGTGAAAAATGTAACTGTTTGTTCTCAGTTTATTCGGACAGTGCTTCGCACATAGTGCATGGATAACAAAAGATACAATGAGATGCGATAAGATAAGATAATATATGATAACAAATTTATTTAACAACAGACTAAAAGAGTTTGTACTGGGCGTGCTGGGTTTTTTTCATACTGTCTGTTGGGAAAAAGAAAGAAAGACAGACAGAAAGAAAGAAATATGAAAGAGAGAAAAAGAAAGAAAGAAACGAAGGAAGTAAGAAGAAGAAGAAGAAGAAGAAGAAGAAGAAGAAGAACAAGAAGAACAAGAACAAGAAGAACAAGAACAAGAAGAAAGAGGACAGCAACAACAGCAGAAAGAACAAGAGGAACAAGAAATAAGCAAAAAAGAACGAAGAAGATGGAGAATATTTAGACAATAAAACCTATTGCAAAAAAAGAAGAAGAAGAGGAAGAAGACAGACAGCCTGACAGACGGACCGACTGACAGACTGATGCAACTACTCAAACAAACTGGAATTGAGCCATTTCCCCGACCAATTTGTAAGACACGTAAGGGAGATAAATGCAACGGGACTCGTTGAAGTTGTCTCCCATCCTGCAAACGGATTTAAAAGGCGACTGGAATTTCGGCGGGGGCGGCATGATAGAACTTCTTCTTCTTCTTCTTGCCATCTTCCAGTTAGCATTAACAATTTCCTTGATCGTACCATCTTTTTTTTGTATTTTCTTTCTTTCTGTTTGTCTTTCTTCTTCTTTTTGTCTGTCTGTTTTCTGCTGTCTGTCTGTCTTCTTCTTCTTCTTCTTCTCCCAAAAGTTTGCATTATAGCAGTCCGTTTGTTCGTTCATTCCGTCTTTGATTATTTCCTTATTGTTGTTTTGTTCTTTCTTCCTTACTGTCGTCGTTGACGTTGTTGTGGTTGTGCTTGTTGTTCCTCCTCCTCTTCTTCCTCCCCCTACATTGTATTAAGGAAATCGCTCGTTCTCCTTCTTTCACTTCCTGCGCTCCTTCTCCTTCTCCTTCTCCTCTGTATTTCTTCGTCTTCTGCTTCTTCTCACCTTCCTCCTTTTTGTCTTCTTTTTCTTCTATTTCTCATTTAATGGGCCTGGGTCTCAAGAATATTTGTTTAGTTTGTTGTTGTTGTTTTTTTTTTCGTGAAAATGAGTTTTCGTGTAAATCTGCATTTGTTGTAGCCCCAATAAAAGATGATATAGTGGGCACTCGGTGTTCTCACCGACTGCAAAGCTTTGGTTTTGTTGGGCTTTTCTTTTCAATGAAACAACTGTGCTGTGCAATGCACAGTTCGCTGCGCTGTTATTTTTACAATCAGACTTACTGCTGTTAATAGGCGCATGATGATGATAAAATGAATGTTTCGGTTTATATGTCAAACCGTACTTTTGAAAAAGTTTTTTGTTTTGTTTTGTTTTGTGTTTTTTGTTAAATCTGGTTTTTTTATTCATTTTCTTTAATGGCTCAACCATGCTCACGGTAATTTTTGTTTATTTTTGGCATTTTTATTCGTCACCCTTTCGGCCGAAATCGAAATGTGGGCTATCCTTCCAGCACAAGCGCGGCAGCCAAAAGGCTTCAAGCGAGCTCCTCAGGTGGCTTAACCGGCCAGCGTATTGAGCAGCCCTTGAGCTGGAAAAGCGCTACATAAAATTGAACGTGGAAAAAAGGACAGCGACACCCAGAGTATCGCCACCCAGTCTGAAAAAGATCCGTGATACTGGAATGTGTTAACGTTAGTCCCTTTAAAATGAATGGGCCCAAAACGATGGTTGGCACATTGACGCCTACAGTTAACACAGCGGTCTAGTTGCGTTCTCGTCAGCGCAGTGATGAAGTAGTTTCGATCAAACATGAAATGATGGGATCAGCCATAATGATTCTCCTGTCAAGTATTCGTGGGAGGGATGGGGGTGGTGCGCTGGGCAGGAACTGGCGTGTGGGTGGGAATGGAAGTGTAAATGTGTATGTGTGCGTGTGGGTGCGTTAGTGCAGGTAAGAGTGTATGTGTGTATGCGTGTTGTGTGTTTGCGTGTGTGTGTAGGTGCGTGTAAGTGTGTATGTGTGCGTATGTCTGTATGTGTGTGTGTGTGTGTGTGTGTGTGTGTGTGTGTGTGTACTTTCCACTACAGCTTTTGTTCCACTATGTTTTCTTTCAGTGTTCTATTCCTGTGTTCAGCTTTAGTTATTTGTCCGTTTCTTTGATTTTCATTATTATTTTCTTTCTTTGTTGCTACCCCCCCTCCCTTCTATTACCCAACCACCACCACCTCAGTTCTTTATCTTATTGTAAAATCAGTTCAAAGACGTGCGCTCTCGCAATGTACAGTATTATGTTCCCCCAGTGGAATAGGAAAGTAAAATGATCGGTTGTCAAATTTTCAAAACTTTCCCGATTTCTTTATAATTCCTCTTTGTTTTCTTTTCTTCCTTCGGTATTTCTTATTGTTATTGTTTATGTTTCTTGTTTTTTTCTTTTCTCTATTGCAGTTTAGCTGCACGCACGCTACTTATTAAACCCGCTGAATTTTTATGTATGTATCTTCTTTCAGGAATAAGGGTAGGGGACAAATCGTATCGAGACGAAACTTTTTTGTTACATTCTCCTTCAAAAATCTTTCCTTTTTTTTCTTTGCTTAAAGGGACACAAGATCACACTTGGCAGCGTCACAGATCTTTTTCGTATTCACAGTGAATGTAGACCAAACGAAACAATAAGGATCACAGCAAAATACTAAACTCTTTCAAAAGTATGAATTTATTACTTTATGTGCCTGTTAATAGCACCAAGATCGATCATCAACAAAATAGTACCGCATCGCAAGTTGTGTTCTTTCTGTTCGTTGTGGTAGGCACAGTTGTTTGTTTACATGTCAAGGAAGAGATACCTACAATTGTCCATTATACCATCCTTAAAGGGGACAATAATGCAATTTCCCAAGTAACACTCATTGTCACACACACAAACACACGAACACACACACACACAAATAAGTAAACATCCACGATTGATTGATTGATTGATTAATTGTTGCTTTAGGTCCAGCGGACTCCTCCGAGCAACATCCACGATACCAAAGGCTTTAAAAAACAATAGTTTTAAAGGTCAAAACAAGTTTGTCTAATATTGTTTGAGCCTGTTCTTATATATATAATCACACCATCTAGTGTAAAAGTATATATATATATATAAACTTCTTCATGAGTTAAAAAGCCAATTAAAATCCAAATCCAAATGTCACGAACACAATTCATTATAGAGTCCTTTTTTCAAAGAAGTGCATATAAAAATTATCACCAAAGGTTGCGATATCTTTCTGGCTATCGCCAACATTTAACAGAAATCACCCAGGACACACCTGACTACAGTGTATTTGCGTCATCGTGGACTTATTAGCTGCAGTACAACTGCTTTGTTGGGTGAAGATGATGATGAGGATGATGCTGGTGAAAATGATGATAATAAAATCAAATTAAAATCATCGTTTGAACTTTAAACATTCTGATTCTGCTTCCTGATGAACAAGAACCATCCCCGAGTGCTTGTGAACTTTCCAATTCTACCCTCACACGCCCCACTCTTTTACAAAAATGCTAATCAAAATTGTGTGTATGTGTGCGGGTGTGTGTGTGTAGGTGTGTGTGGGTGTGTGCGGGTGTGTTTGTGGGCATGTAGAAACGACGTTACTCTGACATACACTTAAAACTCTACATACTTTTGTTTTGACTTTTTTTGACGGCCCCGTTATTTTGACGTCAAAATAGTGTTCCGGTAGAGTTACAGCTGTTTTAGGCTTAGGGTTAGGTTAAGGGTTAGGGTTTGGGTTAGGGTTAGGGTTAGGGATAGCTTAAAAAATTGAAAATGTCAAAATAATGTCAAAAAATGGGAAGTGTGTCAAAATAATGTATGTAGAGTTTCACAAGTCATTACAACTTCGTTTCTACAAAAATGCGTGTGTGCGTGTGTGTGTTAGACAAGCCATTGTCTGGCCATGTTATGAGTAACCACCGCTGGGATCATGCCCTTCGGAGTGGAGATACTTAGGCGCTTTTTAAGTGGAGACATGGGGACTTAATGGTAGAGCTTTGGCTTGCGGATCTGAAGGTCCCGGGTTCGAGACCAGGCCGGGGCATTGTGTTATGTCCTTGGTAAAGACACTTTACTCCCGTTTCCTACTCCTTCGGATGAGAGTATAAACCGAGGTCTAGTCTGTGTCGCATACATTCCATCATAACGGACTTTAAAGATCCTGACGCTCATGTCCTAGACGGGTGCGTGCCGGTGACAAGAACACACCCAGCATGCACCTAGGTCCTAGTCTCCCCCATCCCTGGCAACCCAGGATTGTGCTCAGCTGTGTGGATTATTACGGTGCGCCCAAAGGCTGCAAGTTGGCGCCTCGGGCGGCTTGAGTTAGATCCTGTATCGGCCAGCGCCTTGAGTCGCCAAGTACGGCGAAATATGTTCACTATACAAATCCTCAATCATAATAATAATAAGGCATCCATTCATTAATTATATTTTATATTGGTTTAAACAGAATGTTATTATTCACGAAACAAGTAAACCTGGCATGGAGAACATAAAGGGCACACAAAAGCAAAGCTTAAATGAGTGCTACCCTTTGACAAATGACAACAATGAAATTTCTGGCGAACAGGAACAAGTACAAAGCAATAAAAAAACAGAAGCACATAAATGAATCTTTTTAACAATGAAAAGAGAACAAACATATAACTATAGTATAACAGAAAAAAAATGCAATAACGTCGAACAAAAAAACAAACAAACAAAAAAAGTAATAGAGAAATAAATGAATGAACTAACTAACGAGAAACAGATACATGCACCCAAGAGTAAACTTTACACAAAACAGTAGCTGTCGATTAAAAGGTAAATAAATACCTGCAGCAATCTAAAACAATGAGAGAAAAAAATCAGTTTGGAGGAGTGGAAAAAAAGTCACGTGCAAGTAAAAAAAAAAGAAGAAAGTAAAATAAAAGCAACGCGTGCACACACACACACACACACACACACACACACACACACACACACACACACACACACACACACACACACACACACACACACACACACAAACACACACAGAAATAGTTCGAGACTACGTGTTTGCACGTGAACAGATATTTAAAATAGTGGTGAACTCATCTATTCCGTTCGAAGAGACAGTTATCTGGTCAGTTTCTCTCTGACAGCTATTAATAAACTTTTGGTGCGAAGGGATGGGGTGTAACTACTAGGGAGAGGGAAACAAATGGGGATTGGTTTAGCTGGTATCAAGGTTACCAATCAGAGGTGAATTTGCATAATTGGGCTATTTTCTAAACGAAGCGGTCACTAGATGTGAGGAATGTGTGGATTTGTGTAAAGATGTTGGCGTTTTCTTGTGGGGAGAGCTGTTCACTGCCAAACAATAAGGTGTTGATGTTTCGAAAAGTAGGGTCTAATTGGTTTATTGTCTGCGTACGTACAGTGCCGAATATAGAGCAAAAAAAATGAGGAAATGTTCAGATGTTTCTGCAGGATGCCCACACTGACAGACTGGGTCTTCTAACAAGTGACGGCGGAACATGTCATAATTAAGGTTACTTACGCCAAGTCGGAGTCCGGCATGCAAAACCTGCTGCTGTCGTGTCCCATGGTAATAGTACAATGGAACAAGTGGATCATCTTTGGAAAGGTGTCTTTTTAATAAGCTAATGGATGGGCTTTCTTGAATTTCCTCGGGGAGATCATTCCACAATACTGTGTTTGAAGGAACAAAAGAATTTATATTATTTTATATTAGGGTTGGGGCGAGCGGTGTAATGATGATGAACTGCTTCGAAGAATAAAAATGGCGACCAAGCCGCTTAGCGAGGAAGTAGTATTCAATGCTGGAGAGCCCCCTCTCCCTCCACCCTCCGCCTTCCGTGCTTCCAATGTTAGCGTTTTAATAGCGTCGCGAGCAAGTCCGTCTTTCCTGTTGTATCTGGCTTTTACTCGTGCAACATCTCGCTGCGCTCTCGGAGACAAGCTTCCGATCACGCAACGCGTTTCCTTATGATGTATCAATTTCCTTTGGAACGTCATAGGTCTGTTAGCATTAAAACAAAAGAAGGAGTGAGGGAGAGGGGGGTGGGGAGAGAGAGGTATAGAGGGTGAATAGGGGAGAATGAGGAGTGAGAACAGGCTGCAAGAAATAGTAGAAGGAGAAGAGAGAAGAAGAAAACCAAGGAGAGAAAAGCAATTGAAGGGAAAGAGGCGAAGACGAGGAAGAAAGAGGAGGACGCAAAGAAAGAAAAGAAAGGAAGGAAGGAGTAGGAAGATAAGGAGGAGGAATCGATGATGATGATGATGATGATGATGATGATGATGATGATGATGATGATGTTGATAATAATAATAATAATAATAATAATAATAATAATAATAATAATAATAATAATAATAATAATAATAATAATTATAATAATAATGATAATGATGATTATGATAATGATAATGCTTTCCATAGGACGATCTAGAGAAGTGCACCTACCTTCGTCCTTATTTATATCCAAATTGTATTCTTTAAAGTTTCAAACCACGCGCCATTTTAAGGTAGCGGAACAAATAGCCGAAGAATAGCATAAAATGAATATTTTGAAATTATTACCTGTCGTCTTCATCATGTAGTGTGTCTTGGGCAAAAAAAAGATCTACAATGAAGAATACAAAGCATGGAGATGAGGTGCTACAGAAGACTTCTGGGCATTTCCTATACCCAACACATTACCAACGACGAAGTCCGACAGACCATCACACAAGCCATTGGACAACACGATGACCTGCTCACAGTGGTGAAGAAACGGAAACTCCGATGGTATGGCCCCCGTCACCAGATCATCAGGTCTTGCAAAGACCATTCCGCAAGGCACAGTGCAAGGAGGTAGAAGAAGAGGGAGACCGAAAAAGAGGTGGGATGACAACATTCGAGAATGGACTGGTTTGACACTGAGCGAAGCCATCAGGGCTGCTGAGAACAGAGAAAGATGGAGTATGCTGGATAAATGATCATCTGTGGTGCCCCTACGACCTCCGGGTTACGGGACAGAATAGGAATAGGACCTGTCGTCGTTTTTCCTTGTGTTGGTAGAAAATGGCTGATACGACGTTCCTCGTCATAAGCACAGGAACAGGACACATTGTCTTACTAAGCCTTGCACGATGGCATAAAATATCTTTGAGAATAGCTCGTAGAAATGTTCACCTGCTCAGCTGTGCTTAGCGTTAATTACCCCTGGCAGCTAAATGGTTACAACGGCGACCAGGGCCCAATTTTATGAACGCGTGTTAGGAACCAATTGAAAGCTTACACCTGCACATTCTGTATTATTTTAGGGATGCAAGTCCCCTGTTCGTTTATTACACCAGTTCACAAAACTGCCCTCATGTGTTGTCACCTGTGATAATACTCTTGTCATTTCTTGTAGAGAATTCACATGTTTACCGGTAGCCAGTGTTGTTGCGCCTTCCACCTATCACATTCTTTTCCAAGTGTATACCTGCATCATATATGCGCGTGTTCGGTGTTTTGGTATTTGGGTGTAATTACATGTGTCATCTCTAGTTTAAACGCATTCACTAGCACCCAAGTTTGCAATAACCCCCCTACCCCCCAAAAAAAAAAAAAAAAACTAAAAACAACAACAACAACAAAAACATTAAAAAAATAAAATAATAATAATAATAAAATAAGAAATGAAAAAATAAAAATAATAAGAACAAACAAAAAATTAACGCTCTTCTCAATTTATTTTCGTACCCGTATAATGACTGTCTCACTTTTTACCGTTGCCTATGGCTTGCATTACTTTTGTAATTTTTTGTGAAGCATTCGCGCAGTCACTGGCATCCAGTGTGTCATTTTCCTTTCTCCTTTATGAAGGAGGAAAGTGGTGGACGTTAACAGGCGACAAGGTCATTAGATATAGTGTGTTGTCGTTTGGTAACACCAGAGAGCTGACCTGGGGGAGGTAATAACTGCACGACAGGAAATAACCTCTTTCCCGCCTGCGCAGTTAAAGGTTTAGGCTATCGTCCGCTTCCTTTTGTCCTAGCCCAGAGATCGCGACACGTATGGGATTCAGCATAATACCCATACAAAAGCCTTTACTACCTTTTTGTCCACTTCAAGCTAAAACGGAGTGTGCCGAAGAATCAAAGACACTTAAAGGAAGACATTCACTTCAAACACAACCACAAATGCACTTCCGAGTTCATTCCTCAACAAAATACGGCCCCCTAGAAAATCTCGGGCGTGCTCATTGATCGAAATTATCTCGCATCAAAAACCATGCCAAGGGCAGGTTACTCTAACGATATTTTTAATACGTGTATTTCGACGAATGAGCACGCAGAAGATTATGACAGGTTTCAATGCCTTTTAGTGAGGAATGAACTCGAATGTGCCATTTGTGACTGTGTTTGGAATAAATTCTAGGTGAATTTGGAGCGGTCATTGGTTGAAGTGATACGGATGTGCTGCTATGAGTATGTGTAATTTGTCGGCCCACTCTGTTTTATCTTGAAATGGACAAAAAAAGTTAGGAAAGGCGTTTGTTTGGGGTCAGTGGCTGAAACGGCTCCTATGGAGAGAAGTACCTTGGGAGGTATAGTATATAAATGAGGCTTACGAGTAAGTGCTCTGGGCCTGTGATCTAACGAAGCCGTTTAATGAAGCTTGTTGTTGTTGTTGTATCAATTTTTATTCATCAGATTAACATAAGTTGTACTGACAATGAAGCAAACTTACAGCTTGACGCGCTCTGCCAAAGGCCCTGAAGCATTGAGCGACATTGAACGACCTCGTTGCAATTCAGCGTCTGTCACCTGTCTGCTCGTCACAATGGTCGGGTTCGTTAAAGGGCCGCTGCAGCAATACTGTGAAGTGAACCACCATGTAAAAAGAGCAATTAAAGAAAAGCCGACTCCAGTGAGACAAATCTCCACGTCACGTCACTGTCGAGTTTGGAACCAAACCAAAGCTTCTCGCACGCCAGTGTAGCGTTTCTACCCCTTTTCTATTGATGCTGACAACCATAAAGCTAATCTTTCTCTGGCACTCAGTAATGGTCATGAAGTGTGGGTAGATGGGTGATCCTGTAAAATTACAGGATCTTTTGTCTGCCACAGTAGACGATGAAAGTTTCGTTTAATTGGTGATCGAGTAGTATGAAAGAAAAGGGATTACAGGGAGTGGGAACAGACTTGAGGACGGAGGATGTAGTTGTATAACAAAACCCAGTACTGGGCTGATGTACTAAGAAATGGAGGTCAAATGTTGTCGTAAGGGTCATCGCTACGTCTCCAGACTGCTTAAGCTTAGGTCTGACGACAAACGTTTTGAATGCACTCATAGGGAAAACCATGACTTGAGTCACTGGTTTCGTGAGACTATCACCGAATCATCTCAGTCAAATCAGTTCGCAGAGTGATTTGCGATGATTTTCCACGTTTAGAACATGCCCTAATTTCGACGAACTGATTGCGAGTCATTCAGCATGGGAACCAATGAAAAACGCTTCTTTGTTCATGTGATCTTGAGGAAATGGCAAATAATTTTAAGACCGGCCCGATAGGAACGTTGAGTGTGAAAAATAGGGCTTACCTGTGAAGTAATAGAGATGGTACAGGCACTCGAATGTTTACAGGACATAGTCTTTTTCTCCGAACTTGACAAATGATATTCTACCGTGTAATGCAAACATTCTTCGTCGCTGCTTTTCACACATTTTGACTTTCGGCGCAGCAAGGGTAACAACTCTTGTGCTATTTTTTATGCGCAGTGACTGTGCGCATGTTTACTAAAATCAAACGTTTTAGTGTGACTACTAACGACTCAAAGCGTCAATCTTCCCATTCAAATCATGACTCGAAACATTCACTGTCATTGTGATTGCAATCAAAACGTTCATCGTCAGACTGCACCCCTGGATTTTGTTTTAACAAAAAAAAAGGCTATGAATTCTCTTTCAATTAGTTAGGCTCTTCTTCATTTCTGCTGCCAACCGTGGATACTTTTTTTTCCGCATGAAGATGTTTCTTTCCTGAACAATTCATATGCCTTTTTGAACTTTTGGAAAATCATTCACTCGATTTTCAGCAAGCCCAGCTAATACACTGACGAGCTGAGAACACAGCTAATACACTGACGAGCTGAAAACACAACTAATACACTGACGAACTGAGAACACAGCTAATACACTGACGAACTAAGAACACAGCTAATACACTGACGAACTGAGAACACCGCTAATACACTGACGAGCTGAGAACACCGCTGATACACTGACGAACTGAGAACACAGCTAATACACTGACGAACTGAGAACACAGCTAATACACTGACGAGCTGAGAACACAGCTAATAAACTTACGAACTGAGAACACAGCTAATACACTGACGAACTGAGAACACAGCTAATACACTGACGAGCTGAGAACAGCTAATACACTGACGAGCTGAGAACACAGCTAATACACTGACGAACTGAGAAAACAGCTAATACACTGACGAACTGAGAACACAGCTAACAACGACGATGGCTATGATGATGATGATGATGATGATTTTGCACTGGGTATACGAGAACGACGGTCACAACAGTGAGAACAATGACGATGACGATGCTGCTGCTGCTGCTGCTGCTTATGATGATGATGATGGTGATGGTGATGGGGGTGGCGGTGGCCGTGGTAGTGATAGTCGCGAGGATAGGGGTGCTGCTGATGATGACAACAAATATAATTGGAGTTGGATTAAGTAATAATGTAAATAGAATATTCGTTGTGTGTTTCAGATGCAAATATAGATACAACAGAACTGGAGGAAGAAAGGAGTCCGGACACGTACACACACATTTACGGTGAGTTCACTGTAGACCACGAGTTAGACACGTTTAACGGCATTTTTGCTCAGGCAGGCGGACCGGGCATGTTCGGTCATCTTTAACCGTCTTCCTTTGGAGTCTCCAGAGCTCAGATCAAGCCAGGAAACAAACCATCTTAGCTTCCGCTCTGGACTTTAAGCAAATTTTGCCCACATCCATTTTCTTACTAGAAAACACAAATCGTGTTTACGTTAGTGTTGCTCAGACCTCATTTTAGTTAAAATAAATGTTATGGTGTGTATTGGACTCATGATGCAATACCTTCCAAAATATGGGATGTCTGCTCTTTTCGTTTAAGGTCAAGTTCAAATGGAGCAACAGTTAGTCGAAATATCACTAAATCATGAACATTGAAATCCTTCTGTTGCCCTCTGCTTGGTTAAAGGCAGCGTCTCTGCTCTGAGCAGTATTTTTAAACGATCTGATGAGGAGATATGTTTCTACATTACCCCGATTTCTTTCTTTCTTCCTTTAAGACAGTCATATAATTGATCACATTGTTCATGCTTTGCCTTTCGTCTCCTTGCAGGCTGCTACACAGTGTCCTGCGTCCCGGAATTTGTCAGCTGTTCGGCAAGATCAAGGACGACGGGGTCATTCGAGATCTGCAAGCTGGTACATCGAGCATGCGCAATGCAGTGTCTGAAGCAGGAAACCTCAATGAAATGAGGATAGTGTACGAACTAGAGGGACGGCCCCTGGATCTAAGCAGACGGCTCTGTGATCCTGTCGCGGCAACGACAGTGGTTAACTTTCGAGCACGGCAGTTATTCCTGGAGTTCGAGGCAAAAGGATGGATCGGGAATATGAATATGGCGTCCATGCATCTAAAACTTGATACAAAATAGAGAAGTCACCAACAACTTTTGGTTGACAACGTTTTTTCTCCTTTCTTAATGAAGTTAATCCATTTATTCATCATCTAATGTAAGAATCACAGTAGTAAAAAAAATTTGATTGACATATCGTTTTGTCTTTAACATTACGTGAAACTTCTCTTTAACATTGGCGGTAGTTAGTAATGATAATTATTAATATTGTACATATAATTTGTTTTAAAATCCCATCCCTAGTTCTTGCATTTAACCATAATTTTAAACGGTAAAATAATCTTCTTATTTCGTCTCTTCGTTCTCATTTGATTGTAGAAAATCCAGTTGTTAATGAATTGTATTTGAGAAGTACAAATGATCCTTATTCTTATCTCTGTGTTCTTATTTGTATTTGGTGTGTAAACATCCGTGGTTGATTTCCGACAATAATCATTTTGTAAAATAGTTCTATATGTGCAGTACACTGATTGGCAAATTGGTTTACATCACTTGGTTAAAAAATATCTTGTTCGACAACTGCACAAATTTTGTGACACTTTGGACATCAGATATCACTACGCGGAAAGTTGTAAATATGTTGTCGCATACAGTTGCATAAGCTCTTATTCCAGCTTTTTTTGGTGGTGGTTCTTGACTGATATGTTTGTTACAAGCAAACCGATTGCAAGTTGCACAGTTGCTTACAAAATGCACAAAACCTGGAATTCTTAGATGGTGTTTCTTTTCTCAATGGATCGCGCGCGATTGGATCTTTTAATAAACAGTTGTCCACATGTATTTGCACTCCGTTTTTCAAAATAAACTAATAAAGACTAATCTATAACTTGTGAATTCGTTCGTCAAAAAGTTGCTGTCGCTTTTAAACTTTCTTATAATCAGTCAGGGTAGAGTACACAAGAAATTACGGAGCACAACAAGCTAAGATAAATCGGTAATCTCTTCGTTTTTTTTTTTTTTAAATTACTTTAACCAACACTTAATGTCACTTGATAAAATTGATATTTCGAAAGAATTTGATAATGTTACATTACAATTAATTTTATAAAAGAGAGTTTTTACCCAAAACATTGCAATACAATACAACACAGTTAATACATTGCAATACAATAATACATCCTTATTGTCTCTCTCATTTCATTGATACAAGTAGAGAATTGCCTTTGTCGTGGGCGCAACACGTTTTGCATAAAATACATAAATGAAAAATGAGTAACGTTGTCTATGCATACAACAATCATAGGGTCAGCGGAAAATATTCTCTCTCTCTCTCTCCCTCTCTCCCTCTCTCTCCCTCTTTCTCCCTCTCTCTCTCTCCCTCCCTCTCTCTCTCCTCTCTCTCTCTCCCTCCCTCTCTCTCTCTCTCTCTCTCTCTCTGCGTGTGTTTCTCTCCCTCTCGCCTTCCTGCTTCAACACATGGTGTGTCCATGCACAAACACCAACACCCATCACTACTTTCCTCCATTGGGTACCTTGTTTCACTGAATGACCTTTGTTGGGGTTCACAATGGACAAACATTTCATTGTCCTCATGTGTCATGATGTAAGAGATTCTCTCTAGGCTGTTTTCCTAAAATGTTGTACTTTAGGAAATGAAACGAAAAACAAAACAAACATTCATAGTTTTAGTTCATCTTTCTAGTTCTTCATTGTAAGCTATTTTATCTTCTTAACTCTATAAGCCGCCGTCGAAATCGCTGCAGCATGAGTGTCTAAGTGTTGGAAGAAGAAGGTGATTGTTGCATGTGTTCATATTTCAAAGTTTTGTTATCTATGTCATTTTTTTTTGAAAGTTTCGGTTATGGTTCATTGTCATGTCATGAGCGTCTTGCGAGAATCCAACCCCTACCCTATTAAAAAAACACGTTAATAAAAATAATAATTTGTATGAAAGGAAAAAAAATCAAACCAACACCTGGGTATGAACTTTTATGAAAACATTTTTTCAAGTAAACCCATGGACTGATACAAAATGATTTAAAGATTTTTTTAAATTAAGAATTTGTTTCACACAAAATGTATGAAACATGTCCGTGTTTGTCTTAGTTTGCAAATGTTAGGTCAGGTGTTTACATTTTTCAGACCGTTTTACCTTGTTACAGCTTTTTAATGTTCTATTTAAGACGAACAAGAAGACCAGAAGGAGAAAAAATAAAAGAGGAGGATGACATCTAAGATAGTTTTTTTTGGGAGCACCAATAAACCTTAATCCCTAAATTGTAGAACCAAGTCTGCCACAGTGTGTAGCTTGGGGTTCATTAGTATACAGATATGTTTCCTTTTGAAGTAATTCCAACAAGTATGTCTAAAGAGAGCGCTTAGTACAGTTTAAAACAATGCCTTTAAAAAATACTAGTGAGTCAAATAAGTACGGTAATCTGGGTTATGAAAAACAGATTTTTGGGATTTTTAACAAGCCTTTCATAGTCTTTCACAAGAATTCGGCATTGTCCGCCATTTCTACTAACCGTCCTAGTTAACAACAAAGACTTGCCCTTCAAAACAATGGCATTATAATGACATTCAGATGAAGTCATTCGTGGCGCTAGTGAGATCTGCACTTTAATGGAAGGATAGTCTCAAAAAACACCAGAAGCCCTGTAAAGAGGATGTTTAAAAAAACACACTAGAGGCGCCGTCTAACACGTGTTAAAAAGTTAACATTCTCATGAATATTGATGACGTTTAGTAAGTTTCGGAGATTAATCCATCCGAAAGCTTCGACAGTGATTATAGAAGACCCGTATTGCTTGAAGCGATGTCAGTATAATTGATTTCAAAATGAATTTCTTCTGCCAGTCACATAACGGAGAAAATAAGCTAGAGATAAACGAGTGCCGATATAAGTTGCCCCTGGGGCGGTCATACTTAATATAACATAATAAGATACTGAACACGGCACCAAATATATAAAGAAATTAATAAATTTTCTGCAGCAACACACATGCATTCAAACCACAAACTTCACAATGCTACTCTCCTCATCCTCCTCTTTCTACTACAACAACAACTACTACTACCTACTACTACTACTACTACTACTACTACTACTACTACTACTACTACTACTACTACTACTACAACTACTACTACTACAACTACTACTACAGCGAAATTTTGTGGGAAATGTTTTTTCCCACTCTCAACCCTTATTATCGAACAGTCAGGTTTTTTTTTCTTCTTCTTCTCTTGGAGCGTCTTCCGTGACCACCATTATAATGCCATTGTTTTGAAGGGCGAATCTTTGTTGCTAACTAGGATGGTTAGTAGAAATGGCGGACCATGCCGAATACTTGTAAAAGACTGTCATAGGCTTGTTAAATATCACAAAAGCTTTTGATCATAACCCAGATTTCCGAAAGTATATGACTCACTACTATATTTTTATGGCATTGTTTTAAACTGTACTAAGTGCTCTCTTCAGAGGTACTTGCTGGAGTTACTACAGAATTTACACTGGTATAACTTGATTCACAATAGGTGTAGTGGATTTTCATAAGAAATGGAAATATATTTCTTTCATAACTGTCCGTAACAAATGGTTCACTGAAGACGTGGTCAGTGAGGTGGGTGGGGATTGGGGTGGATGACGACAGACGCGACAACTCTCTTGGCACTCTTCATTTCATAGGAGGGCGTACTTCACCTTTCGCCAACTTTCACAACTGTTAGCATCACCCGGTAACCCCGTAGCGCTGCCTTGGTGGCCGGTACACGCGTCCGTTGGAGCTCAGGACAAAGTATTTGTCACTGTTCCTGTAGGACCTAGTCACTGAGGTCCTTCTTTGGCTCCATGTAATCCCGCTGGATACTTTAATTTAAACAAGGACTGCATGACCTCTACTTTCACCCATGCTGTATCCCTTAATTAATTTTATTTCCCATTTTCAATCAAAACCGCATTGGTATTCTATCAAGTGACAATGCGATAACAACATATAACAAGATTCGGACGAGTTGGTCGTTTCAGCATCAAAGGCAGAAAAAGCTCAATGCTCTCTCTCTCTTATACTCTAACTTCTGGAGCCCTCTACATGAGAGAAGGAAGCCAGACGACTTCTAGTGTGTCTTAAAAGCACTGGAGAGAGATCCTCCTGCCACGTGGAGTGGGGTTGGGTTGGAGTGTGCTCTGTCACCCAGATTGTCTAAGGCCGCGCTGAAGGATTCCCTTAAGGATTCCGTTGTGTTCATTGAATTTTCAATGAGGGATTCTCTAAATGTCTCTCATGCTGAAGCGGGAATGCTCAGATCTACTACGGAATTATAATAACTGGAGAATCAGCCCAGTGTTCCAAGATGACCCAAAATTATCTATAGTTTTGTAATTTACGCTTTCGATAAGCGACACTACCATAGGCTGCATAGTAGGAAACAGCTGACAGTTTGCAAATGCCTCGGTCGTTCTTGAGACAGAAACCAGTAGCGCAGAGGACACAACTATCTGAAGATGAATTCTGTGAAACATCGCTTGCGCAGAAAGCAAGGTGCTGGTCTAGTAAGCCAATCATATTTAGGCCTGTGCTCTTAGTTCTGTAACTCTTATATTGTAGCTCAGTGAACAACGATTTCAAATGTTTTCCCTAATATGTATGAAACTACGCCCGACAACTCAGTTATTCAAAAGACGATTGCGACATCGCTCAAAACGTAGGATTCATTTAGAATGTATATTTATTTGCCGTCGGCGTAACATACTACAAGTGGCGTATCCATAGTCCGTCTCAGATGCCACACGAACTTTGATCTCGTGTCGAACAGATACCAATACGTATCAACGGAAAGGAACAGATCAGACTACGACACGACGATTCTACAGCAACCTACCTTAAGACCCGAAAGACACCCAGCCTCAATTTTCTTTTCACACAACGCGAACACATGTCCCTCAGTCTGGAAATACACGCGTACGCACAACGCATTTAAAAAATATAATTTTACTTCACCAGGCAATACTATTTTATTGGAAATAATGTTTTTGGATTTTAAAAAATGTTACAGCAAAATTGTACACTTGGAATTGCTCTCAAAGCCTGAATTTTTTGCGTGGGGGGGGGGGGGGGGTGGAGGGGGGGGAGGGAGAGGAGGGGGTGTTTTAGTTGTTTGTTTTTCCGGGGTGGGGATAAGGGGAGGGGATGACCCATATCTAAGATATCTATTGTATCACCGAAGTGACAAATAAATAGCAACCTTACATCCTGATGACAAAATCATGGCTTGAAATGCTGGAGTTTAACTTTTACCAAGGGATCGTCTTTTTAACTCCACCATTTGAAACTGTTTAATTTAAACCTTTTTTTTTTAAATGTCACAAAACCTTTTGTCTTGTTTCGCAAGACGCTCATGAGTTCAAAAAGCCCTTCATTGAGCTGCATGTCTATCGACTTAAGCTTATTTAAGTTTTTCGGTTTGTGTTTAATCGTGTGTGCAAGAAGTATGAAAAGTATAGTCGACTATGGTTGCATTGATTCAGTTTAATTACGACCCACCGACTGCTTCAAAAGTTTTCGCTTAGTTTTAACCATTTTTTTGTCGTTGAAGCATTATGTATTCTATGTATACCAAAATACGTTGTTCGTGCGTATCCTTCTTTCCCAATAAAAGTCAAATATAACTGCTGAGTAGCTCCTTGTGTATATCTAAGTTGGTTTTGAATGATTTCATTTACGTTGTGAATACCAAAAATAATTTCCAAAGACTAAACTGATTCTGTTCGATGGCCCCTGGGCTCTTCAGATTGGCTGCTGTCATTGTCCATCAATTCTTCTATTATTTTTGTAGCGCCTTGGACACAGTTGTCCTGGTTCCTTGATTTGTCCTGGTTCTTGATTTGTCCTGTTATTGTTTCTTTGTGTCGCGAACTAACACATTTCTTGTTAAAAAATAAAGTTTTCTTTATACATTTATCTTTAGTTTAAATAGTAAAACGCAACAATTGCTCAACTGTTTCGTCCAGCGACTATGTCAATTTTTTTAATATTGAGGGCATTGAGGCGCACAATTCATATGTATAAGTCGACCGATTAATATTTGTGACGCAAAATCCCTTGTTGGGGTTCTCAAATAATTGGTATTTTTAGAGTGAAACTTAACACGGTTTCTTAGTCATCTGTCTTACTTTTATCATTTTATTTTGTTTTGTTTTATTTTGAAAGACAACAATTCTTGAACTTGTTTTATTTGTATGTTTATTCATTGTTTAGTTTAATTTTTTTTCTCCATCGAATATTATTAGGTTCTTAAATGTGACCAAACAAAATAGTGTCCATCAATAATTATGTTATATTTTTTTAGCGTGCTTGGAGATTAACACCTGTGAGTTTTTTTCCTCGTGTGTGCATTCAAAGGACTGCGATTACAATAAACAAAGGCTCCTGTCATTCTAAATTTTTGCTTGTTCGTGTACGTCGGTTTTTTTTTGTTTCAATGGTTTGATTGTGTATTCAACAATTTTATTACTGTCCTATCACTAAGCTTGTGATTACGTGTGGGAATACTTCTGCGCTTAATAAAATTCCATTAATTC
>CM072516.1:28662710-28728569 GCA_036898135.1 Oncomelania hupensis | reverse complement strand
TGAACTAACTAACGAGAAACAGATACATGCACCCAAGAGTAAACTTTACACAAAACAGTAGCTGTCGATTAAAAGGTAAATAAATACCTGCAGCAATCTAAAACAATGAGAGAAAAAAATCAGTTTGGAGGAGTGGAAAAAAAAGTCACGTGCAAGTAAAAAAAAAAGAAGAAAGTAAAATAAAAGCAACGCGTGCACACACACACACACACACACACACACACACACACACACACACACACACACACACACACACACACACACACACACACACAAACACACACAGAAATAGTTCGAGACTACGTGTTTGCACGTGAACAGATATTTAAAATAGTGGTGAACTCATCTATTCCGTTCGAAGAGACAGTTATCTGGTCAGTTTCTCTCTGACAGCTATTAATAAACTTTTGGTGCGAAGGGATGGGGTGTAACTACTAGGGAGAGGGAAACAAATGGGGATTGGTTTAGCTGGTATCAAGGTTACCAATCAGAGGTGAATTTGCATAATTGGGCTATTTTCTAAACGAAGCGGTCACTAGATGTGAGGAATGTGTGGATTTGTGTAAAGATGTTGGCGTTTTCTTGTGGGGAGAGCTGTTCACTGCCAAACAATAAGGTGTTGATGTTTCGAAAAGTAGGGTCTAATTGGTTTATTGTCTGCGTACGTACAGTGCCGAATATAGAGCAAAAAAAATGAGGAAATGTTCAGATGTTTCTGCAGGATGCCCACACTGACAGACTGGGTCTTCTAACAAGTGACGGCGGAACATGTCATAATTAAGGTTACTTACGCCAAGTCGGAGTCCGGCATGCAAAACCTGCTGCTGTCGTGTCCCATGGTAATAGTACAATGGAACAAGTGGATCATCTTTGGAAAGGTGTCTTTTTAATAAGCTAATGGATGGGCTTTCTTGAATTTCCTCGGGGAGATCATTCCACAATACTGTGTTTGAAGGAACAAAAGAATTTATATTATTTTATATTAGGGTTGGGGCGAGCGGTGTAATGATGATGAACTGCTTCGAAGAATAAAAATGGCGACCAAGCCGCTTAGCGAGGAAGTAGTATTCAATGCTGGAGAGGCCCCCTCTCCCTCCACCCTCCGCCTTCCGTGCTTCCAATGTTAGCGTTTTAATAGCGTCGCGAGCAAGTCCGTCTTTCCTGTTGTATCTGGCTTTTACTCGTGCAACATCTCGCTGCGCTCTCGGAGACAAGCTTCCGATCACGCAACGCGTTTCCTTATGATGTATCAATTTCCTTTGGAACGTCATAGGTCTGTTAGCATTAAAACAAAAGAAGGAGTGAGGGAGAGGGGGGTG
The DNA here is from genome assembly GCA_036898135.1 of Oncomelania hupensis. NCBI lineage: Eukaryota > Metazoa > Mollusca > Gastropoda > Littorinimorpha > Pomatiopsidae > Oncomelania > Oncomelania hupensis. Next base: position 28,727,250 of record CM072516.1, on the reverse strand, counting down.
GGGGGAGTGGGGAGAGAGAGGTATAGAGGGTGAATAGGGGAGAATGAGGAGTGAGAACAGGCTGCAAGAAATAGTAGAAGGAGAAGAGAGAAGAAGAAAACCAAGGAGAGAAAAGCAATTGAAGGGAAAGAGGCGAAGACGAGGAAGAAAGAGGAGGACGCAAAGAAAAGAAAAGAAAGGAAGGAAGGAGTAGGAAGATAAGGAGGAGGAATCGATGATGATGATGATGATGATGATGATGATGATGATGATGATGATGATGTTGATAATAATAATAATAATAATAATAATAATAATAATAATAATAATAATAATAATAATAATAATAATAATAATTATAATAATAATGATAATGATGATTATGATAATGATAATGCTTTCCATAGGACGATCTAGAGAAGTGCACCTACCTTCGTCCTTATTTATATCCAAATTGTATTCTTTAAAGTTTCAAACCACGCGCCATTTTAAGGTAGCGGAACAAATAGCCGAAGAATAGCATAAAATGAATATTTTGAAATTATTACCTGTCGTCTTCATCATGTAGTGTGTCTTGGGCAAAAAAAAGATCTACAATGAAGAATACAAAGCATGGAGATGAGGTGCTACAGAAGACTTCTGGGCATTTCCTATACCCAACACATTACCAACGACGAAGTCCGACAGACCATCACACAAGCCATTGGACAACACGATGACCTGCTCACAGTGGTGAAGAAACGGAAACTCCGATGGTATGGCCCCGTCACCAGATCATCAGGTCTTGCAAAGACCATTCCGCAAGGCACAGTGCAAGGAGGTAGAAGAAGAGGGAGACCGAAAAAGAGGTGGGATGACAACATTCGAGAATGGACTGGTTTGACACTGAGCGAAGCCATCAGGGCTGCTGAGAACAGAGAAAGATGGAGTATGCTGGATAAATGATCATCTGTGGTGCCCCTACGACCTCCGGGTTACGGGACAGAATAGGAATAGGACCTGTCGTCGTTTTTCCTTGTGTTGGTAGAAAATGGCTGATACGACGTTCCTCGTCATAAGCACAGGAACAGGACACATTGTCTTACTAAGCCTTGCACGATGGCATAAAATATCTTTGAGAATAGCTCGTAGAAATGTTCACCTGCTCAGCTGTGCTTAGCGTTAATTACCCCTGGCAGCTAAATGGTTACAACGGCGACCAGGGCCCAATTTTATGAACGCGTGTTAGGAACCAATTGAAAGCTTACACCTGCACATTCTGTATTATTTTAGGGATGCAAGTCCCCTGTTCGTTTATTACACCAGTTCACAAAACTGCCCTCATGTGTTGTCACCTGTGATAATACTCTTGTCATTTCTTGTAGAGAATTCACATGTTTACCGGTAGCCAGTGTTGTTGCGCCTTCCACCTATCACATTCTTTTCCAAGTGTATACCTGCATCATATATGCGCGTGTTCGGTGTTTTGGTATTTGGGTGTAATTACATGTGTCATCTCTAGTTTAAACGCATTCACTAGCACCCAAGTTTGCAATAACCCCCCCTACCCCCCAAAAAAAAAAAAAAAAACTAAAAACAACAACAACAACAAAAACATTAAAAAAATAAAATAATAATAATAATAAAATAAGAAATGAAAAAATAAAAATAATAAGAACAAACAAAAAATTAACGCTCTTCTCAATTTATTTTCGTACCCGTATAATGACTGTCTCACTTTTTACCGTTGCCTATGGCTTGCATTACTTTTGTAATTTTTTGTGAAGCATTCGCGCAGTCACTGGCATCCAGTGTGTCATTTTCCTTTCTCCTTTATGAAGGAGGAAAGTGGTGGACGTTAACAGGCGACAAGGTCATTAGATATAGTGTGTTGTCGTTTGGTAACACCAGAGAGCTGACCTGGGGGAGGTAATAACTGCACGACAGGAAATAACCTCTTTCCCGCCTGCGCAGTTAAAGGTTTAGGCTATCGTCCGCTTCCTTTTGTCCTAGCCCAGAGATCGCGACACGTATGGGATTCAGCATAATACCCATACAAAAGCCTTTACTACCTTTTTGTCCACTTCAAGCTAAAACGGAGTGTGCCGAAGAATCAAAGACACTTAAAGGAAGACATTCACTTCAAACACAACCACAAATGCACTTCCGAGTTCATTCCTCAACAAAATACGGCCCCCTAGAAAATCTCGGGCGTGCTCATTGATCGAAATTATCTCGCATCAAAAACCATGCCAAGGGCAGGTTACTCTAACGATATTTTTAATACGTGTATTTCGACGAATGAGCACGCAGAAGATTATGACAGGTTTCAATGCCTTTTAGTGAGGAATGAACTCGAATGTGCCATTTGTGACTGTGTTTGGAATAAATTCTAGGTGAATTTGGAGCGGTCATTGGTTGAAGTGATACGGATGTGCTGCTATGAGTATGTGTAATTTGTCGGCCCACTCTGTTTTATCTTGAAATGGACAAAAAAAGTTAGGAAAGGCGTTTGTTTGGGGTCAGTGGCTGAAACGGCTCCTATGGAGAGAAGTACCTTGGGAGGTATAGTATATAAATGAGGCTTACGAGTAAGTGCTCTGGGCCTGTGATCTAACGAAGCCGTTTAATGAAGCTTGTTGTTGTTGTTGTATCAATTTTTATTCATCAGATTAACATAAGTTGTACTGACAATGAAGCAAACTTACAGCTTGACGCGCTCTGCCAAAGGCCCTGAAGCATTGAGCGACATTGAACGACCTCGTTGCAATTCAGCGTCTGTCACCTGTCTGCTCGTCACAATGGTCGGGTTCGTTAAAGGGCCGCTGCAGCAATACTGTGAAGTGAACCACCATGTAAAAAGAGCAATTAAAGAAAAGCCGACTCCAGTGAGACAAATCTCCACGTCACGTCACTGTCGAGTTTGGAACCAAACCAAAGCTTCTCGCACGCCAGTGTAGCGTTTCTACCCCTTTTCTATTGATGCTGACAACCATAAAGCTAATCTTTCTCTGGCACTCAGTAATGGTCATGAAGTGTGGGTAGATGGGTGATCCTGTAAAATTACAGGATCTTTTGTCTGCCACAGTAGACGATGAAAGTTTCGTTTAATTGGTGATCGAGTAGTATGAAAGAAAAGGGATTACAGGGAGTGGGAACAGACTTGAGGACGGAGGATGTAGTTGTATAACAAAACCCAGTACTGGGCTGATGTACTAAGAAATGGAGGTCAAATGTTGTCGTAAGGGTCATCGCTACGTCTCCAGACTGCTTAAGCTTAGGTCTGACGACAAACGTTTTGAATGCACTCATAGGGAAAACCATGACTTGAGTCACTGGTTTCGTGAGACTATCACCGAATCATCTCAGTCAAATCAGTTCGCAGAGTGATTTGCGATGATTTTCCACGTTTAGAACATGCCCTAATTTCGACGAACTGATTGCGAGTCATTCAGCATGGGAACCAATGAAAAACGCTTCTTTGTTCATGTGATCTTGAGGAAATGGCAAATAATTTTAAGACCGGCCCGATAGGAACGTTGAGTGTGAAAAATAGGGCTTACCTGTGAAGTAATAGAGATGGTACAGGCACTCGAATGTTTACAGGACATAGTCTTTTTCTCCGAACTTGACAAATGATATTCTACCGTGTAATGCAAACATTCTTCGTCGCTGCTTTTCACACATTTTGACTTTCGGCGCAGCAAGGGTAACAACTCTTGTGCTATTTTTTATGCGCAGTGACTGTGCGCATGTTTACTAAAATCAAACGTTTTAGTGTGACTACTAACGACTCAAAGCGTCAATCTTCCCATTCAAATCATGACTCGAAACATTCACTGTCATTGTGATTGCAATCAAAACGTTCATCGTCAGACTGCACCCCTGGATTTTGTTTTAACAAAAAAAAAAGGCTATGAATTCTCTTTCAATTAGTTAGGCTCTTCTTCATTTCTGCTGCCAACCGTGGATACTTTTTTTTCCGCATGAAGATGTTTCTTTCCTGAACAATTCATATGCCTTTTTGAACTTTTGGAAAATCATTCACTCGATTTTCAGCAAGCCCAGCTAATACACTGACGAGCTGAGAACACAGCTAATACACTGACGAGCTGAAAACACAACTAATACACTGACGAACTGAGAACACAGCTAATACACTGACGAACTAAGAACACAGCTAATACACTGACGAACTGAGAACACCGCTAATACACTGACGAGCTGAGAACACCGCTGATACACTGACGAACTGAGAACACAGCTAATACACTGACGAACTGAGAACACAGCTAATACACTGACGAGCTGAGAACACAGCTAATAAACTTACGAACTGAGAACACAGCTAATACACTGACGAACTGAGAACACAGCTAATACACTGACGAGCTGAGAACAGCTAATACACTGACGAGCTGAGAACACAGCTAATACACTGACGAACTGAGAAAACAGCTAATACACTGACGAACTGAGAACACAGCTAACAACGACGATGGCTATGATGATGATGATGATGATGATTTTGCACTGGGTATACGAGAACGACGGTCACAACAGTGAGAACAATGACGATGACGATGCTGCTGCTGCTGCTGCTGCTTATGATGATGATGATGGTGATGGTGATGGGGGTGGCGGTGGCCGTGGTAGTGATAGTCGCGAGGATAGGGGTGCTGCTGATGATGACAACAAATATAATTGGAGTTGGATTAAGTAATAATGTAAATAGAATATTCGTTGTGTGTTTCAGATGCAAATATAGATACAACAGAACTGGAGGAAGAAAGGAGTCCGGACACGTACACACACATTTACGGTGAGTTCACTGTAGACCACGAGTTAGACACGTTTAACGGCATTTTTGCTCAGGCAGGCGGACCGGGCATGTTCGGTCATCTTTAACCGTCTTCCTTTGGAGTCTCCAGAGCTCAGATCAAGCCAGGAAACAAACCATCTTAGCTTCCGCTCTGGACTTTAAGCAAATTTTGCCCACATCCATTTTCTTACTAGAAAACACAAATCGTGTTTACGTTAGTGTTGCTCAGACCTCATTTTAGTTAAAATAAATGTTATGGTGTGTATTGGACTCATGATGCAATACCTTCCAAAATATGGGATGTCTGCTCTTTTCGTTTAAGGTCAAGTTCAAATGGAGCAACAGTTAGTCGAAATATCACTAAATCATGAACATTGAAATCCTTCTGTTGCCCTCTGCTTGGTTAAAGGCAGCGTCTCTGCTCTGAGCAGTATTTTTAAACGATCTGATGAGGAGATATGTTTCTACATTACCCCGATTTCTTTCTTTCTTCCTTTAAGACAGTCATATAATTGATCACATTGTTCATGCTTTGCCTTTCGTCTCCTTGCAGGCTGCTACACAGTGTCCTGCGTCCCGGAATTTGTCAGCTGTTCGGCAAGATCAAGGACGACGGGGTCATTCGAGATCTGCAAGCTGGTACATCGAGCATGCGCAATGCAGTGTCTGAAGCAGGAAACCTCAATGAAATGAGGATAGTGTACGAACTAGAGGGACGGCCCCTGGATCTAAGCAGACGGCTCTGTGATCCTGTCGCGGCAACGACAGTGGTTAACTTTCGAGCACGGCAGTTATTCCTGGAGTTCGAGGCAAAAGGATGGATCGGGAATATGAATATGGCGTCCATGCATCTAAAACTTGATACAAAATAGAGAAGTCACCAACAACTTTTGGTTGACAACGTTTTTTCTCCTTTCTTAATGAAGTTAATCCATTTATTCATCATCTAATGTAAGAATCACAGTAGTAAAAAAAATTTGATTGACATATCGTTTTGTCTTTAACATTACGTGAAACTTCTCTTTAACATTGGCGGTAGTTAGTAATGATAATTATTAATATTGTACATATAATTTGTTTTAAAATCCCATCCCTAGTTCTTGCATTTAACCATAATTTTAAACGGTAAAATAATCTTCTTATTTCGTCTCTTCGTTCTCATTTGATTGTAGAAAATCCAGTTGTTAATGAATTGTATTTGAGAAGTACAAATGATCCTTATTCTTATCTCTGTGTTCTTATTTGTATTTGGTGTGTAAACATCCGTGGTTGATTTCCGACAATAATCATTTTGTAAAATAGTTCTATATGTGCAGTACACTGATTGGCAAATTGGTTTACATCACTTGGTTAAAAAATATCTTGTTCGACAACTGCACAAATTTTGTGACACTTTGGACATCAGATATCACTACGCGGAAAGTTGTAAATATGTTGTCGCATACAGTTGCATAAGCTCTTATTCCAGCTTTTTTTGGTGGTGGTTCTTGACTGATATGTTTGTTACAAGCAAACCGATTGCAAGTTGCACAGTTGCTTACAAAATGCACAAAACCTGGAATTCTTAGATGGTGTTTCTTTTCTCAATGGATCGCGCGCGATTGGATCTTTTAATAAACAGTTGTCCACATGTATTTGCACTCCGTTTTTCAAAATAAACTAATAAAGACTAATCTATAACTTGTGAATTCGTTCGTCAAAAAGTTGCTGTCGCTTTTAAACTTTCTTATAATCAGTCAGGGTAGAGTACACAAGAAATTACGGAGCACAACAAGCTAAGATAAATCGGTAATCTCTTCGTTTTTTTTTTTTTAAATTACTTTAACCAACACTTAATGTCACTTGATAAAATTGATATTTCGAAAGAATTTGATAATGTTACATTACAATTAATTTTATAAAAGAGAGTTTTTACCCAAAACATTGCAATACAATACAACACAGTTAATACATTGCAATACAATAATACATCCTTATTGTCTCTCTCATTTCATTGATACAAGTAGAGAATTGCCTTTGTCGTGGGCGCAACACGTTTTGCATAAAATACATAAATGAAAAATTAGTAACGTTGTCTATGCATACAACAATCATAGGGTCAGCGGAAAATATTCTCTCTCTCTCTCTCCCTCTCTCTCCCTCTCTCTCCCTCTTTCTCCCTCTCTCTCTCTCCCTCCCTCTCTCTCTCCTCTCTCTCTCTCCCTCCCTCTCTCTCTCTCTCTCTCTCTCTCTCTGCGTGTGTTTCTCTCCCTCTCGCCTTCCTGCTTCAACACATGGTGTGTCCATGCACAAACACCAACACCCATCACTACTTTCCTCCATTGGGTACCTTGTTTCACTGAATGACCTTTGTTGGGGTTCACAATGGACAAACATTTCATTGTCCTCATGTGTCATGATGTAAGAGATTCTCTCTAGGCTGTTTTCCTAAAATGTTGTACTTTAGGAAATGAAACGAAAAACAAAACAAACATTCATAGTTTTAGTTCATCTTTCTAGTTCTTCATTGTAAGCTATTTTATCTTCTTAACTCTATAAGCCGCCGTCGAAATCGCTGCAGCATGAGTGTCTAAGTGTTGGAAGAAGAAGGTGATTGTTGCATGTGTTCATATTTCAAAGTTTTGTTATCTATGTCATTTTTTTTTGAAAGTTTCGGTTATGGTTCATTGTCATGTCATGAGCGTCTTGCGAGAATCCTCCTCCCCCAACCCCTACCCTATTAAAAAAACACGTTAATAAAAATAGTAATTCGTATGAAATGAAAAAAATCAAACCAACACCTGGGTATGAACTTTTATGAAAACATTTTTTCAAGTAAACCCATGGACTGATACAAAATGATTTAAAGATTTTTTTTAAATTAAGAATTTGTTTCACACAAAATGTATGAAACATGTCCGTGTTTGTCTTAGTTTGCAAATGTTAGGTCAGGTGTTTACATTCCTCAGACCGTTTTACCTTGTTACAGCTTTTTAATGTTCTATTTAAGACGAACAAGAAGACCAGAAGGAGAAAAAATAAAAGAGGAGGATGACATCTAAGATAGTTTTTTTTGGGAGCACCAATAAACCTTAATCCCTAAATTGTAGAACCAAGTCTGCCACAGTGTGTAGCTTGGGGTTCATTAGTATACAGATATGTTTCCTTTTGAAGTAATTCCAACAAGTATGTCTAAAGAGAGCGCTTAGTACAGTTTAAAACAATGCCTTTAAAAAATACTAGTGAGTCAAATAAGTACGGTAATCTGGGTTATGAAAAACAGATTTTTGGGATTTTTAACAAGCCTTTCATAGTCTTTCACAAGAATTCGGCATTGTCCGCCATTTCTACTAACCGTCCTAGTTAACAACAAAGACTTGCCCTTCAAAACAATGGCATTATAATGACATTCAGATGAAGTCATTCGTGGCGCTAGTGAGATCTGCACTTTAATGGAAGGATAGTCTCAAAAAACACCAGAAGCCCTGTAAAGAGGATGTTTAAAAAAACACACTAGAGGCGCCGTCTAACACGTGTTAAAAAGTTAACATTCTCATGAATATTGATGACGTTTAGTAAGTTTCGGAGATTAATCCATCCGAAAGCTTCGACAGTGATTATAGAAGACCCGTATTGCTTGAAGCGATGTCAGTATAATTGATTTCAAAATGAATTTCTTCTGCCAGTCACATAACGGAGAAAATAAGCTAGAGATAAACGAGTGCCGATATAAGTTGCCCCTGGGGCGGTCATACTTAATATAACATAATAAGATACTGAACACGGCACCAAATATATAAAGAAATTAATAAATTTTCTGCAGCAACACACATGCATTCAAACCACAAACTTCACAATGCTACTCTCCTCATCCTCCTCTTTCTACTACAACAACAACTACTACTACTCCTACTACTACTACTACTACTACTACTACTACTACTACTACTACTACTACTACTACTACTACAACTACTACTACAACTACTACTACAGCGAAATTTTGTGGGAAATGTTTTTTCCCACTCTCAACCCTTATTATCGAACAGTCAGGTTTTTTTTTCTTCTTCTTCTCTTGGAGCGTCTTCCGTGACCACCATTATAATGCCATTGTTTTGAAGGGCGAATCTTTGTTGCTAACTAGGATGGTTAGTAGAAATGGCGGACCATGCCGAATACTTGTAAAAGACTGTCATAGGCTTGTTAAATATCACAAAAGCTTTTGATCATAACCCAGATTTCCGAAAGTATATGACTCACTACTATATTTTTATGGCATTGTTTTAAACTGTACTAAGTGCTCTCTTCAGAGGTACTTGCTGGAGTTACTACAGAATTTACACTGGTATAACTTGATTCACAATAGGTGTAGTGGATTTTCATAAGAAATGGAAATATATTTCTTTCATAACTGTCCGTAACAAATGGTTCACTGAAGACGTGGTCAGTGAGGTGGGTGTGGGGATTGGGGTGGATGACGACAGACGCGACAACTCTCTTGGCACTCTTCATTTCATAGGAGGGCGTACTTCACCTTTCGCCAACTTTCACAACTGTTAGCATCACCCGGTAACCCCGTAGCGCTGCCTTGGTGGCCGGTACACGCGTCCGTTGGAGCTCAGGACAAAGTATTTGTCACTGTTCCTGTAGGACCTAGTCACTGAGGTCCTTCTTTGGCTCCATGTAATCCCGCTGGATACTTTAATTTAAACAAGGACTGCATGACCTCTACTTTCACCCATGCTGTATCCCTTAATTAATTTTATTTCCCATTTTCAATCAAAACCGCATTGGTATTCTATCAAGTGACAATGCGATAACAACATATAACAAGATTCGGACGAGTTGGTCGTTTCAGCATCAAAGGCAGAAAAAGCTCAATGCTCTCTCTCTCTTATACTCTAACTTCTGGAGCCCTCTACATGAGAGAAGGAAGCCAGACGACTTCTAGTGTGTCTTAAAAGCACTGGAGAGAGATCCTCCTGCCACGTGGAGTGGGGTTGGGTTGGAGTGTGCTCTGTCACCCAGATTGTCTAAGGCCGCGCTGAAGGATTCCCTTAAGGATTCCGTTGTGTTCATTGAATTTTCAATGAGGGATTCTCTAAATGTCTCTCATGCTGAAGCGGGAATGCTCAGATCTACTACGGAATTATAATAACTGGAGAATCAGCCCAGTGTTCCAAGATGACCCAAAATTATCTATAGTTTTGTAATTTACGCTTTCGATAAGCGACACTACCATAGGCTGCATAGTAGGAAACAGCTGACAGTTTGCAAATGCCTCGGTCGTTCTTGAGACAGAAACCAGTAGCGCAGAGGACACAACTATCTGAAGATGAATTCTGTGAAACATCGCTTGCGCAGAAAGCAAGGTGCTGGTCTAGTAAGCCAATCATATTTAGGCCTGTGCTCTTAGTTCTGTAACTCTTATATTGTAGCTCAGTGAACAACGATTTCAAATGTTTTCCCTAATATGTATGAAACTACGCCCGACAACTCAGTTATTCAAAAGACGATTGCGACATCGCTCAAAACGTAGGATTCATTTAGAATGTATATTTATTTGCCGTCGGCGTAACATACTACAAGTGGCGTATCCATAGTCCGTCTCAGATGCCACACGAACTTTGATCTCGTGTCGAACAGATACCAATACGTATCAACGGAAAGGAACAGATCAGACTACGACACGATTCTACAGCAACCTACCTTAAGACCCGAAAGACACCCAGCCTCAATTTTCTTTTCACACAACGCGAACACATGTCCCTCAGTCTGGAAATACACGCGTACGCACAACGCATTTAAAAAATATAATTTTACTTCACCAGGCAATACTATTTTATTGGAAATAATGTTTTTGGATTTTAAAAAATGTTACAGCAAAATTGTACACTTGGAATTGCTCTCAAAGCCTGAATTTTTTGCGTGGGGGGGGTGGGGGGTGGGAGGGGGGAGGGAGAGGAGGGGGTGTTTTAGTTGTTTGTTTTTCCGGGGTGGGGATAAGGGGAGGGGATGACCCATATCTAAGATATCTATTGTATCACCGAAGTGACAAATAAATAGCAACCTTACATCCTGATGACAAAATCATGGCTTGAAATGCTGGAGTTTAACTTTTACCAAGGGATCGTCTTTTTAACTCCACCATTTGAAACTGTTTAATTTAAACCTTTTTTTTTTAAATGTCACAAAACCTTTTGTCTTGTTTCGCAAGACGCTCATGAGTTCAAAAAGCCCTTCATTGAGCTGCATGTCTATCGACTTAAGCTTATTTAAGTTTTTCGGTTTGTGTTTAATCGTGTGTGCAAGAAGTATGAAAAGTATAGTCGACTATGGTTGCATTGATTCAGTTTAATTACGACCCACCGACTGCTTCAAAAGTTTTCGCTTAGTTTTAACCATTTTTTTGTCGTTGAAGCATTATGTATTCTATGTATACCAAAATACGTTGTTCGTGCGTATCCTTCTTTCCCAATAAAAGTCAAATATAACTGCTGAGTAGCTCCTTGTGTATATCTAAGTTGGTTTTGAATGATTTCATTTACGTTGTGAATACCAAAAATAATTTCCAAAGACTAAACTGATTCTGTTCGATGGCCCCTGGGCTCTTCAGATTGGCTGCTGTCATTGTCCATCAATTCTTCTATTATTTTTGTAGCGCCTTGGACACAGTTGTCCTGGTTCCTTGATTTGTCCTGGTTCTTGATTTGTCCTGTTATTGTTTCTTTGTGTCGCGAACTAACACATTTCTTGTTAAAAAATAAAGTTTTCTTTATACATTTATCTTTAGTTTAAATAGTAAAACGCAACAATTGCTCAACTGTTTCGTCCAGCGACTATGTCAATTTTTTTAATATTGAGGGCATTGAGGCGCACAATTCATATGTATAAGTCGACCGATTAATATTTGTGACGCAAAATCCCTTGTTGGGGTTCTCAAATAATTGGTATTTTTAGAGTGAAACTTAACACGGTTTCTTAGTCATCTGTCTTACTTTTATCATTTTATTTTGTTTTGTTTTATTTTGAAAGACAACAATTCTTGAACTTGTTTTATTTGTATGTTTATTCATTGTTTAGTTTAATTTTTTTTCTCCATCGAATATTATTAGGTTCTTAAATGTGACCAAACAAAATAGTGTCCATCAATAATTATGTTATATTTTTTTAGCGTGCTTGGAGATTAACACCTGTGAGTTTTTTTCCTCGTGTGTGCATTCAAAGGACTGCGATTACAATAAACAAAGGCTCCTGTCATTCTAAATTTTTGCTTGTTCGTGTACGTCGGTTTTTTTTTGTTTCAATGGTTTGATTGTGTATTCAACAATTTTATTACTGTCCTATCACTAAGCTTGTGATTACGTGTGGGAATACTTCTGCGCTTAATAAAATTCCATTAATTCTCACTTTCCTGTTGCACATCTTCTTGTTCAGTCGTCTTTGTGTTCGGGCGATGTTTTAATTGTGTATCTGTGTCACACATTGAAATGTCAGGCCCAGACCAAACTGTTCTCTTCTAACTGTTCAATAGGCGTACTCAATGTAATAAGAATGCTTCAATTTAGAAGAATTCTTTAATATATTACATTAAATTATACATATTAAATTTTAACATTATTTTGTTCTATCTGCGTTGCTTGAAAAAAACACACCTTATTTTAAAGATAGTGTGCCCATTAGGACAGAAAAACACCAATATTCAACACACAGCAAGCAAAAACAAACTAAACGTAAAGAAATAAACGAAGTAGTTTTGAAAATCATTAATACTTTATCATCATGTCCAAACCATAAAAAGAATACAACTTTCGAAAATCATCAAAATGGCCAATGAAGAAAGGCTCAAAAGAAATATAAACCACGAACGGAATAGAGAATAGTTTCTGAGTAGTTTCATATATTTCAAACCAAAGTGTGATATGAGAACAACTTTCTGATGCTCAAATGTCACCAAGTAGATCTCGACCTATGGTAAAAACTATAGTTTCTCATTCAGAAAATTAAATATAAACGCAACTTCTGTAAAACAGTCTACATTTGTAATTAGCATGGACACAAAAGAAAGGCAAAACTACGTAATTTAAATAATTTTGAATCGAACAAATGTTTAAGAAAGAAACACATGTAAAAAAAGTAGCCAATACTTTTAATGAAGGAGGGCGCAAAAGGAAGGAGAAAAATAGCTTGACAAGCACCTTTTTGTTTTACAAAATAGTTTAAAAAAACAAAACCACAGTCATGGATACTCATTAAGGGAAAAGTAAGTAATATTTTCCACAGCAATTATGTAAATAGTTCATCTGTTTAATTGAAAAACAACTTGTACAAATAATGTTCACAATAATAAACAAAAAAAGGGTAGATAAGCTAGTATTCTCGCGTAGCTCCGATCAAAGCTGCACATACACACACTTTCTGGAAAATCGTCAACATCTAAAAAAATGATGAGAAAAATTATTTGTTGAAATGAGACAGTTCAGTTTTCCTGATCTTTTTTCTTAAACTTGAAATCGAATATATCTAAAAATGATTAGTCTACATATAGTGCTAAATGATTTCGTTTTGAAAATCTCTCTCTCTCCCTACCAGGATTTATTGTCGATTTTCCCTTTCTTTTCTAATTAAGGTTAACTGTCCCTTAATATTTTAAATTTATTAGTTGTGATTTTATCGTTATTTTCTTTAATTTGGCATAATGTCCGCACAGATTGTAAAGTTAGTGTGAATGAACAGTGTGACCGAAATTGTAAGCTAACTGAATTTACTCCATTTTCGAAGTTTCTTAAATTGCTGAAACCTTAGCAACAGAAAACAAAACGTCTGCATTTAAAGCGGTTTTCAACTCTCCCGTTCTCATTATTCTCTCCTCAACCCTCCTCCCATTCCAATCAGGTTTTAGATCGAAAAGAAAATGCGTACATGCCGATTTTAGCATCACTGAAACAAATAAAGACGAACCTACATTTTACTCTAAAAGTCAAGAGAAATGATTAAAAGATGGCGTAGCCAACATTTCTCGTCGGTATTAATATTATTTCTTGAATGTTTTGTTTTACATGTTACGTTCTTTTGAGTGTTTTGTAAAGTATACAAACTCAAACTATCTGACTAAGACATTACTTAGAATTGTCATGAGCATGGAGAACTTAAAGAAGAAACTGACTTGGAAGATAAGTAGCAACGACCCAAAATAGAGTAAAATCTATAAATTCGAACAGGCAATACAATACAATACAATATAATACAACGCAATACAATTCATACTGGGTGGTGTTGGGTGGAATTTGTAATTTGTCTTTGGTGTTGGTCGTGTTATTTCTTATAACTTGTTAAAACACTGTGTACGAACAAATTCTTCTTAATGGGAATACAGATTTCCTAGCTTGACCTTATAATACAATACAATATAATACGAAGAACACAAAAAACAACAACAACTACAACAACACACGATCAAACACACACACCCAAAACAGTGTGTTTAGTCTTCCAACCTTAAGAACTGAAAATTAAACTAATGAAATGGGCGTGTTTCTAATCAATTGTATTATTACAACGTCTTGTATTGTAGTGCACTAGACTGTGCTTCATTTGAGGAATTTTAGATATTCGTCATCCATACGGGCGAAATTTGGATTGCCTCCTCAGCGATAGCACAGCAGCCGCAAGGACTATGCCTCAGTTTCTTGTCAGAAAGAGTAGTATTGTGTTGCATTAATAAGCTGTATTGTATATCCATATTGTATTATAACATTGAAACATCTTTCTGCCACCATCACAAAAAGGGAAGCTCAGCCAGCACTATTTCAAAAAAGTGACTTTGTCAAACTTCCCCCCTTCCCTCCCTTTATTTCTGTTTTCTTTTCAAACTCATTGTTTGAAGAGGGATGTTAGCTGTGCACTACTGACCGTTTTATTGCGAATAACCAGTGATGCTCGAAAGGAATCATTTGCATGAGAGATTACGTCTGCATTGGATTTCTGGCACTTTTCTGCAGACCTAAGCCTCCACTTCAAGGGATTCAGTTTACACTAGAACTGTTTTACGTTTCTTTCTGTCTTTTTCTTACGTTTATTTTTTTTTGTCGTTTCTACTGTGAGTTTTTTCACTTTCATTTGAAGTTCTTTTAATACTTTCTTTCTTCTGTTCAAAGTTTGTTTATTTAACATTTCGAGTCCTTTATTTGTTACTCATTTTGTTCTTCTTTTCATTCGTTCATCCTCCTTTTTGTTCTTTTTTCTTCTTCTTCTTTGTTCCTATCCCCTCTCATTTCAAAATGGTTTATTTCTTCTATTCGTTTCTGTTATTTTCTACTTAAAGGGCTCCCCCTCCATCCCCATTTGTTTGTAAGTTTGTTTCGTTATCTTTCTTCCTTCCAGAACTACACAAGCTAGAAATAAACAGGTTATCGGTACCTAATGGTACTTTCCTAAAATAAACGTTCTACTTTCGATTTTCTTTTCTGTATTTCTCTTTCCATTTTGTGCATTGGTAAATCTTTTGCTGCTTTCGTGCAATACTTTAATTATAAAACTTGTGTCTACATGTAGGTCAATTTTACAACTAGCTGTTACAGAAACTTCTGTTAGATTTCTACATTTGTAGACAACACTTTTATTTGTGACACTTTTGTTTTTTCCCTCATTGCTGCAAGGACATTTAATGTGACTGTCTGGCCTTTCCCTGTTTCTGTTTGTTTTATGTGCATACCAAAAATCATCATTTCACACACCTTCACATAAATGTTATTAGAAATTCAACAGACTCACTTGTGTTTAGGTGTTTGGTAGTAATAGTGAACATACCATCGTGCCATATATGTGCCTACATAAACAAGTGAAGCTAAACTGGATTTTACTGACGCATTTGACTAGCTGTTTTTTTTATATACACCAAATATCGGTAAGCATCGCCATTAGCTGCTCTGTTAGCTGTTAGGGGGTGGTTTGAAAACAAAAGAGATTCTTTTGCCTTTTGTGGTATTGCAAACTGCAAACCGCTACATCACGGCCATTGACTTTAAAGCTGCTAGTGTCTAATTATAGTGTCTCATTATTTATCTGGATGCAACTGTATACAGGCACTGGTCGATAGAAATACTCTTTACTCAAATACTAAAAATCCATACTATTATTAAAAGAAGTTAAGTTTCTTTGATACTAAATACATAAATATTGACACCATCCTTAAAAGTATTGCAATAGTTAATATATTACGTTTAACATATAACATTTTAGAGTATGCCAGGTTTTTTTTGGAGGTAGAGGGGAAAGAAGATTGGGGAGTGTGGTAAGTGTGGCGGAGGGGGGGGGGGGTTGCTGCCCCATTTGAAGCAGTCAACCCACATTTTCAAAAACCTTTCCATCTAAAATAATAGCTTCTAAGAACTTGAACGAGAAAAGAGTACGTGCATTGCATTATTATTATTATTATTATTATTATTATTATTATTATTATTATTATTATTATTATTATTATTATTATTATTATTATATGACAGAGCAACGCAAGTGAAGTGAAGTTGAAGGTGCATAGTAATGGAAACTTTCATAAATAACTTTTTATATTGCACCTAAAAGTTAAGCATCATCGCACTGATAACAGTACGATGACGATTATTTAAACAAAAAAAAACAATAGTGTACAAGTTAGTGTCATGAAGCTGATTAAAATATCCTTGTTACAGTCTCCCCTTCCCACTCCCCCCCCCACCCCCGCTCCAACCACCACCTACTTAAAGCAATAACTATACTCTAAAAGCATCATCAAGCTGAAAAAAACCCAGTATTCTTAGATTTCAAAATCGTCCCGGGAATCGATGACTAAACCCGGACATTTGTATTCACTGAGCGTGAAAAATACTTGCATTACCTCACCGGATGTGCGCAATACGCCTGGGCAAAATGGTTCAGTTCCGTTTCCGGTAATGAAGTTTGAGATTAAAAACTAAAAAAGAACTGTTCTTCCTTTCTGTCGTTCTGTCTTTCTCTCCATGTCTAACCTTTACCTCCACAGCTCTCTCAAACCCCCCCATCTCTTATTTATTTTGTTTTGGTTTCAAGCAGACAAGAGATGTTGTGGTTTTTTTTGTCTTTTTTTTTTCAAACAGCAATTTTAGAACCGTTGACATGGTATTGTACCGCATTGTGTTGTATAGCACTGTAATGTGGACTAAGATCTGTTGTTTAGCCAAATGTTTTCACCTTTGGACATATTTATGTAATTTTGACGAACATTTCCCTCCATTTTGGTATTAAAAATTGTTTTGTTCTTTGTTCTCTAGTTCTTTATTTAATTTTAAACAATGTTTTGCAGTACATATTTTGTACAGAATATAATTTAATATTCATTTGAAAATGGCTGGTTGCAAAATAGCTATATATTGCTTTTCGTTACTTTCTGTGCTATTAATAATTTATGTTAAAAAAAATTATAATAACAATACAAACAAAACATATTTTAAGGTATGTTATACATGCTAACGTGAGATCCAATATGTATTTCATAAAATAATTTTTGACGTAAAGGAAATGTAGAAATCTCAGAGACATATTTTTGAACTGGTACACGCTGAAAATTGGTAAAGAAAGGGAATTATCATATCATGTGATGTCTTTTAGGCAAGATATATTGATGTTCTTTTCAATGTGTACATAGTAACACAGGTCAAAACTAAATACGTTGAATGTTTGGAGCTTTATTTTGAGAAGCGTACAATGTTCGTGTTTTAAATTGTGTACAAAGGTCAACGTTGTCTCACATGTTTGAATTACTCCAAAGAAAATTGGTGTGAATTATTTTAAACAGACACTATTGGTGTGAATTATTTTCTAAACATATATTATCGGTGTGAATTATGATAAAACAGATATTCTTGGTTCAAATTATTCGAAATACATAATTATTATTGGTGTAAATTATTCTAAGCAGATAATTATTATTGTTGTTTAAAATGTGGTGGAAGATGCATGTTAAGGTATTGTGATGTTGAAGCTGCTGTCTGCCGAAGTTGTGAGTCACATGCCGTCTGTTGGAGTAAAATTAAAAACTGGGTCGAAGTGGGCTGAAAATAAAATTGTCTCGTTTTTAACGAATGTCTTTCTGATCTTTCTTTTGTGCTTCTTTTTGTTACGTTTGTTAATTTTAATTTAACATAAACAGCTTACGCTCGAAGGTCTCTGATAAACACTTTTGTTTATAATGTATTGAGTTTTATCTGGTAATCTTTGTGTCATCCAAACCTATCTTCGTTGTCTTTCTCTCTCGATCTTCTTCTTTCTCTTGCCAACTACCCCCCCCCCCCTCTCTCTCTCACACACACACACACACACACACACACACACACACACACACACACACACATATATATATATATATATATATATATATATATATATATATTTGAAGAAATATATATATATATATATATATATATATATATATATATATATATATATATATATATATATATATATATATATATATATATATATATATATATTTGAAGAAACGTATACGAGGGGCTTCAGTTATAAAGACAGCAGATGAAGATGAAATAGCAGGAGAGGAAAAAAAGTTAAGATTTTCTCTTTATATCAAATCCTCACTAGCCTGAAAATTCAAGCATACCCATAATAAATACGCGTAGATTATTATAGTGTACGAGGAACAACACAATTCTTGTTAGCGAAACAAGTTTAAAATGTAGTTACAAGTTTTCAAGCAAATCAGCGAAGGTGGGCGACAAAGTTCACTGCATTGCCGAGACCGGAAGTGAGACGCACAAAACGGAAGTGACGTCGGCACGACGACTTTTGACGGCTTTTCCCGCTACAAAGGTAGGCAGCACGTTCGGAAAACATGGCCTTTGTTTAAGCAGGCCCCGGACCAATGAAGTAAAATACACCCCCCGTGGAAGTTAAAGAGTAGAGACAAACGAGATAAATACGACGACAAATCCAGGACAGAACTGCGCTCAAGTCTTTGGATAGTGAGACACTTCCTTCCAATTCTTCGACTGCAGCAGACTGTGCGTGACTGCACTATAAGAAACGTTCTCGAGCAAGGATTTTGTCGAACAATTCTTGTGAACTAAGGAACAAAATGTAAATATTGAACTTTATTGGATTGAATCAGGAGATTTGTCCATTCCGAAACGCAGCGCCCACTCTTTGGTCTCTCTATTATGGTCTCAGATGATGATAAAATCCTCAGCAATCGTATCCGATCGACTCCTTCCATGATCCTAGCTCCTTGCGCATTTTATCAGGACACTACCGTTGCCTTTATTCTTGATCCAGCGAAAACTCAAGACCTACCTTTGCTCGGGGCAGTAACTGAAAACAACGCTTTGCACCCAGAGCATGACTTATTTATTTATTTATTTATTGTTGCTTTAGGTCCAGCGGACTCTTCCGAGCCAAATCAGGACCGGACAACCCCCGATCCGCATAAAAGATCTGCTGAAACAACCCCAGTGGGAAAATTGAATGCCCTCCACCGGCCAGTCACTTTACAATAAAGACATCCCACGCGGGGGACGGCTGAGGGTTGACCTCAACTACGCAAACACCCCGGTTACAAAAACAAAATAGAATACAAACATCATTATAAATCATCAATGAAACACATACATATAAAATGCCTATAGTGCTAAATAGTACAATCATAGGAAGCCCTAGTGACCACCCGGCAGAAAGCGTCCAACACTCCCAAGCTGATCCAACAGACCTCATACACAAACAAGGAGTCTTGTCCAGGAAGAGTTTTCAAGAAAAAAGGTAGGTCATTGATCTAGCGAAGAAGAAGATAGTATAGCAGAGTGAAGGACAGAGCAGGAATAGGAAAGAGTAAATGAGGAAGACAGCGACAGTGGGAATTTAAAGCACTAAATTTCCATAAAGTGGGGATACTATTTATACTGAAAACCCCCGGCACTCCAACGGGGGTACTGTTGCCGCAGTGAATCTGTCTTGCCTATAAAGGAAAGACAGGTTTTCAACTGTGGCTTTCACTGTTCCCTTTATAGGTTTGAACAATCTACAGTGGCAAGATTGCTCATGACCCCAAGGGGTAACCCAGAGCATGACAGCGACGCGGAGATGGCTTATGTCAGACAAAGGAAGTGAGATTCTATTGGCAGAAATCGGAGAAAAGGAAGAATAAGAAGACAAGTCTAATAAAAAAAAAAAAAAGAACTAAACAGACTGCTGCTGCTGCTACTATACTACTACTACTAGAATGACAAGTAGAAGTAGAAGGTTTGAAGGAAGTGTAAAACACACCAGAAAAAAGGTTTCTCTATACATGTATTTCGCTAAAACGCTTCGTCAGGAGTTACAAGCCAACTGAGGAACAAAATCCAATACGCAAACGTTGGATACAGCACTGAGTAGAAGTCATTTTTATTATAAAACATTCAAACAACCATGTTAACAAAGTTACCATGTCCAACATACACCCAAATAAATTACATGCACACAACAGGCACAGAACCCCTACGCAGTAAACCAACCACACACCCACACCCTCACATACAAAAAGAACTCTCTACTTTCATGTCCTACTCAACACGTTCAGTGACATTATTAGGAGATAAAGACTTCTAAGACAACTTCTAAGGCTATATTAGTACTAATGTTGTCCACTCCCGCTGACTTCCCTTTCTTTAGCGATTGCACTGCTGCCTCAACTTCTTCCCGGAGAATTGGGAGGATTTCTTCTTCTTCTCTGTTATCGGGACATGCTAGAACTGATGGGTCTCCATTTGGTGTATGGTTGTAAAGGTTAGAGCAGTACTCTGTCCATCTGTCCAAGACTTCTTGTTCTTCTGTAAGGCATGTGCCAGACTTGCTTTGGATCGTGGAGACTTTGGGCTGTTTGACACTTGTCAGCCGCTTCACAGTCTGGTAGGCCTTCTTGCTGTTGTTCTTGTTCAGACTGTTCTCTATTTCCTGGCATTGATCTTCTATCCAGTTCTCCTATGCTGTGCGCATGCCTTTTCGGATATCATTGTTGATTTTTCGGAACTGCTACAAGCAGGAGGAGAAGCGATGATAGATGCCCTCACCATTATCTGTAACAAGATCTGGCAGAGTGGGGAGTGGCCTATACCATCACTCTTCCCAAAAAAAGGTAACCTTCAGGAGTGTGAAAATTAAGGCACCATCAGCCTCATCAGCCATCCCAGCAAGGTCCTCCTAAAAATAATACTCAACAGGTTGAAACCCCAAGCTGAACAAATCATAGTTGAAGAACAAGCAGGATTCAGGGCAGGGCAAAGTACCACTGAGCAGATTTTCAACCTCAGAATAATCTGTAAGAAATACCTACAGCACCAACAACATCTATATCATGTGTTCATAGACTTCAAGAAAGCGTTTGACCGAGTCTGGCATGCAGCTCTATGGGCAACAATGAAAGTGTACAACATCAGCCCTAAAATTATTGAAGTCATCAAAAGCCTGTATGATTGACAAGGCTACCAGTGCAGTCCTCCACAACAGCGCCATCGGGAACTGGTTCAGAACAACAATCGGTGTGCGTCAAGGATGCCTACTCTCCCCAACACTCTTCAACATCTTTCTAGAGTGCATCATGTCAGATGCTCTTGCAGATCATGAAGGCACAGTCAGCATAGGGGGTAGAGCAATCTCCAATCTTCGTTTTGCGGATGACATTGATGGATTGGCTGGAGAGGAACAAGAACTTGAACAACTGGTACAGAGGCTTGACACCACCTCCACAGCCTATGGAATGGAAATAAGTGCAGAGAAGACCAAATTGATGACCAACAACACCAATGGCATCAACACGGACATCAAAGCCCAAGACCAATCCCTCAACACAGTGCATAGCTTCAAATATTTAGGAACCATTGTATCAGACAATGGGTCCCGACAGGAAGTCCTCTCCAGGATCGCACAAACAACTGCGGCCCTGACAAGGTTGAAGCCCATTTGGAAAGACAGGACCATCAGTCTGCATTCCAAAGTAAGACTGCTGCGCTCCCTTGTCATCTCCATCTTCCTATATGCTTGCGAAGCATGGACCCTCACAGCAGATCTCCAACGAAGAATACAAAGCATGGAGATGATGTGCTACAGAAGACTTTTGGGCATTTCCTATACCCAACACATCACCAACGACGAAGTCCGACGGACCATCACATAAGCCATTGGACAACACGATGACTTGCTCACAGTGGTAAAGAAACGGAAACTCCGATGGTATGGCCACGTCACCAGATCATCAGGCCTGGCAAAGACTATTTTGCAAGGCACAGTGCAAGGAGGTAGAAGAAGAGGGAGACCGAAAAAGAGGTGGGAGGACAACATTCGAGAATGGACTGGTTTGACCATGAGCGAAGCCATCAGGGCTGCTGAGGACAGAGAAAGATGGAGTATGCTGGTTAAACGATCATCTGTGGTGCCCCTACGACCTCCGGGTTACGGGACAGGATAGGATAGGGATAGGATTAGTACTAAGATGAAGAAGAAGAAGAAGAAGAAGAAGAAGAAGAAGAAGAAGAAGAAGAAGAAGAAGAAGAAGAAGAAGAAGAAGAAGAAGAAAAGTTGTTCGAACATAAAAACAATAGTAAACTGTTTATTACACTGGCAAACATCAGTTAAAAAAAAAAAGAACAAATATTAGTTTTATTCATTTTGTAAAATGAACTACAAAATAGTATACAATGACGGACAACAATGTTCTACTAACCGTAATAGTAAGGGATGAAGACGAATTAAAATACAAGGACTAGATTAGCAGACCAACACTCGTTCCTTTATTCTTCAATTAAAAAAACTGTGATGATGTAAAAACATTGTCACACACACACACACACACACACACACACACACACACACACACACACACACACACACACACACACACACACACACATTTTTGTAAAAACGACATTATGATGACTGTTGTAAAAAAAAAAAACAGGGATTATTGTGACACACTTTTCATTTTCGTGACATTATTTTGACATTTTCAAATTTTTGAACCTGTCCCTAACCCTAACCCTAACCCCTAACCCAAACCCTAACCCTAAAACAGCTGTATCTATGCCGGAACTCTATTTTGACGTCAAAATAGGGCAGCCTTCCAAAAAAGTCAAAAGAAACCATGTGGAGTTCCACGAGTGTGTCACTGTAACGTCGTTTCTACATGCCCACACACACACACACACCCACACACACCCCCCCCACACACACACACACGCACACCCACACAAAATCACAATGCGAACATGGTACAACTCATAACAATTAGTGTGCCCAGGGTCGATGTAGCTACAGTTATCCCGCATGCAGAGATTGAGACAACTAAGTAGTCTGTGACTAATCCTGGGACAAAGCTATCTCTTACAATGCGTTATGAACTGGGACAACTGTTATTGTCTAGGCCTGTTAGTTTAGGAATGCTTCATGCATCAGACCTCTGGACCTGGAACGCTATGCCCCAAATGTTACACTTTGAGCTTCCAGTAAATATACCGCACATGTACAATCACCACTGATCTCCAACTGGCATTCTGCACCAGTGATGTTCCACTTAATCAGTTTGTCTTAAGCCTGTGTGTGACCCTTTTTTGCCTCTGTCTCAAAGATCAGAAGTAACGTTAGCAAAAGTTATCGATCATCTGAGTTAGGTCTATGATACACAAGTAACGTTGACATGTGCAACCAGCGTTAAGTGTTAAGTCTATGTGATCTAAGATGCTCTTCTATAGTAGATAATACAGCAAGCTTTACCAGTCGCACAAAGCGTGGCAAACCATTCAAATGTGTTTCCAGATATATAAAGCTGAAAACAAGCATTTCAGAAGTGTTAATTTTCATGGAGCTTTCTGTCTCAGTTCATTCTAATGACCCAAAATGAAATGGCGTGAGGTTTGGACGCTCTTTACACTATCTGCATCCTAAAAATTATCAAATGCGGTTTAGATAATATCGAGATACAGCGGAAAACGTACATAGAACATGATGGACAGCGGCGACATTGACCTATTGAGACGGTGCAAATATGAATGCAACAACAGACTCGCTACATTAGTATTAAACTTTTCACAGGATTACTTGCCGTCCAAAGGTCGCTCAATATTAGTGGACTTTAGCTGCAAATTGTAGTATCATATCCATTCATCTTTAGCTGCAGTTAAAATATGTCCCTTCAACCCCTCTCTCTTCCGTGATAGTGGCGCTCGCTACATTAAAATGAAGGGTTAAGGGGTAAACCTGCCGTCTGATTGCTCTGGTGGTTCAGTGTTGATTTGTGTCCTTACCCCTAAAAAAAAAATTAAATTTAAAATTTATAAAAATATAATAATAAATAAATATAAGAACCCCAAAAAAGAAAGTGTATATATATATATATATATATATATATATATATATATATATATATATATATATATATATATATATATATATATATATATATATATATATATATATATACACACACTTTCTTTTTTTTGGGTTTTTATATTTATTTATTTATTATTATATTTTTAATTTTTTTTTTATTTTAGTACCTTACCTCTGTTTACAAATATAAACCGTCATTCCTTACGTAGCTTCTCCTCCGAGTCATTTTATACTATTGTATATTATGTTCATTCCCTCAAACTATTAGAATGAATGGGAAGTTATCTTAATTGTCTGTGCATGATATGAATGGTTCTGCCAACCAAATGAAATTTACTGTAAATTTGTTATGTGGGTGTATTTGAGTTAGTAGTAAGAAAGAACTGGAAGAGATTATGTGTGATAATTATTTTATGTATTATTCTATTTGTTTTACAAGTTGTTTTTTTTTGGTGTTCCTCTTTTCTTATTCGCTGAGATGCAATGTTTTGTATGAATTCTCCATTGTGGGAATAAAGATTTGTTGACTTGACTTGACTTGAAGACCTTCTCATAACAACATTCATCAAACAAAAAGCTGCTCCAAGTCTTCTCATAACAACATTTATATAACAAAGAATTGCTTCAAGTCTTCTTGTAACAACATTCACCTATAACAACAAGAAACTAACAAAGAACAGTGTCCAGTCTTTAAATGCCGGTAGTAATTAAAGAACTTTAATTCAACATTACAGGCGAAAAGAAAAACAATCAATTTATTTATGTTTTATTGCTTGCAAACCACAACAATACACGCACAAACACATAATTATTATTACTCCCAACTACTCACAAACCCTCTTTTTGGCTTTCTCGCCAAATCAACATTACACTCAAACCCGCTAAAACGCATGCGCATGATATTCTCTTTCAAACTGACAAGCACACACAATCTCTACATAGCTCTGTGCATTCATTGGAGCTTTCTACACAATCCAATCTTTCACTGCTGCCCTCTGTCAACAAACAGAGCTGTGTTGTGCACTGACAGTGAATGCGACGATGCACGACATTAGAACACTCTACGTGTCACGTAGCATACAACATGGCGGAAACTGTCTGGTGAACGCCTTCCGGCATGTCGTGCTGCAGACGCCGGAAACAGGTCCGTGCGAGTCGGATCACTTCCGGGCACCGTGAGATCGTTGCTTCCCCATACAGATACACCCCCATTGCCTGTGGAGGAAGAATGAAGAAAGGCTGAACTAAGTGCAGAGAATGAGTGGAGTAAGACTGTGCATTGCTAATAGATCCCATCTACTATTGGCGCGAAACGTCAAGCCAGCACGCAAACGACCGTCAATGTAGTTTGTGATCACAGACCAACAGAGTACTGGATGCCTGTCTCGGGTATTATTATTCAACATAGCGATGCAGAGATTGAGACAATTTAGCAGTCTGAGATTAATCCTGGGACAAAGCTATTGCTTACAATGCGTTATGAACTGGGACAACTGTTATTGTCTAGGACAGTTAGTTTAGGAATGCTTCATGCATCAGACCTCTGGACCTGGAACGCTATGCCCCAAATGTTACACTTTGAGCTTCCATCCAGTAAATATACCGCACATGTACAATCACCACTGATCTCGCAACTGGCATTCTGCATCAGTGATGTTCCACTTAATCAATTTGTCTTAAGCCTGCGTGGCCCTTTTTAGCTTCTGTCTCAAGGATCAGAAGTAACAAGTTATCGATCACCTGTATTAGGTAAATAATACACAAGTAACGTTGCCATAGGCAAGCAGCGTTAAGTGTTAGGTCTATGTGATCTAAGATGCTCTTCTATAGTAGAAAATACAGCAAGCTTTACCAGTCGCACCAAGCGTGACAAACCATTCAAATGTGTTTCCAGACATACAAAGCTGAGAACAAGCATTTCAGAAGTGTTAATTTTCATGGAGCTTTCTGTCTCAGTTCATTCTAATGACCCAAAATGAAATGGCGTGAGGTTTGGACGCTCTTTACACTATCTACATCCTAAAAATTATCAAATGCGGTTTAGATAATATCGAGATACAGCGGAAAAAGTAAAAAGAAAATGATGGACAGCGGCGACATTGACCTATTGAGACGGGGCAAATATGAATGCAAAAATATGCATATTACAATTAATCAACATTGACCAGTCAAGTAATATTTCATGTAAGAAATACGATGTTTTGAAGAAGAAAAGAAAGTGAAATACTGACCGACCTATCGACCGACTGACTGAACATGATGACCATGAGTTCAGATACCTGCATAACTGACTAGTTCAAAGTATTTCCAGATATATCTGGTAATACAACTATATCTATAATATAATATAATATAATATAATATAATATAATATAATATAATATAATATAATATAATATAATATAATATAATATATTGGGAGGCACTGTGGTCTAATGGTAGTGCTTCGGCTTGCGGATCTGAAGGTCCCGGGTTCGAGCCCTGGCCGGGCCATTGTGTTGTGTCCCTGGGAAAGACACTTTACTCCTGTTTTCCTACTCCTTCGGAAGAGAGTATAAACCGAGGTCTAGTCTGTGTCGCATACCTTCCATCATAACGGACTTTAAAGATCCTGACGTTCATGTCCTAGACGGGTGAGTGCCGGTGACAAGAACACACCCAGCATGCACCTAGGTCCTTCTCCCCCATCCCTGGCTGCCCAGGATTGTGCTCAGTTGTCCGGGCGTCAGACCATGCGCCCAAAGGCTGCGGGTGGGCGTCTCGGGCGGCTTGAGTTAGATCCTGTATCGGCCAGCGCCTTGAGCAGCTCTTGAGCTGGAAAAGCCCTATATAAGAACGATTAAATAAATAATAAATAAATTAATAAATAATAATAATAATAATAATATATAAAAGAGCCAGAGTGCAGACTTTATCTCAAGCAAGACAGGACTCCAGTGCTCTATGTTCTTGTCTGAGCCAGAAGGAAAAAAAAACATAGGGACCAAGAGTTAGTCTAGGGAGAACGAGTGTCAATGCGGTACGATAAAATAAAATTGGCAAATACAAGATAGCACATGAATGACCGTGAAATCTATTTAGGTGTTTAAGTGCTTCAGCACGGTGCACACCAGGGCCAAGCAATAGGCCTAATGATAACAACGTCTGTGGGGATCTTAATACACAACCACGCTATAACCTATTTGTATAACATACCCAAGTGCTTTTGTTATTTAATAAATTTTGTTTTGTTGCAGATAGTAGTAGCGGCCCAACATTCCATGCTTTCATTTGCTTCTTTAGGAAAAAGAAAAAGGAGTCACAACGAAAATTAAAGCTTTTGAGATTGTGTCACGAACTGGCTAGCTTTAACTCTGCACATTTACTATTTAGCCTTGTGTAGTTTTTGTAATAGTAGAGAGTCAGTATATTACACAGCAGCAATTAAATTACACAGCAGACCACACACGGCGAGCGAGCCACCCACATCGCAGTGAGTCAGCACTTGAGCTTTGAATCGGACCGTTTAACCAATCAGAGCAGGCTCAGTGGGTAGAGCAGTTTGACTGTGTCAGAGCCTAACACAGTTTGAATCAGTCGTGTGTGAGACGAGGAAGAAGTAACATCTACTTAGCTAGCAGAGAACTATCTTCACTCATAGACCAGGAAGCAGGACTTAGAATCTTAGCATTCTATTCAGTCATCACGGGCCTGAACTTGTCAAACAGGTAAATGAACACCCTTCTGTTTCATCGTGATATATTTATATTATTGTTGAAATTATGTTTGTGGAATTTGCTATGCATAAATGTGAATTGTTAATCCGAATTTGCCGTACCACGTGGAAGAGCCGAGCACGAGGCGAAACACGACCGGTTGCGCCGCCATGTTGTATCCCGTACGGAACCACTGTTGTTTAACTTATATGTATGTTTGCAGACCAGTGGCTGTACCACTGAATGTTTATATTATTATTAATTCTGTATGTGTATAGTTAGACACGATTTATATTTATGTATGTATAGGAATTTAGAGTGAGATTCCAGTGGAACCCGGAAGTAGCAGAATGTTCGTCGCTTATGTATAGAGATGTGGAGCTATCACTGAGGGCTACTTGGCTTTCAGTGAGACGCTCTGCACAAACCGATTATTCAGGGTTGTGCAGAATTTCGTCTCTTATATTACAGACGAGCAGGCGAGCTATCCCGAGCTATCCCCACTCCACAGAAACGACCAGTTGGTTGAGGAGACCCTACCGCACAAGACGGAAAGAGCTGCCTTGAAAGACACCCTGTCAGACCCCACAGCGTGGCAAGGGAACCCAACTACACAACTACCCAGGTGGACCAGAAGCTACCTCACAGAAGGACTTCGCACGCTCCATCTAGCAGTTAAGTGAACACGCCAAGGTGCACTTAAACTGATCATAACAGGACCACAGTAGTCCAACTCTTCAGAAACTGTAAAACGGACCACAGTAGTCCAAATCTACATGAAATATTATAGCAAGTGCCCGAGGAAGAAAAACAGCTGCCTATACTAGACTATCAGCGATCGAACTCTTAGCATTGAAAGAGACTTTTTAAGTTAGATTAGTACTTAGAGAATCTTGTATAGAGTAGAAGAAATAAATGTGTGATTTTAACTGTTATCAAGTGGCTGGACTACATATGATTCATAGCCGTGTGAAAGCTAGTGTGACAGTAATCTTTTACCATTTTTCTATCTATTTCTGTATCCCAACCTTAACACAGAACGAGCTAAACAAATAAATTTATTAAAGTAATTCATAGGGTGACTTACTAGCAGTTCCCACCGAATAAACGTGAGGGTCCATAATTCCATTGTGCAGAGCCCATAAACCCCACGTGACACTTTAATTGGCGAGCCTAGCTAGGATCTGTGTATAATAGGAAATGGGTATAACCGGACCTAAGTACAATAAAATTAGATAACAGTAGGAGTAGTAGAATAACTTAGAATAGTGGTAATAAGGACTGATCAGTTGGGTGCACTGTTCTTTAGTTAAAAACTTTTTTGCTTCAAATATTTTTGTGCCTGTATGTTGCATTGTTCTTTTGCAGGTTTTGCTTAAATAACTGTTGTATGCCATTTGACTCTTGTTTTATTCTATTATTGATTACGAATTTGATTGTCTTTGCATTGTTGTTATTGAATTGCAATATTGCTAGTGTTTTGGTATTCCACTTGATTCAGAGGTTGTTCATAGACACGTTTGACAATGTCGGACCCAGTGGCCTTGAGATTGCGTTTCAAGGAACTAGGAGAAGCTTTACACTTAGCAGGGGCAGACCTAATTGCGTATATCAATGCAGAGGTAGAGAAACAGGAGGCTAAAGCAGAGAGAGCAGCAGAGAGAGAGGCTAAGAAACTCGAAGCAGCAGAGAGAGCCGCAGAGAGAGAACAGAAAAAAGCAGAATTAGAGGCAGAACAAAAGAAAGCAGAATTAGAAGCAGCAAGAGAGCAAAAGAAATTAGAATTAGAAGCAGAACAGAAGAAACTAGCATTAGAAGCAGAGCAAAAGAAAGCAGAGTTAGAAGTAGAACAAAAGAAGGCAGCATTAGCAGCAGAGAGAGAAGCAGAAGTTAGGAAATGGGAGTATGAGCGGGCAGAAAAGGAAAAAGAGAGGGAAGAAAAGGAAAAAGAAAGACAGCATGAGTTAGAGCTACGAAGATTGGGATCAGGAGCTTCAAGTTCTTCCTCAACCCCTTCCCACTCAGATCAGCTAGAGGTAGCATCCAACCCTGTACAAGGAATGTCATTCCCACTGGGAACATTCAATGAGAGAGAAGAAGGTCTAGATCTCTATCTGACTAGGTTTGAGCGTCTAGCAACAGAGTACAAACTAGATCCCACTCATTGGTCCTTTAAGCTTAGTCAAGGGCTTAGAGGAAAGGCTTATGACATCTACAGTAAGCTACCGACTGACAGAGTGACTGACTATCACAAAGTAAAAGAGGCACTCCTAACGGGATTCGAACTAACAGGAGAATGCTACCGGCAAAAGTTCCGCACCAATCGGAGAGTGAAAGGAGAGAGCTATGCGCAGTTCGCGGATCGGTTGTCCACAATGCTGGATAAGTGGATTAGCCAGTCAGCCACGGCTAAGACGTATGATGGACTGACAGAACTGTTAGTATGGGAACAGCTACGGGAAACCATGACCCCCGAGCTGAGAACATTCTCAGTAGAGCAGGGCGCGGAAAGACTGGAGGATCTGGTCAAGGTCGCAGATAGGTACGTGGCCGCACACGGAGAAGCCAAGAGCTTCAGGCGAGACCTAAAGCCTAACGGGAAAGAGGCACAGAAACGAAGCCCTAACCGGGAAGAGCGCACCGCGAATAAGCCGAATAACCCCAGACCTGGGCAAAATAAAGGACCCAACACGGAATTCGGGAAAAGAGGTCCCGCAGAACAGAGACGATATTGTTCGTTCTGCAACAGAAACAATCACTCCACCGCAGAATGTTTCAAGTTGGCCGCACAACGTAGGGAAGAGCGCGAAAGCCGGCCAGCGCACAGAGTTCTAACTCAAAGCAGCGGTAACAAGCCACACACGATCGGAGATCACCCATCGGTGACAGACACGGTCAAGGTCAACGGAAAAGAAGCGAACTGTCTGTATGACACAGGTCTATCATACGACGCGATAGTTAGCGAATCTCTTGTATCGCGCGCGGACTTGACAGACAAGACAGTCGACTTACAAGGAGCAGACTTGACGAAACCGACGACTACTTGCCCAATAGCTTGGATCGAAGTAGAGAGTAGGTACGTCACAGGACGAATCCAAGCAGCTGTTTTACAGAAACCCCTGTATGATCTCGTGCTAGGTTGTAGGTATGTGTTCTTAGGCACGCCCCCAAAAACTGTAGAGATAGCTGCAGTGCAAACCAGGGCCAAAGCTAAAACCCAACCACCCCAGCCCGAGTTCGCTCCGAATCCAGGACTCGAAGAGATCAAAACAGCACAGAAAGAAGACACCTCGATAGCGAAGTGCTTCCAGAAGCTACCCAAGGCGCACACACCCCCGCACAAGGGAGACTTCTACATGGAAGAGGGAGTTCTACATCGACAAGGAGATGGAGATCACACCCAACTAGTACTACCAGCCACCCTTCGAGCCCAAGTACTAGAACTAGGCCACAGCATGCCACTCAGCGGACACATGGGAATTGGAGCCACAGTGCAGAGAATCAGCGCACACTACTATTGGCCAGGAATCACGGAGGATGTCAAGCGCTACGTGAAATCTTGCCACCAATGTCAACGATATTCCCCGCGACATCACACCGTACCAGTTACCTTAGGACCATCAGTAGTAGTCGGCGTGCCATTCCAGCAAGTCTCAGTAGACATAGTAGGACCACTGCCCATGACCAAGAAGAGGAACAGATTTCTACTCACACTCGTCGACGCATGTACGATGTGGTGCGAAGCAGTCCCGTTGCCAGCGATCGACACCAAGAAGATTGCAGATGCACTCATCGCCATCTTTACCAGAGTCGGATTCCCGGACAGCATTAGAACGGACAACGGATCTCAGTTCACCGGCCGCCTGATGCAAGACGTGTTCGAGTTGATACAAGTTCATCACATTCGCACACCACCATACCACCCAGCCAGCAACGGACAAGTAGAAAGACTGAATGGAACCCTCCTCACCATCCTCAGGAAAGTCGCCGACGACAATCCAGAAGCGTGGGACACCTACGTGAATGCGGCACTGTTCGCATACCGAGAAACGCCCCATGCAGCCACAGGCTACACCCCGTCAACCTTGCTATTCGGCAGACCTCTAGCAGGACCGCTAGAAGCCCTACGCAGAAGTTGGACGGAAGCCAAGATAGACGACACACCAAGAGGTGCCACCAAGTACGTCGCAGACCTGCAGGAAACCCTCAAAGCAACGTGGAAGAAAGCTGGTGAAGCACTGAAGAAGGCAAGAGCCCGTCAGGCGAAGTACTACAACCGCCACGCGAAGGACCGAGAACTGCAAGTCGGCGATCAAGTGCTAATCTTACTTCCAAGTGGAACCAACAAGCTGGACATCGCTTGGAGAGGACCGTACCGGGTGACTGCCAAGAAATCCAAGACAGTCTACCAAGTAGAGGTGAACGGGAGAGCCCGGTACCACTACATCAATCTCCTCAAGAAGTATACGGACAGACCAGCGACCCCCAGCACTCACAACTTGTTAGCCATCGCCATCGCGGAAGAAGGAGAAAGCATGGAGACCAATGCAGTAGAGTATCCCCTGCACTCCAAAGAAACCTACAAAGACGTGATACTCAACGGAGACCTAGCCGCTAAACAGCAACAGCAAGTACTACAGGTCATTCGACAACATCAGACTGTGCTCACAGACCGCCCAGGGAGGACAGACCTCGTTGAAGTAACCTTAACGGTGACCGACCCAACACCCGTCCGCCAGAAGCTCTACCCGATGCCACTGTCGCAGCAGCAAGCCATCAAGGAAGAGATAGACACCTTACTGGCAGCCGGAATCATCTCAGAGTCTACTTCACCCTACAGCGCAGGCACGGTATTGTTGCGAAAACCCAACGGAGAGCATCGACTGTGCATCGACTTCAGACTCCTGAATGCGGTAACGCAGTTCCAGCCAGAGCCACTCCCGGACCAGACAGACCTATTTGCCAAGCTACAGCGAGCGAAGTACTTCTCACGCATCGACCTCAGCAAAGGATACTACCAGATACCAGTGCAACCGCAAGTCCGAAAGTACCTAGCGTTTAGCACTATGGAAGGACACTTCGAGTTCAACGTACTTCCATTCGGACTCCACAACGCACCCAGCATCTTCAGCGCAATGATGCGGAAACTCCTGGCACCCCGGAGCAGCGAGCACCTACACTCGTTTATGGACGACATCCTCATCGCAACGCCTACGTGGGAGGAACATGTCACGCTCCTACAACAACTACTCGCCCGCCTCAGAGACACGGGATTGACGGCAAGACCCACCAAATGTCAGATTGGATTCACAGAACTAGAATTTCTGGGACACACTATCAGTCAAGGAAGCCTGCGACCGGTAGAAAAGACCGTGAAACGCCTACTCGACGCTCCTAGGCCCAAGACCAAGAAGGAAGTACAGTCGTTTCTAGGACTCTGCGGCTTCTACCAGAAGTTCATCCCCAACTACAACAGCATCGCCGTACCACTGACAAATGGAACCCGGAAAATCGCCCCGGACAAAGTAGTATGGACAGCCGAATGCGAGACAGCATTCCAAACACTCAAGGACAGAATGACATCGGCGCCAGTACTCCACCTACCCGATTTGACTCAGCCATTCGTTCTTCGCACCGACGCAAGCGACTTAGGCCTCGGAGCAGTACTGCTACAGCGCGACCCCAAGAATGCAGAGAAGTTATTCCCTGTCGCCTACGCCAGCAGAAAATTGAGATCCGCCGAGACCCACTACGCCACGTCGGAGAAAGAATGTCTTGGACTAGTCTGGGCCATACAGAAGTTTCAACTCTACCTGTATGGGACCCACTTCACAGTTCAGGTGGACCACCAACCACTATCGTTCCTGGCAGCCTCCAAGTCTTTGAACTCTCGCCTGATGAGATGTGCACTCACCCTTCAGGCATACTCATTCCAGATCGAGTACATACCCGGCAAAGAGAACCACGGAGCCGACTACCTCAGTCGCCATCTCGTGGAGGACACAGCAGCTGTCGCCCACCCAACACAACTAAGGGCCACAGCACCAGAATTCGTCCCCGCCCAATAAAAACCCTGTCACTAGTGGCCATAGCTACCTGGCACAGCATTGCAGCTCAGGTAGAGCAACTTAATTAGTTTGTAAATAGGACCCTAGGATAGTGCAGTGTTAAAACTAGGCTCTGTAGTAGAAAAAGGTCGAATCCAGTAGTCATCGCCTTTTTTCAGTTGAGGGAGCCTGTCACGAACTGGCTAGCTTTAACTCTGCACATTTACTATTTAGCCTTGTGTAGTTTTTGTAATAGTAGAGAGTCAGTATATTACACAGCAGCAATTAAATTACACAGCAGACCACACACGGCGAGCGAGCCACCCACATCGCAGTGAGTCAGCACTTGAGCTTTGAATCGGACCGTTTAACCAATCAGAGCAGGCTCAGTGGGTAGAGCAGTTTGACTGTGTCAGAGCCTAACACAGTTTGAATCAGTCGTGTGTGAGACGAGGAAGAAGTAACATCTACTTAGCTAGCAGAGAACTATCTTCACTCATAGACCAGGAAGCAGGACTTAGAATCTTAGCATTCTATTCAGTCATCACGGGCCTGAACTTGTCAAACAGGTAAATGAACACCCTTCTGTTTCATCGTGATATATTTATATTATTGTTGAAATTATGTTTGTGGAATTTGCTATGCATAAATGTGAATTGTTAATCCGAATTTGCCGTACCACGTGGAAGAGCCGAGCACGAGGCGAAACACGACCGGTTGCGCCGCCATGTTGTATCCCGTACGGAACCACTGTTGTTTAACTTATATGTATGTTTGCAGACCAGTGGCTGTACCACTGAATGTTTATATTATTATTAATTCTGTATGTGTATAGTTAGACACGATTTATATTTATGTATGTATAGGAATTTAGAGTGAGATTCCAGTGGAACCCGGAAGTAGCAGAATGTTCGTCGCTTATGTATAGAGATGTGGAGCTATCACTGAGGGCTACTTGGCTTTCAGTGAGACGCTCTGCACAAACCGATTATTCAGGGTTGTGCAGAATTTCGTCTCTTATATTACAGACGAGCAGGCGAGCTATCCCGAGCTATCCCCACTCCACAGAAACGACCAGTTGGTTGAGGAGACCCTACCGCACAAGACGGAAAGAGCTGCCTTGAAAGACACCCTGTCAGACCCCACAGCGTGGCAAGGGAACCCAACTACACAACTACCCAGGTGGACCAGAAGCTACCTCACAGAAGGACTTCGCACGCTCCATCTAGCAGTTAAGTGAACACGCCAAGGTGCACTTAAACTGATCATAACAGGACCACAGTAGTCCAACTCTTCAGAAACTGTAAAACGGACCACAGTAGTCCAAATCTACATGAAATATTATAGCAAGTGCCCGAGGAAGAAAAACAGCTGCCTATACTAGACTATCAGCGATCGAACTCTTAGCATTGAAAGAGACTTTTTAAGTTAGATTAGTACTTAGAGAATCTTGTATAGAGTAGAAGAAATAAATGTGTGATTTTAACTGTTATCAAGTGGCTGGACTACATATGATTCATAGCCGTGTGAAAGCTAGTGTGACAGTAATCTTTTACCATTTTTCTATCTATTTCTGTATCCCAACCTTAACACAGAACGAGCTAAACAAATAAATTTATTAAAGTAATTCATAGGGTGACTTACTAGCAGTTCCCACCGAATAAACGTGAGGGTCCATAATTCCATTGTGCAGAGCCCATAAACCCCACGTGACACTTTAATTGGCGAGCCTAGCTAGGATCTGTGTATAATAGGAAATGGGTATAACCGGACCTAAGTACAATAAAATTAGATAACAGTAGGAGTAGTAGAATAACTTAGAATAGTGGTAATAAGGACTGATCAGTTGGGTGCACTGTTCTTTAGTTAAAAACTTTTTTGCTTCAAATATTTTTGTGCCTGTATGTTGCATTGTTCTTTTGCAGGTTTTGCTTAAATAACTGTTGTATGCCATTTGACTCTTGTTTTATTCTATTATTGATTACGAATTTGATTGTCTTTGCATTGTTGTTATTGAATTGCAATATTGCTAGTGTTTTGGTATTCCACTTGATTCAGAGGTTGTTCATAGACACGTTTGACAATGTCGGACCCAGTGGCCTTGAGATTGCGTTTCAAGGAACTAGGAGAAGCTTTACACTTAGCAGGGGCAGACCTAATTGCGTATATCAATGCAGAGGTAGAGAAACAGGAGGCTAAAGCAGAGAGAGCAGCAGAGAGAGAGGCTAAGAAACTCGAAGCAGCAGAGAGAGCCGCAGAGAGAGAACAGAAAAAAGCAGAATTAGAGGCAGAACAAAAGAAAGCAGAATTAGAAGCAGCAAGAGAGCAAAAGAAATTAGAATTAGAAGCAGAACAGAAGAAACTAGCATTAGAAGCAGAGCAAAAGAAAGCAGAGTTAGAAGTAGAACAAAAGAAGGCAGCATTAGCAGCAGAGAGAGAAGCAGAAGTTAGGAAATGGGAGTATGAGCGGGCAGAAAAAGAAAAAGAGAGGGAAGAAAAGGAAAAAGAAAGACAGCATGAGTTAGAGCTACGAAGATTGGGATCAGGAGCTTCAAGTTCTTCCTCAACCCCTTCCCACTCAGATCAGCTAGAGGTAGCATCCAACCCTGTACAAGGAATGTCATTCCCACTGGGA
This sequence comes from Oncomelania hupensis, assembly GCA_036898135.1. Lineage (NCBI taxonomy): Eukaryota > Metazoa > Mollusca > Gastropoda > Littorinimorpha > Pomatiopsidae > Oncomelania > Oncomelania hupensis. Next base: position 28,690,731 of record CM072516.1, on the reverse strand, counting down.
ACATTCAATGAGAGAGAAGAAGGTCTAGATCTCTATCTGACTAGGTTTGAGCGTCTAGCAACAGAGTACAAACTAGATCCCACTCATTGGTCCTTTAAGCTTAGTCAAGGGCTTAGAGGAAAGGCTTATGACATCTACAGTAAGCTACCGACTGACAGAGTGACTGACTATCACAAAGTAAAAGAGGCACTCCTAACGGGATTCGAACTAACAGGAGAATGCTACCGGCAAAAGTTCCGCACCAATCGGAGAGTGAAAGGAGAGAGCTATGCGCAGTTCGCGGATCGGTTGTCCACAATGCTGGATAAGTGGATTAGCCAGTCAGCCACGGCTAAGACGTATGATGGACTGACAGAACTGTTAGTATGGGAACAGCTACGGGAAACCATGACCCCCGAGCTGAGAACATTCTCAGTAGAGCAGGGCGCGGAAAGACTGGAGGATCTGGTCAAGGTCGCAGATAGGTACGTGGCCGCACACGGAGAAGCCAAGAGCTTCAGGCGAGACCTAAAGCCTAACGGGAAAGAGGCACAGAAACGAAGCCCTAACCGGGAAGAGCGCACCGCGAATAAGCCGAATAACCCCAGACCTGGGCAAAATAAAGGACCCAACACGGAATTCGGGAAAAGAGGTCCCGCAGAACAGAGACGATATTGTTCGTTCTGCAACAGAAACAATCACTCCACCGCAGAATGTTTCAAGTTGGCCGCACAACGTAGGGAAGAGCGCGAAAGCCGGCCAGCGCACAGAGTTCTAACTCAAAGCAGCGGTAACAAGCCACACACGATCGGAGATCACCCATCGGTGACAGACACGGTCAAGGTCAACGGAAAAGAAGCGAACTGTCTGTATGACACAGGTCTATCATACGACGCGATAGTTAGCGAATCTCTTGTATCGCGCGCGGACTTGACAGACAAGACAGTCGACTTACAAGGAGCAGACTTGACGAAACCGACGACTACTTGCCCAATAGCTTGGATCGAAGTAGAGAGTAGGTACGTCACAGGACGAATCCAAGCAGCTGTTTTACAGAAACCCCTGTATGATCTCGTGCTAGGTTGTAGGTATGTGTTCTTAGGCACGCCCCCAAAAACTGTAGAGATAGCTGCAGTGCAAACCAGGGCCAAAGCTAAAACCCAACCACCCCAGCCCGAGTTCGCTCCGAATCCAGGACTCGAAGAGATCAAAACAGCACAGAAAGAAGACACCTCGATAGCGAAGTGCTTCCAGAAGCTACCCAAGGCGCACACACCCCCGCACAAGGGAGACTTCTACATGGAAGAGGGAGTTCTACATCGACAAGGAGATGGAGATCACACCCAACTAGTACTACCAGCCACCCTTCGAGCCCAAGTACTAGAACTAGGCCACAGCATGCCACTCAGCGGACACATGGGAATTGGAGCCACAGTGCAGAGAATCAGCGCACACTACTATTGGCCAGGAATCACGGAGGATGTCAAGCGCTACGTGAAATCTTGCCACCAATGTCAACGATATTCCCCGCGACATCACACCGTACCAGTTACCTTAGGACCATCAGTAGTAGTCGGCGTGCCATTCCAGCAAGTCTCAGTAGACATAGTAGGACCACTGCCCATGACCAAGAAGAGGAACAGATTTCTACTCACACTCGTCGACGCATGTACGATGTGGTGCGAAGCAGTCCCGTTGCCAGCGATCGACACCAAGAAGATTGCAGATGCACTCATCGCCATCTTTACCAGAGTCGGATTCCCGGACAGCATTAGAACGGACAACGGATCTCAGTTCACCGGCCGCCTGATGCAAGACGTGTTCGAGTTGATACAAGTTCATCACATTCGCACACCACCATACCACCCAGCCAGCAACGGACAAGTAGAAAGACTGAATGGAACCCTCCTCACCATCCTCAGGAAAGTCGCCGACGACAATCCAGAAGCGTGGGACACCTACGTGAATGCGGCACTGTTCGCATACCGAGAAACGCCCCATGCAGCCACAGGCTACACCCCGTCAACCTTGCTATTCGGCAGACCTCTAGCAGGACCGCTAGAAGCCCTACGCAGAAGTTGGACGGAAGCCAAGATAGACGACACACCAAGAGGTGCCACCAAGTACGTCGCAGACCTGCAGGAAACCCTCAAAGCAACGTGGAAGAAAGCTGGTGAAGCACTGAAGAAGGCAAGAGCCCGTCAGGCGAAGTACTACAACCGCCACGCGAAGGACCGAGAACTGCAAGTCGGCGATCAAGTGCTAATCTTACTTCCAAGTGGAACCAACAAGCTGGACATCGCTTGGAGAGGACCGTACCGGGTGACTGCCAAGAAATCCAAGACAGTCTACCAAGTAGAGGTGAACGGGAGAGCCCGGGTACCACTACATCAATCTCCTCAAGAAGTATACGGACAGACCAGCGACCCCCAGCACTCACAACTTGTTAGCCATCGCCATCGCGGAAGAAGGAGAAAGCATGGAGACCAATGCAGTAGAGTATCCCCTGCACTCCAAAGAAACCTACAAAGACGTGATACTCAACGGAGACCTAGCCGCTAAACAGCAACAGCAAGTACTACAGGTCATTCGACAACATCAGACTGTGCTCACAGACCGCCCAGGGAGGACAGACCTCGTTGAAGTAACCTTAACGGTGACCGACCCAACACCCGTCCGCCAGAAGCTCTACCCGATGCCACTGTCGCAGCAGCAAGCCATCAAGGAAGAGATAGACACCTTACTGGCAGCCGGAATCATCTCAGAGTCTACTTCACCCTACAGCGCAGGCACGGTATTGTTGCGAAAACCCAACGGAGAGCATCGACTGTGCATCGACTTCAGACTCCTGAATGCGGTAACGCAGTTCCAGCCAGAGCCACTCCCGGACCAGACAGACCTATTTGCCAAGCTACAGCGAGCGAAGTACTTCTCACGCATCGACCTCAGCAAAGGATACTACCAGATACCAGTGCAACCGCAAGTCCGAAAGTACCTAGCGTTTAGCACTATGGAAGGACACTTCGAGTTCAACGTACTTCCATTCGGACTCCACAACGCACCCAGCATCTTCAGCGCAATGATGCGGAAACTCCTGGCACCCCGGAGCAGCGAGCACCTACACTCGTTTATGGACGACATCCTCATCGCAACGCCTACGTGGGAGGAACATGTCACGCTCCTACAACAACTACTCGCCCGCCTCAGAGACACGGGATTGACGGCAAGACCCACCAAATGTCAGATTGGATTCACAGAACTAGAATTTCTGGGACACACTATCAGTCAAGGAAGCCTGCGACCGGTAGAAAAGACCGTGAAACGCCTACTCGACGCTCCTAGGCCCAAGACCAAGAAGGAAGTACAGTCGTTTCTAGGACTCTGCGGCTTCTACCAGAAGTTCATCCCCAACTACAACAGCATCGCCGTACCACTGACAAATGGAACCCGGAAAATCGCCCCGGACAAAGTAGTATGGACAGCCGAATGCGAGACAGCATTCCAAACACTCAAGGACAGAATGACATCGGCGCCAGTACTCCACCTACCCGATTTGACTCAGCCATTCGTTCTTCGCACCGACGCAAGCGACTTAGGCCTCGGAGCAGTACTGCTACAGCGCGACCCCAAGAATGCAGAGAAGTTATTCCCTGTCGCCTACGCCAGCAGAAAATTGAGATCCGCCGAGACCCACTACGCCACGTCGGAGAAAGAATGTCTTGGACTAGTCTGGGCCATACAGAAGTTTCAACTCTACCTGTATGGGACCCACTTCACAGTTCAGGTGGACCACCAACCACTATCGTTCCTGGCAGCCTCCAAGTCTTTGAACTCTCGCCTGATGAGATGTGCACTCACCCTTCAGGCATACTCATTCCAGATCGAGTACATACCCGGCAAAGAGAACCACGGAGCCGACTACCTCAGTCGCCATCTCGTGGAGGACACAGCAGCTGTCGCCCACCCAACACAACTAAGGGCCACAGCACCAGAATTCGTCCCCGCCCAATAAAAACCCTGTCACTAGTGGCCATAGCTACCTGGCACAGCATTGCAGCTCAGGTAGAGCAACTTAATTAGTTTGTAAATAGGACCCTAGGATAGTGCAGTGTTAAAACTAGGCTCTGTAGTAGAAAAAGGTCGAATCCAGTAGTCATCGCCTTTTTTCAGTTGAGGGAGCCTGTCACGAACTGGCTAGCTTTAACTCTGCACATTTACTATTTAGCCTTGTGTAGTTTTTGTAATAGTAGAGAGTCAGTATATTACACAGCAGCAATTAAATTACACAGCAGACCACACACGGCGAGCGAGCCACCCACATCGCAGTGAGTCAGCACTTGAGCTTTGAATCGGACCGTTTAACCAATCAGAGCAGGCTCAGTGGGTAGAGCAGTTTGACTGTGTCAGAGCCTAACACAGTTTGAATCAGTCGTGTGTGAGACGAGGAAGAAGTAACATCTACTTAGCTAGCAGAGAACTATCTTCACTCATAGACCAGGAAGCAGGACTTAGAATCTTAGCATTCTATTCAGTCATCACGGGCCTGAACTTGTCAAACAGGTAAATGAACACCCTTCTGTTTCATCGTGATATATTTATATTATTGTTGAAATTATGTTTGTGGAATTTGCTATGCATAAATGTGAATTGTTAATCCGAATTTGCCGTACCACGTGGAAGAGCCGAGCACGAGGCGAAACACGACCGGTTGCGCCGCCATGTTGTATCCCGTACGGAACCACTGTTGTTTAACTTATATGTATGTTTGCAGACCAGTGGCTGTACCACTGAATGTTTATATTATTATTAATTCTGTATGTGTATAGTTAGACACGATTTATATTTATGTATGTATAGGAATTTAGAGTGAGATTCCAGTGGAACCCGGAAGTAGCAGAATGTTCGTCGCTTATGTATAGAGATGTGGAGCTATCACTGAGGGCTACTTGGCTTTCAGTGAGACGCTCTGCACAAACCGATTATTCAGGGTTGTGCAGAATTTCGTCTCTTATATTACAGACGAGCAGGCGAGCTATCCCGAGCTATCCCCACTCCACAGAAACGACCAGTTGGTTGAGGAGACTCTACCGCACAAGACGGAAAGAGCTGCCTTGAAAGACACCCTGTCAGACCCCACAGCGTGGCAAGGGAACCCAACTACACAACTACCCAGGTGGACCAGAAGCTACCTCACAGAAGGACTTCGCACGCTCCATCTAGCAGTTAAGTGAACACGCCAAGGTGCACTTAAACTGATCATAACAGGACCACAGTAGTCCAACTCTTCAGAAACTGTAAAACGGACCACAGTAGTCCAAATCTACATGAAATATTATAGCAAGTGCCCGAGGAAGAAAAACAGCTGCCTATACTAGACTATCAGCGATCGAACTCTTAGCATTGAAAGAGACTTTTTAAGTTAGATTAGTACTTAGAGAATCTTGTATAGAGTAGAAGAAATAAATGTGTGATTTTAACTGTTATCAAGTGGCTGGACTACATATGATTCATAGCCGTGTGAAAGCTAGTGTGACAGTAATCTTTTACCATTTTTCTATCTATTTCTGTATCCCAACCTTAACACAGAACGAGCTAAACAAATAAATTTATTAAAGTAATTCATAGGGTGACTTACTAGCAGTTCCCACCGAATAAACGTGAGGGTCCATAATTCCATTGTGCAGAGCCCATAAACCCCACGTGACAGATTGCCGATTTTTCCACCATGTGCGTGAGTAATGGAATAAAACACTGAACTACTAGCAATCAAAATTCCACCCCCGGGGGTTTCAGTATAAATAGTATCCCCACTTTCTGGAAAGTTAGTGCTTTAAATTCCCACTGTCGCTGTCTTTCTCATTTGCTCTTTCTCATTCCTGCTCTGTTCTATCAATCTGCTATACTATCGTCTTCTTCGCTAGCCCAGTCTCCTACCTTTTTTCTTGAAAACTCTTCCGGGATAAGACTCCTTATTTGTGTATGGGGTCTGTTGGATCAGCTTGGGAATATTGGACGCTTTCTGCCAGGTGGTCACTAGGGCTTCCTATGATTTTATTATTTAGCAATGTAGGCATTTTATATGTATGTGTTTTGTTGATAATTTATAATAATGTTTGTATTCTATTTTGTTTTTGTAAACCGGGCTTCGATAAGTTGGGGTGAAGCCTCAGCCGTCCCCTGCGTGGGATGTCTTTATTGTAAAGTGACTGGCTGGTGGAGAGCTTTCGGTTTTACCACTAGGGTTGTTTCAGCAGATCTTTTATGCGAATCGGGGGTTGTCCGGTCCTGATTTGGCTCGGAAGAGTCCGCTGGACCTAAAGCAATAATAATGTAATGTAATGTAATCAAAATTCCAATTTACAAATCATTGTATGTGCGAGTGTCCGAACACAGTTGAATGGCTTATCATCTTCTTTAATTATATAACTGCCGGTGGGCGTCTTTTATCTCAGTAATCGACCAAGTAAACACTGCAACCGTGCGTGCAGACCTTAGACTAAACCCAAAATCGTGTATGCGGTTTCTTTTTAGCCTGAAAAATGTTGTGCCATTTTGTGAGGCTTACAGCTCTTTAACCTACCGTTTAACCGAGAAAGGGGTGGATCACCCAAGCAAATCTGTACTCGCGCTTTTTAGGTGCCAGTCAAATGCAATTCAGCTCCCCCCTCCCCTCTCTCCTCAATCCCCCCCCCCCCCCTCCCAAAAAAAAAAGAAAAAAAGGAAGAAAAAAAAAGATTTATGTTTGTGTTGATGTGCCAATTCCAGAAGAAGTGGAACAGCATCTAAAGATCAATTTATGAAAATAAATAAATAATTTTTTTTAAACGTCCCTTTACAGAAAATAGTTATTTTGGGGGGGGGGGGGGGGGGGGGAACTGAATTTCAACTCACAGTGGGTGTATCTACGAGTGTATTCTGTGGGCGTGTGTATGTGTAAGAAAAGAAAAATGAGTGAGAGACAGATCGTATAAAATCACAAATTGTGTATGGACGTAAAATTAAAATAAAGAAAAACAGATGCACTCTGAAAACGCTAGTTATGCGTATTCTTAAGAGGCTAATAGTCACCTGATGGTTGACGAAGAAGTGTTCCAGGTCTGAGTAGCATTTCTTGTACCTGTGCTTCACTACCAACTCACACCAACGATGCAGCACCTGACGAAAAGCAATGAATCAATAAATCAAACAATCAATCTATATGCCGTTAAAAACAACAGCACAAGCAATATTTAAGGTATTGTAAAGTATAATCATTCGTCGTCGTCTTCATCATCATCGCTGTCATCGTGGTAATAACAGTAACAGTCGCCGTCCTCCTCCTCGATCTACTCCTCATCATGACCATCATCTTCATACTCCTACTACTCCTACTACTCCTACTACTACTACTACTACTACTACTACTACTACTACTACTACTACTACTACTCCTACTCCTACTACTATTACTACTCCTACTACACCTACTCCTACTACTACTACTACTACTACTCCTACTACTATTACTACTCCTACTACACCTACTCCTACTACTACTACTACTACTACTCCTACTACTACTACTACTACTACTACTACTACTACTACTCCTACTCCTACTACTATTACTACTCCTACTACACCTACTCCTACTACTACTGGGGCTTAGTGATTTAACCCTATATTGTCAGATATCTATTATTTTCACTTTAAACATTTTTTAGCTAGTTTTTGGCATTCTCTGGGTCTCAGATATCATACTCACAGCAAGAATTTTCTGCTTTAGTTTTATGGTGGCCTGTTCATGGTTTGTTGCCTCAGGGCAACACCGGTCACATGTGGTTGAGTTTATTTGCACAACATACTTCAATAACATGGCAAACCACTTTTGATTTTATATGAATTTTATTGTAACTACAAAAACTTTTGTTGTATTCCTATGAAAGAAGGATAAATGTTGAATATTTACACCCGAAGAATCGAAGGTCCCCCCCTCCCACCCGGCCGTCGCTATACCCCTGCACTTTCTCTCTAGTTATCAAAGCTGCAAATACTTTCGTGTGAGTGTAAATTAGTTTGTCACTTTTTGTACAAGTTTCATTCTTCATTATTCACACACAGAAATCAACTATCATAATATGTCTCATTGTCTGTCTCTGCCCCTATCTGATTCGCGTGAGTGGAAATCAAGAGATTTACAGTAGCAGGTCATTCATGGAATTCCTTGAAGCAGTTTGATGCAGGCGTGAAGCAGAGAAACACTTTGCATTTGTCACATTGCACTTTAGGAGTGCCCTTGCAAAATGGTCGCTTGCATCTCCCTTTCTTCTCCATGAAGACAGGCCAGTGACCAACATTGTCAGTTCTGATTGCTCGTTCTGGAACGGGAGCAGCTGGACCTCTGTGTTTCTTTGCAAGAAGTTGCATCTCCATATCAGCAGAATGCCGTCTCTTGGTTGTGGTAGCCTTCCCTTCTCTGATCAGGCATTCAGCCACACTTAGTTTGAAGTCAAGCAAAGACAGCTTCTGGTTGGGGCCTGCATCACGACGGTGTGTGAGCCATGCTTGAACTAGAGCACAATCAAGCATGTGCCACAGAAGACGGTGATAATATTTCTTGGACCTCACTGGAATTCTGTATAATACAAGCAAGGAATCCAAGAGGTCCACACCTCCCATGAATTGGTTGTAGAGGTTCACCACAGAAGGGCAGGTAACATCCACCATCTTCTTTTGTTGCTTGTCCCAGCGTTTCACGGTTGATGTAGGTTGTACGCCTGCAAAGGTGGTGAGCAAAGTTACCCCTCTGTTGTCAAACCATTTGACAGCTGTCAAGTTCACTTCATTCACCACTGTAGTTTGCACATTGATGCTGCCTCTTCCTTCTTTCTTCATGTCTTTGTCAGCTGGAACTTTCAGTCCTGATAACCGGTTCAATCTGGCCGTCCCAATCGTAGCAATGCCTTGCTTCCACAGACATGTCTGAAGACTTGGGCTTGTAAACCAGTTGTCAAAGTAGACTTTGTGCCAGACAAAACGAGGGATTTCTTGAAGGAGGCGAAGGACGATGTTGCCCGAGGCACCAATATCTGGTTGTCCAGGGCAAGACTGAATTTTGCCAGTGTAAAATTCCCAATTGTAGATCATGCCATCTGTCCCGCACAAAACATACACCTTATAGCCCCATTTCTTGGGTTTCTTGGGGTTGTATGTCTTCACGCTTGATTTACCCTTGAATGGGATGATTTGTTCATCAACAGACAACTTTTCTGCAGGAGCAGTTGAGGTGAACTTGGCCGTGAGAGCATCCAGAAAAGGTCGGACTTTATAAAGCTTGTCAGTGTTATCAATTCTTGCTTGGTTGTTATTGCAGTGTAGGAATCGCTTGATAGTCTCAAAACGCGTACGGGTCATTGTGTCAGCCACGTTGTTGAAGCGAAGCAGCTTACTCCAGTAGAGACGAGACCGGGGCAGCCTGACAACACTCATGTAGAAGAGGATGCCAATGAACTGCTCAAGCTCAGCAAGTGTCAGTAGCAATGATTTGTTGGGGTCAGTCTGCACAGCAAACAAGTTGGACTGTTGTACTAGCAGTGTCAACATGGCAACGTCGATGATTGATCGAAAGTAGTCAATGGGATCACGCACTTCATCTGTTGATGGTATGGTACCAGTAAAAGCAGGTATATCTGTGACAGACTCTGCTTCATTCTTCTTCCGCCAGACAGGCTTACGACTTTTGCCATTATCCGTTGAAGGACCAGCTTCATTCGCATCTTCGCCGTCTGAAAAACAGAACACACTGAATAGAAGCATTTATTGCAATAATAATAATAATAATAATAATAATAATAATAATAATAATAATAATAATAATAATAATAATAATAATAAATATATAATTAGTACAAATAATAATAATAATAATAATAATAATAATAATAATAATAATAATAATAATAATAATAATATAAATAAGTTGACTTCCGGCCAAATGACAATACTCCTTGCTAACTCACCTTCTGATTCAGTTGTATCTGACTCTGAGTAGTCCTGGTCAATTTCCGCTTCAGGTTCATCATCATCAGATGCAGCCAGTGCCTCATCTTCGGAGTCTGAGGGTAGATTCCTCACTCTGAAGTTATGGGCACGTTTTCCATAAAACCTGACTGTATCCATCTATTGAAAAAAAAGGCCAAATAATGAAAATAATAATATTCAAGGTGAACAAATATTTTATGAATCAATTGATACTTAGATCTATAGCCAAAACATGCCACAGTAATTTGGATTAAAATTTGCCTTTGTAAAAACACAAGGCACACTTGCACAAACAAACAAAAAAAAACAGTTGTCACAGTCACACTGTCACTGTGACATAGCCAACCCCTTGTGACCCAATGTTGCCCTGAGGCAACACATCGTTCAACTACCATTGCTCGAACACTCGCTTGTTTTGACAATGGGCTTTGCATAGGATACCAAATGCAACACATAATCAACTAACACATTCATGAAAAACGTTTTTTAGCTTACCTTTTTATCAGAATTGTAGGTCAAACAGCTGCTGCCGTCTTGCTTGTATAAAAACAATAACTTGTCAGCTGAAACTTATAATTAGTCAGAAATTTTCCCCCAAAAAGTGCGTTTTTTTTATCTCTTTCAACAAAGATGCTGCTAGTATTAATGGGAAACAACTCGGGCTTTAGCAATGTTCACTAAATCAACGATTATTTCCCTTCAGTTAGGTACGTTGCCCTGAGGCAACATTTGACAATATAGGGTTAAACTGATTAAACGATCACATTGAATAAATTAGTTGAAAGGCAGCTTTGAATGTGAGGGACTGCGAAAAATGATACGGTGCCATAAAAACTGACTGCTCTCTGACTCGCAGAATCAAAATTATAAGCTCTTGAATTAGGTCTAACCAACTTGAAGCAGACTACGCCTGTGTCTAAAGCTCTTTGTGACGTCAGGTACGTCAGGTGCGAACCTTTTGTACTGCCTACACACAAGAACTAAGAAAGAAGTGGTACACGGTCTTTGCTACAGCTACGGGTCAGCCAAGACGGAGTAACTTTCTTTGATGTTGTAGGATAGGTCAGCAGTAGTTGGATCTAGGAGCTCACAATCAGCTTCGTATAGTAATTTGCATTTATTCAGTTTCTACGAATAAGGAAACCAACTGTTTTAAGAATCAACCTAGGTGCTTTCCTAATCTTTGCCTGCAGGCAGTATTAAAGTATCACGCATCACTGTCTGGCGAGATTTCCACTCTTTCTAAAGGCACACACTGTACCCATGACCTTAAGACTCTCCCCTTTAAGTAGTTCCAGATAGGGAACAAAATACAAAAAAAAGTAGTACTACATATATGCATTCTTTCGCTCTGAAAAGTTTTCATTCATAAATATAATTAATAGTTCCATATATTTTAATAAATCCATTTTAACCACACATGCAATATTTTGTATCTTAATTTACCAGTTTGCATATATTTTGTGGAATTCTTATTTTTGATCCTGTAATTTCAATTTGATAACTGGATATGCCATTTACACGATTTCGTGAAATTAGTTTGTCTTCTTTTTTTTTCCCAGCTAACTCAAGTCGTTTCACATTAAGTCTGTCTCGTTATCTGAACATTTTTGTTCGTTTTCTTTTTTTTTTTTTTTAAATTTGTTAGTTCTGTTTATTGTGTTTGCTTCGAATGATCAAATACCTCTGCGTTGCTGAGATGACCTTGGTACACGCGCTTCAAGAGGTCAAGGACGTGAACCGGAACTCGTTCTTCTTCCAACAGACACTCCAACAGAAAAATCACTTGCGGTGTCAGCATCTGACGAATAAATAAACAAATAAATATACATAAATAAATAAATAATACTCCCAACATTAATCAACTGATATAAAGAAAACACTACCCAGAGCATATGCGTGAATTACATTACATTACATGATTATTGCTTTAGGTCCAGCGGACTCTTCCGAGCCAAATCAGGACCGGACAACCCCCGATCCGCATAAAAAATCTGCTGAAACAACCCTAGTGGTAAAACTGAAGGCTCTCCAACAGCAGTCACTTTACAATAAAGACATCCCACGCCGGGGACGCTGAGACTATACTCTAATTTATCGAACCCCCGTTTACAAAAACAAAATAGAATACAAACATCATTATAAATTATCAACAAAACACATACATATAAAATGCCTACATTGCTAAATAATAACATCATAGGAAGCCCTAGTGACCACCCGGCAGAAAGCGTCCAATATTCCCAAGCTGATCCAACAGACCTCACACACAAATAAGGAGTCTTGTCCCGGAAGAGTTTTCACGACAAAAGGTGGGTGACTGGTCTAGCGAAGAAGAAGATAGTATAGCAGATTGATGATATAACAGAGCAGGAATGAGAAAGAACAAATGAGGAAGACAGCGACAGTGGGAATTTAAAGCACTACATTTCCAGAAAGTGGGGATACTATTTATACTGAAACCCCCGGCACCCCAACGGGGGAATGCGTAAATTAATGACTAAGCCTAATAAACATAAATCGCAAATCAGTCAAGCAACAGATCCACACACACACACACACACACACACACACACACACAACACACACACACACACACACACACACACACACACCCTCACACACACAAATTGAATGAATGAAAATGTGTTATTTTTATTTCATTTTATCATTCTGAAATAGCGCTTTTTCAGCTCAAAAGTTGCTCAAGGCGTTGGCCAATACAGGATCTAACTCGGGCCGCACGAGGCGCCCACGTGTTGTCTTGGGAGCACTGTCTTACGCTCAGACAATTGAGCACAATTCTAGGTGACCAGGGATGACGATAAGGGAAACTATACACTGAAACAACCATCAGACTAATAGCAACAGTAAGATGGCCAGTGCTTAAAGCCAATGTTTATGTCCGGGCCACCGGTCGAACCCGAAACCTTTGTAACACGAGCTCGCCGCTCTTCCAACTGAGCTATTCCGTGTCCCAATGTATTAAAAGTATAAACATTTCCACACAAAAAATATTATCATAGCGCTGGCCAAAAACGTAAATAAATGAGTAATAACAAAATAAACACTGAACGAATGAGTAAGTTAGTTATTCATTGCTTACAGGGTCCAGCGGATTGCAAAGAGCCGATTCAGGACCACAACTTGGTTGAAAGAAGACTCGCCCTGATCCATATAAAAGATCTGTTGAAACAACCTTAGTGGTAACACTGAAGGCACTTCACCAGCCGGCCACTTTACAGTAAAGGTATCCCACGCAGGGGACGCTGAGACTATACTCTAATTTATCGAATCCCCGTTTACAAAAACACATACATATAAAATGCCTACATTGCAAGTTAATAATATCATAGGAAGTCCTAATGACCATTTGGCAGAAAGCGTCCAATATTCCCAAGCTGACCCAATACACACATGAGGAGTTTGGAAGAGTTTTCAAGAAAAAAAGGTAGGTGACTGGTCTAGCGAAGAAGATAGTATAGTAGATTGATAAAGTAGGAATGAGAAAGAACAAAGGAGAAAGACAGCGACAGTGGGAACTTAAAGCATTAAAATGTCCAGAAAATGGGGATACTATTTATACAGAATCCCCCGGCACCCCCATGGGGGTCAACGAATGAGTAAAAAGATAACATAATGGGTTGGTCTGATTTTTGCTCAAACGTTGAAATTGGAAAGATTGCCTTTTCCTTTTTTTGTGCTAAAATCTAATTAGCGTATAAGTACTAAATAATTGAAAATGGCTTCCCAGCAGGGACATACAAAAAGCTACTTGCGTCTAAAATAAAACGATAACATCTGAGAGCGTAGGTTTCATTTCATTCCTGAATATTTTTTATCACATTGATAGATCCACAATGCGTAGCAGTGTCACACACACACATACACACACTACACAGAGGCACAGACATACACACAGAGTAAAAAACGCGCACATACACAGGTCCGCCTTCGCCCCTTCCCCCTCCTTCCCCCTCCATTCACAACACACGCCCACACAAACACGCACATTCATATACACAGATGCCCTCGTGTCAACGTCAAACACCCACCTATTGTGTTATAAATTCACGCAAACACAAATTAATTGTAATCTCAATGTTTATCACAACAAAAGGTGGCCATTCGCAAAAGAATCTAGCCCCGTCTATTTTTTTTTTAAGCGCTCAGACATAAATCCACCACACTGCACATGCTACAGTAACAAAGATAATGATCGGGGAAGTGGAACGCCGTTTAAAGAATCACCAAGACGGGGGTGGGGTGGGAGTGGGGGTGGAAAGAAGAAATATATCTTTTGCAAATTTTGTAGCTGGGTCCATCGCCACACGAGAAGTTCAAATTTTTAGATCCACTATTAGCGTTCCAAACGATTGCTTTAATTTTCTAAATTTTATTTAGCATTTTCCATCATTGTTTACCACAGTCGACTCGCTTTCTCAGGCAAAGAATGTTAAGACCCAGTCCCACTGCCAATTACGCATAAACCACGCACAAATCACGCATAAAATTGGTTTGTGCGTGATTGTTCGTGGAGAAATTGGTCATTTTCTGGGGTTGTGCGTGGTCAGAATCACCGATGAATCACGTATAAACTGCGCATGTATCACTTACAATCACTAACAAAAAACGAACATTCCACGCACAACAGCGCACAAGCCCAACCCCGATACAATTTCTGACGTTCAATCGACGCATGTATAGCGAATGTAACACGTATGGATCACGCATGAACAGCGCACGAGCACTGATGAATCACGTACGGTCCGCGCATGGAACACGCACGGATCACGCATGAATCGCGCATGAATCACTGATGAAGGGCGCACTATCGCATCCGCTCCACGCACAATAAAAGGCGAGCACTGACAACATTTCAACAGTTTTGCACCAGCACTCGAGGCAGCCTCATCTCCTGAATACTTGAAGACTACTAGAACACTTCCTGAAGATGCCACCCCGGAAAGGCCGCCAGCCCTCCAAGAAGAAGAAGACCAAGGCTCCACAAGAAGACCAAGCTGCCCCAAGGTCACCAACACCTCCTGAAATGCAGGTGGAGGTGGAGGTGCATGCTGCTGCTGCTGATACTGAAAACCCTGCTGCTGGTGAATCCGAAGAAGATGCACGTCCAGGCAAGGGTAAAGTCAGAGGCAAGGGCAAGGGCAAGGGAAAAGTCGTTGCCAAACATGACTATTCCCTTGAAGCTAAGATGGAAGCAAGTCTCCTTGAGTGGATGGTTGAGCATGAGGAAGTCTGGAGGCGGGGCAATTGTCTCTACAAGAAACGTAGAGAAATCTGGGCTGCCAAGGCTGATGAGCTGGGGCTAGAGTTGGACCACATCATGGGCTGGTGGAAGTCAGTCAAGGACTGGTACGTCCGACTAACGAAGGTCAAGTCTGGTCAAGCAGCCAAGAAATACACAGACAGGGAGAGGTACATCCTGGACAGTCTTCAGTTTTACAAGACCCAGCTGCCATCAACCAAGTCTGATCCCATGGTGAGCTTGCCCATGACTTCCACCCCGAAATCACAAGCCAGTGACAGTGAAATGGACAGTGACCAGGAACGTGCACCCACTACACTTGAAACAGACCTGGAGGCAGTGGAGAGAACATCTGCTCAGGCCAGCCAGAGTCAGAGTTCCAGCAGACAGAACAAGAAGAGAAGGAAGAGGGAAGTGGACCGTGAAGAAAAGTGGTTGAAGGAATTGACAGAAATTATGAAGGCTAATCAGCAGCTGCTGACCCAGCTGATACAAGACAGACCAGCCACTTCAGAACGAGAGGCCTTCATCAAGTATGTTGGGGAGAGTCTGCGTTCTGCACCTGCTGACAAGTACAAGGCAATGAAGGCCAAGATAGCAGCCATGATTGACGAAGAAGATGAAGGCCAAGTCCCTGATCCTACAAAACCAGCTCAAGTGATGTCTGCACCGCCAGTCCTCCACCACCAACATGTGATGTACCAGCAGCAGTACCAGCTGCAGCCTCAGCCAAGTACCTCTCAGCAGTACCAGCAGCCACAGCCTGTACAGCAGTACCAGCAGCCACAGCCTGTACAGCAGTACCAGCAGCCACAGCCTGTACAGCAGTACCAGCAGCAGCAGCCTCAGCCAAGCACCTCTCAGCAGTACCACCAGCAGCAGCAGCCTCAGCCAACTACCTCCACTGGGGATCGTTTGTCAGCAGGCATCTTCACCCAACTTCTCTCGACAAGCCAGGAAGTGTTGAATGGGTCCCTCAACCTCAGCAATTTCAGCATCGACAGCCAGCTGTTGGGAGGACCAGGATCTAACAGGAGGAACAGCGGCCAGTCACTGATGGTGGAAAGTGAATGAACATTTGCTAAAAAGACTTTGTGTGAATGTGTGAGCGAATGGGAAAATTTTCTTATTAATAAATTTCTAAACTTTGAAATATTTGTAAGTTCTTGGTATGAAAGTGCACATGAAAGCGAAATAAATGAAAGAAAATGAATGAAATAAAAGTCCCACCAAAAAAAAAAGTGCGCAAAAAAATAAAATAAAATAAATAAATAAAATAACTAAGAAAAAGTAAAAAAAATGATAAAGAAAATAACAAAAAATAAATTATTATAAAATAATATCTTTTTTTATAAATTATTTTTTTCTTTCCTTTTGTCTTTTTTATATTTCTTTTTTATTATTTTTTTTTTTGGGGGGGAGACTTTAATTGTTTTGGGGACTTTATTGCTTTTTCTTTCATTCCTTTCACTTTCATTTGCACTTACATTCAGACTTGCACAAAATTATAAGTCACAAATATATCTTTACATTTATTCCATGCACACTTTGACACAGTCCATTTTAAATGTTCACATTAACCATCTCATCTTGCCATGGTACAGCACCTGCTGGCGAATTACACCAGTGTCTCAGCAGGTTTCTCTGGAGCTTGCCTTCCTTGGATGCTGTGTTGGGGGCCTGCACAACTCTAGTGTCCTCCAAGTTTCTCCCCTCTCGCCAGGCACCAGGCTGTACGTTTCCATTTGGATCTTGCACATCCAGCAGACGATTCTGGAGCACAGGGTACCGAGTCCTCATCAGGTTGTGTAGCAGAACGCAGGCCTTGACAATCAATCTGACAGTATCAGGGTGATGCTGCATGGTGCTCAGAAGAACTTGGAATCTGTTGGCCAGGATGCCAAAAGCATTCTCCACCACTCTTCTGGATCTTGACAGCCTGTAGTTGTAGATTCTGTAGTCCCTGGCGAGGTTCCTGGCACCATAAGGCTTCATCAGGTAGGTCCTGAGACTGAAGGCATCATCTCCCACCAGGAAGTAGGGCACATTCTGATTGTCACCAGGCAAAGGATCGGGCTGAGGCCACCCCCTGATGGTGTTGTTCTCTAGGCCTTCTTTCAGCTCACTGTTGTTGAAGATCTGGGCATCTGAAGCTGAGCCATTACCAGACACGTCCACCCACAGGAACTTGTAATCAGATGTCACCATGGCAAACAGAATCACACTGAAGAAGCCTTTGTAATTGTAGTACTCTGATCCAGAATTAGGGGGAGCTTTGCATGCCACATGTTTGCCATCAACTGACCCCACTACGTGAGGGAAGTTCCATCTCTGGTACCAGTCATCTGACAGTTGACGCCAGCCTTCTTCAGTGGATGGAGGTGACATTTGCTCTTCAAGGTACTCTTCTATGATGGCCTCGCAGACTTCTCTGACAACTTTGCTGATGGTGTTGTGGGGGACCCTCCAGGCATACTGCATGTCATGGTACTTGGCTCCAGATGCCAGGTGACGAAGGGTTATGGCAACTTTCAGACCAGGATCCAGGGAAACCCTGAAGTTGGTGGTTTGCTTGGTCAGCCTTGGGGTCAGCCTATGGACAATCTCATCAAACATGTCTGAAGGCATGCGCATGAAGTTCTGAAAGGATCTTGGGTCTTCATTCCTGAGCTCCACCATCAGGCGATCATACAAGCCCTGCTCGGGTCTTCTAGTGATCCAGTCTCTCACCCAGACATTCCTTTGCCTTCTTCTTCTTCTTCTGGCCAAGATCTGATGAATTTGCATCATCGGATAATTCAGATTCTGCACCAATAATGCCAGCACATCTCTTCTCTGAGGGTTCATGTCTTTTTCTGGAGCTTGGTCTTCTTCTGGAGCTTGGACTTCTTATGGAGCTTGGTCTTCTAGATGTGTACCCCTTGGCAGCATGACCAACACTGAAGGAATTGGCCGAAATGGCTGCTTTTTATACAGGAAAATTGCATGCATGATTTGTCAGTGATTCATAAGTGATGCATGCGTGTTCATGCGTAGTTTGTAAGTTTTTCATACGTTATTTGTGCGTGTTTCGTGCGTTAATTATTTTTTGTCAGTGGAACATACGTGGATTGTACGTGTTTTGTAAGTAATATGTGCGTGTTCTGTAAGTGATTCGTCAGTGATGTGCGTGATAGGAAACAATTTCTGACGCACAAGCACTGACGGAACACTGACAGAACACGCACATATCACGCACCTTCCACGTCCAAACTACGTACAAACTGCGCATAAACTGCGTATAATCGCGCACGTTGTGCGTGGAAAAAATTTTGAACCGTTCAAAACCGGCGATCGCGCACAAACCCGTCTCCGCGTACAATCACTTACAAAAACTGATGCTCCACGTGTGAAACACGCATGATTTACGCACATCACTGATGAATCACGCACAAAGAAAATTTTATGCGCAATTCATGCGTAATTTGTGCGCAAGTGCAGTGGGACTGGGTCTTTAGCAGCAGCAGTAGCGCCAACTGGACCCTGATGAAATGTGCTCTCACCCACTGTAACAAGAGGACCAGTTTATCCCGCACAATTTGTGCTTTTGCTTGTTTAGTCAGTGTAGACTTAGAAGGTTACTGTTAGTCTAAAGCAGACGACAGAAGTGATCATGCGTAACAAAGTTGTAGCTTGACGTCCGCACAGGTCCTGCCACAGGCCAGTGACAGTCTGCATTAAATACTGTACCGGTAACTTTTTAACTTCTGGTGTGTTTGGGTGTGTGCGCGTGTGTGTTTGTGTGTGTGCGTGCGGGTGTGTGTGTGTGTGTGTGTGTGTGTGTGTGTGTAGGTGGGTGTTTTGTGTTAGGGGTTAGAAAGTAGGATGCATGACTTTTATTATTTCATAAGCTACATTCATGTTGTTACGTTGAAACGCGAATGGTAGTACGTCGGAAGCGCGCACGATAGATCTAATCGTTTCGTTTTGCAAAGTATTCAATAATGGAATTTATTTACCTTTGATTTGAGTTTGCATTGTTGTTAGGAGAGGCTTTGTATAACGTTGATAATTTGCGTTAGTCGATATTACTGGGGAAGTTTCTGGATCTGCGTGTTTACTCTCGATAGAAATTTCCCGATACATGTCGAAGCAAGAGAAGGTTCCGGGTATGTTTAGAACAATGTATGACGTAAGTCAGCGATGACGATCTTTAATTCTGATTGGTTGTAATGCGTCATTTTCTAGAACAAACTGAGGTCATCTCGAGTTGAGAGAAAAAGCTCCGTGTGTTGTTGTGGATAGTTGTTGATAGTGAAGCTGGAAAGTAAATTTGAGAGTGGAAAGGCGATTGAGCGATTGTATGCAGTTGTTGATGTATGCTGAATAAAAGTGGAAAACTTCTAAAAAGTGGAAAAAAAGCTATGTCAAGACAAGGCGACAAGACAATACAGGAGTTGCCCCGCTCCTCAATGAAGGATCTCTCCATAGTGATAGTTCTTCCAAGGCAAAGATATTGCTTCAACAATTCCAGTCGGCCTTTACAAAAAGAGAGGACACACCATTGCCAGAGATGCAGGGCACCCCCTTCCCCGCTGTAGAGAAACTAACGGTTACTACAGAAGGCGTCGTTAAACTACTCAAAGACTTGAACCCCAAGAAAGCTACAGGACCAGACAACATCCCTAATCAAATTCTCAAAAACTGCGCCGAAACTGTTGCCCCAGGATTAGCAGCCATCTACAACACCTCACTAGAGACTGGACAGCTCCCCGCAGACTGGCTAACAGCGAACGTCTCCTCAATATTCAAGAAAGGCGATAGAAACAAAGCAGAAAATTACAGACCAGTATCTTTAACATCCGTTGCATGTAAGCTATTGGAACACATCATCTGTCGACATCTACATACCCACTTCGAAAAACACACCATCCTCACCAGTAGAAACCACGGATTCAGAACAGGCCACTCTTGCGAAACCCAACTACTCACTACTATGCAAGACATTCTCTCCTCACATGACAAAGGCCATCAGACCGACATCATCATCCTGGATTTCAGCAAGGCATTTGACACTGTGCCACACAACAAATTACTACACAAGCTGGATCATTACGGCATACGAGGCACCATCCACACCTGGCTCACAAACTTCCTGACCAAGCGTCAGATGAGAGTGGTCCTGGATGGAGAGGCATCAGAGGAAGTAGCTGTCGAATCCGGAGTCCCCCAAGGCACAGTGATGGGTCCTTTACTCTTCCTCTGCCACATCAACGACCTGCCGGACACAGTAAAATCAACAGTGCGACTCTTCGCAGACGATTGCCTACTCTACAGAGAGATCCGCTCCTTCCAGGATCACATCACACTCCAATCAGACCTCAAAGACCTAGAGAGATGGGCCAAGCAGTGGGGAATGCGATTTAATGCGCAAAAGTGCTACGTTCTCTCCACCAGACACAAGTCACAACACTTCTATAGCCTTGGAAACACTATACTCCACCAGACTGATACTACCCCCTACCTAGGCGTCCAAATTTCTGCGGACCTGAAATGGGCTAACCACATCACAAGCGCCTGCAAGAAAGCTGGATCCACACTGGGCTTCCTACGCCGAAATCTCCGGAACTGTCCACAAGAGTGCCGACGCCTAGCCAACATCGCACTTGTTAGATCCACTCTCGAGTATGCCGCAGTGGTGTGGGATCCTTACCTCCAACAAGACATCGACAAGCTGGAACGCATCCAACGCCAGGCTGCACGGTTCATTATGAGAGACTACAGATCCCGGGACCCAGGATGCATTGGCAGGATGCTTCACGAGCTCCACCTCCCACTACTTGCAAAACGTCGCCAACAACTCAGGCTGACCATGCTCTACAAGATAACCAGAGGACTAGTTACTGCTCTCCCTCCCAACACCTTCCTTACTGCTGCCAAGAACAAACGGAAAATCCGCCCCACCACCTTTAAAGGATATGACACACAGAACATCATAGAGAGGCAGATAAACAACAACAACACATGCTTTATTTTACCACCCTCATCATCAGATCTCTACAGAAACTCCTTCGTAAGGACAGTAGTGGAATGGAATAGCCTTCCCGATGACATCATCAACCTATCCTCACCTAGCTCATTCTCCTCTGCAATCGGGAGGTACAGGGATGCTGACAAGAGGAGCCCTTTTAAGAATATAAATAAATAAAATCAGAACTACAATAGGCAATATGAAGTTAGTACAAAAAAAAACTAATAAGCATAATTTTATTTTATTTTATTTTATTTTATTTTATTTTTTTTTCCTTTTTAAAAATCAAATTAATTAGCGCGCACACACCACCACCACGTTAATAGCCATCTATGGCTCCTGTGGTGTTTTCTGCCAACAACATCATCGGCAGTATCCAGATCCAGATCTTCATACGTCGACTTTGTGACTTGTATGCTGCTTGAGCAGGCTGCGTGAATAAACGAATCTGAGTTACACCTTATCAGGAATTCAGCATTGGGGCTGAATCGGATACTGATAAAGAAAAACACCAACATCGAATCGAGTGTAACATTTTGGGGGTCAAGCCGCGATTCACGCCATAGCCAAGGGTTCAACTGCTACAACAAGCGAGTCAACGTTACGAGAGGCAGTCATCGAGGGTAGCCGCCAACGAGTTGCGTCGAGAGGGGCCAACATACTGGGACTACATCACCGATAGATTCGGGTTGACTGCAAGGGCGTGTAGTCGCTGAAGAGTTGCTTCGTGAGCGAACAACAGATCGGGACTACGTGGCTGCCGTAAGACTACGTCGAGGGACAGTCTCGGAGCTACATCGCCAGTGTTACAGAGAGCGGCGAGCGGACGTCGCGTCTACTTCAGCACAGGAGTGTATACATCAACACCAGCGTGGTGCAGCGTCGCATACGACGAGGACAGCGGGGCCTGCGTCAACGAAGGCGACTAGTGACAAGCATCAGCGCTACTGCAGAAAGCGTGCTGTTCTAGAACAGTCTAGAAAGGTACAGCACAGTCAAGAACTTTCCAGAAAAGAACTTTCCAGAAAAGAACTTTCCAGAAAAGAACTTTCTAGAAAAGAACTTTCCAGAAAGGCATCAAGATGGCGGACCTCTGGCAGAGAGGGGTTGAACTAAATCTAAAAGGCAAACAGCTGACGGAGTACGTCAAATTCCAGGAGAGAATACTGCGTGAAGAAAGAGAAGATGAGCGACGGCGTGAAGAAAGAGAATTTGAACTGAAGCGTCTGGAAATTGAACAGCAGCAGCAAGAAAGAGAGCGTCAGTACCAGCTAGAGTTGGCGCGTATCCAAAACAATCAGCATGCGCCACAAGTCACCAACGACCATACGGCTCCAAAATTGCCAGCTTTCGTCGACGGGAAGGACCAGATCGACAGCTATCTGGCGAGATTCGAAAGGTTCGCCGAAAGCTCCAATTGGCAACCTCGAGACTGGGCGATTCGACTAAGTGCACTTCTGACAGGGCAAGCGCTCGAAGTTTACACCAGACTGTCGAACGATGACGCCAAAAACTACGACGTCTTGAAAGAGGCCCTGTTGCAGTGCTACAACTTTACAGAGAAGGGCTACCGTAAACGCTTTCGTGAATGCCGGCCTTTTTCAGACGAGACGCCAAAACAGTTTGTGGAGCGCCTGTCATCATATCTACACAAGTGGGTGGAATTATCAGGCAAAGGGAAGACTTACGAGAGTCTCCATGAGCTGATCGTGAGGGAACAATTACTCAACGCCTGCCCTAAGGACCTCGCGATCCACTTGGAAATACAAAAGTTGCAGACGCTAAAAGACGTTGCTGAGGCTGCTGAAAGATATCTCATCGCTCATGAGAAAACGTTGGGGCCACCCAGCGCGACGGAACACTTTCAGAAGACGGCAAGCCATGGGAACCAGATCCAGGGGAGCCAGACGAGCCAGAAACAGATGGACTCCACGCCTCCTCCCAGGGAAGGGCATTCAAGAGGCTGTTTCACCTGCAACGCTACAGACCACAGAGCGGCTAACTGTCCTCAAAACAAAAGTAGCGGACAGCGGGGCAGTACGGACAATGCAGCGGTGGGCAACCGACAGAGACGTTTCTCCAATCAACGGCAAAACAGTAGATCTGACCATCAAG
Source organism: Oncomelania hupensis (assembly GCA_036898135.1). Taxonomy (NCBI): domain Eukaryota; kingdom Metazoa; phylum Mollusca; class Gastropoda; order Littorinimorpha; family Pomatiopsidae; genus Oncomelania; species Oncomelania hupensis. The sequence continues at coordinate 28,667,341 of CM072516.1, read as the reverse complement.
TGTGCGGCGGGAGCGTCATTCTTCCGAGTGAGACCGAGCGCGCAGCTACTCCTGCGGACGTGCAAGAGTGCATGACCGATGGCCAACTTCTCCTTGCCAAAGGAAAATCCATCCCTGTCGTCGCCAGCGCAGCTGTGACCGTCCAGAACATGCCTGTTTCAAAGGGACGCGTCGGAAATCATGAAGTGACTGTTTTAAGAGACTCTGGCTGCAGTGGGGTCATCGTCAGAGAAGACCTAATCGCTAAAGAACAATTCACTGGCGATTCTAAATGGACACTCATGGCCGACAGAAAATGTGTGAAAGCGCCAGTTGCGAAAATTTATGTCAACACCCCTTTCTACATAGGCGAAGTCGAAGCGGTTTGCCTGAAGAAGCCGCTGTATGATTTGATGATCGGGAATATCGACGGCGCGAGACGACCCGACGACCCCGATCCAGAGTGGAGTCCTGCCTCAACCCAACGCGTCGAAGTTGTGGAGGAGGATCCATTGCCATTTCCCGATGGAGACCTTACAGAGCTGCTACGGGATAATGTGGCTACTCCGGCTCAGCCCTGCCGACCAGAGATCGTCGGTGCTGTCACTACCAGGGCCCAGGCCAAGAGAGACAAGATGTCTACGCCACTGAAGGTCGCCGACAACTCTAAAGCTGCCATCGTGGACAGAGATAAGCTGATCCAGCTCCAGGAAGCTGACAGCACTTTAAACAAGTACAGGAACCGCCAAGACCACGTGACCAAGGGCAGTGGCACGGTCTATTTCGAGGTGAAGGCCAAGATCCTGTACAGAATCTTCCAGCACCCGAGGGTCAACGGAGGTAAACCACTACGTCAAGTCTTGGTACCGTTACCCCTAAGGCGCCAAGTGATGGAAGTAGCACATGACTCAATCATGGGAGGTCACCTAAGTATCAAGAAGACGTCGGATAGAATCCAGGCGGTGTTCTACTGGCCAGGACTTCATGCGGACGTCAGCCGTTTCTGCCGATCATGTGACATTTGCCAGAAGACCATACCGCGAGGAAGGGTCCCTAAAGTGCCAATGCAGAGAATGCCTTTGATCGACCGACCTTTCAAGAGGGTGGCCTTAGACTTAATCGGCGAAAGTGGACTATGCGACTCGGTACCCAGAAGCAGTGCCACTGAAGAAGATTGACACTGAAACTGTAGCAGAGGCACTAGTGGACATGTTCAGCAGACTTGGAGTGCCTGAAGAAATTCTGACAGACCTCGGGACGCAGTTCGTCTCTGACTGCATGAAGGAGGTCAACAGACTGCTGAGCATCCGGCATTTAACTACGACACCCTACCATCCAATGTGCAACGGGCTTGTCGAAAAGTTCAATGCTACGTTGAAGTCCACCCTGAAGAATCTGTGCAGCGAGCAGCCCAGAAAATGGCATCGCTATATCAACGCCTTACTTTTCGCCTACAGAGAAGTACCGCAGGAGTCCACCGGCTTTTCTCCGTTCGAGCTGTTGTACGGAAGAACCATCCGAGGGCCGATGCACATCCTAAAAGAACTGGGGACGAAAGAAGTAGACACCCCAGAGGTGAAGAACAGCTACCAGTACGTGTTTGAGCTACGGGAGAAGCTGGAGCAGACTCTCGAGATAGCCAGAGAAAACCTGAAGAAGTCCCAGGACTGTGGAAAGCACTACTATGATCGTAGGGCTGTGAACAGGAAGTTTAAACCTGGCAACAAAGTGCTGGTGCTGCTACCTACTGATCATAATAAGTTGCTGATGCAGTGGAAAGGCCCGTACGAAGTGGAGACCGTGGTGGGAATCAACGACTACAAGGTGAAGGTCGGCCAGCATTCCAAGATATACCACGCCAACCTCCTTAAGCTGTACGTGGAAAGGCCATCAGAGACTGTGCACGCAGCCACAGCAGCTGTGACCGACGACAGCTTTGACAGCGAAGAACTGTTGGAACTGGGAGACTTCCACAGCAAAGAAGGCATCGATGATGTTAAGCTAGGACCAAGCTTGACAGAAGGTCAAAAGATGGAGCTCAAGGACCTTATGGGCGAGTTTCCCCACAACTTCAGCGATGTCCCTGGCTCTACAACTTTGGTCGAACACGAAGTCCACCTCACTTCGAATATCCCTGTTCGATCCAAGCCCTTCCCGATCCCTTTCAAGGCCCGTGAATCCTTGAAGAAAGACATCGATGAGATGCTGAAGATGGGCATCATCAGGGAGTCCAGTTCCCCCTACGCGTCCCCTGTCGTGGTCGTGAAGAAGAAGGATGGGAGCAACAGAGTATGCATCGACTACAGGAAGGTTAATAAGATCACCGTCTTCGACCCTGAGCCGATGCCTACCGCAGCAGACCTCTTCCGCCAATTATCGGGGAGTAACATCTTCTCAAAGATTGACCTCAGCGAGGGTTATTGGCAAGTCCCCGTGCGTCAACAGGACATACCAAAGACTGCTTTTATAACTCCTGATGGGACGTACGAGTGCCTTAGGATGCCCTTTGGCATGGTCAACAGCGGAGCTACCCTAAATAGAGGAATGAGGAAGATGCAATGGGATGGACAACGTCGTGTGTTACTGGGACGACCTCCAGTCCACACTCGCACCTGGGAAGAGCATCTGCAGACCTTGAGGGAGCTGTTCCACCGTCTTCAAGAAGCCAACCTGATCGTGAGACACAGCAAGTGCATCCTGGGAGCTGACAACGTCGACTTCATCGGACGTTCGATGGAAGAAGGAGACAACGGAGGACGAACTGATTCCAGGGAAGCCCACGTGATCATCGTCTTTGACCCTGGGCCGATGACGACCGCAACTGACGAGGGCGTCGTTTCCTTGCGGGTGAAAGAACATTGACTGTGTTGGTGAACTAAGAACATCGATAATATCTAGACAGGCTTGAAGATGAAAAACATTGACTGTGTAGATAAACTGTGAACATTGACAGTATCCAGAAAGACTTGCAGACGAGAAACATTGACTCTGTGTGAATGAACTGAGATCGTTGATAGTGTTCAGACAGGCTGAAATAAGTCTTAATTCTGTACTTTGTTTGTGCATTACGTTTCAACGTTGTTGAAAGAAATTGGGTAAATTTCTTCTTGTGTGGGGGGTTATGTTACGTTGAAACGCGAATGGTAGTACGTCGGAAGCGCGCACGATAGATCTAATCGTTTCGTTTTGCAAAGTATTCAATAATGGAATTTATTTACCTTTGATTTGAGTTTGCATTGTTGTTAGGAGAGGCTTTGTATAACGTTGATAATTTGCGTTAGTCGATATTACTGGGGAAGTTTCTGGATCTGCGTGTTTACTCTCGATAGAAATTTCCCGATACATGTCGAAGCAAGAGAAGGTTCCGGGTATGTTTAGAACAATGTATGACGTAAGTCAGCGATGACGATCTTTAATTCTGATTGGTTGTAATGCGTCATTTTCTAGAACAAACTGAGGTCATCTCGAGTTGAGAGAAAAAATTATATATTCGATGCTCCGTGTGTTGTTGTGGATAGTTATTGATAGTGAAGCTGGAAAGTAAATTTGAGAGTGGAAAGGCGATTGAGCGATTGTATGCAGTTGTTGATGTATGCTGAATAAAAGTGGAAAACTTCATACGTCGACTTTGTGACTTGTATGCTGCTTGAGCAGGCTGCGTGAATAAACGAATCTGAGTTACACCTTATCAGGAATTCAGCATTGGGGCTGAATCGGATACTGATAAAGAAAAACACCAACATCGAATCGAGTGTAGTTGTGTACACCTGCTTTTATGTTCTTTGGGGAGTATTGTTTTAATCCCTGAAGTCTTTTGTGTTTTATTGCTTTTGTGCCGTTGTTTTGATGAAGTGTACGCCGCACACACATTTCCTTGTGTTTTCATGGGGACAATAAAGATTCTGATTCTGATTCTAGAGACATCATCGCAGCCTACGATAGAGATTCGATTTTACAGTCACTCAGAGTTTTTCCAGCCAATGAGAACACAGCTAGAGTACGTAGAACCAGTTCTGGCTGATTCAAGCAGAGAGATAGAAGAGTCAGTCTACATTTAAACTGCCTAGAGTACACAGCTACGTCCTAGCAGAAATCTCTCCACTTATAGACCAGGGAAGCAGTACTTGTTGAATATTCGAATTCAATCAAGTTAGCCACGGCCTGACATTGTCAAAAAGGTAAATGAATATACTTTTGTTTCATCGTGATGTATTTATATTATTGTTGAATTATGTGTGTGAAATTTGCTATGCTTAGAATTAAATTGTTAGTCCGACTTTGCGTGACCACGTGGAGAATCCGACCACGAGGGGAGCACGACCGGCCGACGCCATGTTGTATACCTGACAGAACCACTGTTGTTTAACCTATATGTATGCTTGCAGACCAGTGGATGTACCAGAGAATGTGTATAATATTAATTCTTTCTCTATGTGTATAGTTAGCCATGATTTATATTTATATATGTATAGGAAATTAGAGTGGAGATTCCAGTGGACCCCGGACTTAGCAGAATTTTCGTCGCATATATATAGAGATGTGGAGCTAATCGCTGAGGGCTACTTTGGCCTTCAGTGAGACGCTCTGCACACACCTATTATACGGGGTTGTGCAGAATTTCGTCTCATATATTACAGACGATCAGGCATTAT
>CM072516.1:28617710-28657710 GCA_036898135.1 Oncomelania hupensis | reverse complement strand
ATAGGACCAGAAGCTAACATTAAGTTGGTACCGGTAGTTGTGGCAGGGGTTGTTAAGTAACCCAGACACCGCATCACAACCATTTTTGGCGTTAGGTTTCTCATAATACCTGGCTGCAAGTGCGCGCCTCGGGCGGCTTGAGTTAGATCCAGTATCGGCCAGCGCCTTGAGCAGCTCTTGAGATGGAAAAGCGCTATAAAAAGGACGATGGCATAAATTGTCGTGGCAAATTATACAGACGCAATCACCAGGGTACACATTGGTTAGGCTTGTTTGGATGTCTTCCTTCTGTCAGGGCACCTTGGGAAGACCTTTCATTCATCAGCCGAACTGCCAATATGTACCTAGCCAGACTGCTGAATAGTCTTAACAATGTACACTGACTACAGGAAGACGTCCTAACAAGCTATTAACTAATGTGTACACAGGAAAACGACTCCAGCATTAAAACAAGACTAACTAACCAAGTTACCCTATTGTTGTAACTACTTAGGCTGCAACGTGTAACTGTCGTCAGTGTCACCTGTAAATACCATTAGTAACGGTTACTAAACGACTAAAGGACTAACTATCCAAATGTATAAAGAAAGCGACAAAACAGGACTAACTAATCAAAATGTAATTACATTTACTACATGTACTATGTGTTCTCAAGAAAGAGACAAATCAGGACTAACTAACCAAAATGTAACTACCGTTACGATCCTGCAACGTGTTCTCAAACAGCGACTACACAGGACTAAATAAACAATAACAATTGCCCTGCAAGCATTACATCCTATTCCTCCCTCCTCTCCCTCTCCTAGTCCTGGTGGCGCTGTTTTGCGGAACCAATGCTTTCGGTGAGAAGGAAACCCACCCATATTCCGGCCCAACTATGTGCCCATCGTTTCTACGGCAGTGTGTATCTTTTTTGGCTACTGCCAAGAGTAATTACCGTTACTTCTATGTGTACCCGAGAAAACGACTAAATAAGACTAACTAACCAATATGTCTCTACCGCTACTGAAGTGCTGTGTAAACAGTCAGCCCCTGGTCCAGCAAATACCTACATCCCACTCGCAGAATCCAGCTCTGGGTTTCATGGAACTGCGAGATGACAGAAAGCTAAACCCTAACAGCAGACTTGCCTACCTGAAAAAAAGAAAACCAAAAAAAAAAAACAAAACAACAACCCCAAACTTGTCGGCAGTAATCCAGGCAGCTCAAAATAAGATTTTGGAAGCTTTGACCAGATTTTGGGGGGTCTTTTTGTAATACATGTACATTAATATTGGCCATGAGCACAAAGTGTACTGAAGTACATATAAAAATGACTGTTTACGGAGCAATTTTTTTTGGTTTGTTTACTACAGTTTATTATCCCTTTCTATCGGGAAACTCTGGGCCGCCTCCCCTGGGGAAGGCGTAGTCGCAGCCAGTGTCGCGCCCAAACCCAACCTACCTAACATTATTTGTGATTTTTTTGAAATTTTGCTGGGGGAGCAAACCGGAGTACCCGGAGAAAACTCCCGAGACGTTGCCCGAGTCGAAAGTAAATAATATTCGGAGAAGCATAACGCCCAGATGCCGAATCGAATCCACACCTGTCGGCGTCATTGGTTTCTGGCTTGTGGACAAGGCAAGTTAGTCCCGCCTTAGCCCACAACGCTCGCAAATGATTTTACGAAGAATAAAAATGAAAGGACGAGCGAAGATTTCAGGTCAACGTTTTGCAGAAGAGGGCAAATAAGCTTTATTTTCACATAAGCAACACATCCCACTTACGTATTCGGCACCAGTTGCTTTCGATGCACCTGCAACAGGCATTTGATGGATGTATGGCATATAGAAGCTTTTTCAAAATTTTCATGTGATTTTGGTGATGTGCGCTTTCGCAGTCGTTGCGACTTCCATGTGCAACGGTGAAGTCGATTTTGCAAATAGTGCATCTTGCAAACTCTGGCCCTTTCACAGATGTAGTCAGACAAGGCCACTTTTCGTTGTAGACTTTCAAAAAAGCTTTCGTTCTGGCCTGCTGTTTATCTTTTGGTTCATCTTTATTCGGATCGGCAGAACGGCTTGAAACACGGCTTCGCTTCATTTTTCACGCTAATATACAGCACTTAGCAGATTGGAGAAAACCGAAACACAAGTTACGGTGTGTGCGCATGCGCCACCTCGGCAATGGGAAATAACTACACTGCACGTCTTTTAATGGGAAGAAAAAAAAAGTAATAATTAAAAAAAAACTTGACCGTATTTTTAGCGAGTTGATCAGACGACCGTACTCCAAGGCTAAATTGCGTACAAAAACGGCGAACGAACGTCTGTAACAGGGTATTGCCATAAGAGTGGTTCCGATGCTCCAAATCGAAGTTGCCGCAATGTGGATATAATAGCAAATCGTCCCAAATAGATTTTTCCACGGTTCTTGCCCGAAGCTAGACTACAAAAGTCTTGCCCGAAGTAAAGGAACTGAATTCGAGTCTGGACCCGAAGATAAAGAATTCATCAGTTCGTTGTTTTCTCTCTCAATGTATTCAACTATTGGTTTTTCAACAGATCTCATTTAGACAAATAAAACAAGTTAACCAGTACAAACCTTTTTAAGGGGCGTAAACGATAACGATCCGATGTTGCTTCATAATAATGATAAAGATGATGACGACGATGATGATAATGATGACAATATTGATGATGATGATGATGATATAATGATGATGATGATGATGATGATGATGATGATGATGATGATGATGATGATGATGATGATGATGATGATGATGACGATAAAACGGCAACACACGATAACAGCTTTATTAGCTTCTGTTATTAAAAAAAGAGAAGAAGCAGAATTTCTCTATCTGCTACTGGTCTTGCTGGAGATGGTGAAAAGAAGAATACTACTGCAAGTAATGCATTAGGCACAGTGCAAGGAGGTAGAAGAAGAGGGAGACCGAAAAAGAGGTGGGAGGACAACATTCCAGAATGGACTGGTTTGACACTGAGCGAAACAATCAGGGTTGCTGAGGACAGGGAAAGATGGAGTACGCTGGTGAAACGATCATCTGTGGTGCCCCTACGACCTTCGAGTTATGGGATAGGATAGGATAGATAGTAATGCATAAAAAAATCTAAATGAAAGGAATATTAATTCTAAATGTGGTAGAATGTTAAGAAGGTAGTGACCTTTCTGTCCCGAGTATGGCACATACAAAGCTTCGACATCATACTTCTGACGACGACGATAGTGCCGCTGCTACTGCTGCTGCTGAACATGATTCTATAATTATAATAAGCAACACTACCAACAAGAATGGCAAGATGGCAGTGACCTTTAGGAGCGAATGCGACGAAGGTTTCAGAACCTGTGGCTGGCTGCTCAAACCATATTACAGGGGACGGCCTTGAAAAGGCTTCATCTCTACGGAAGGAGGGCCTCGGGTAGTTTTAAGCCAAGGAATCTCACACGGATATACGTTTACATCTAAAACAAACCCAAGCCCCCAAAGTTTCGTGTCTCTTTCTACTCATCACGCACTCTTCTCACCTCCCCATCCCTCACTCACCTCCTAAGCCCATAGAGTCTATCTCCATCTCCCGCTTCTTCAAACCTCACCATCTGTTTGTAACTTGTCATCTTCTTCCCTGCCTCGAAAACACAAGGAATCGCACGCAGAAACACACAACCACGCATACACTAAAGTCGTCCCTTTTACAACCGACAAAACGTCTTTACCAATGTTCTTTGCCCCTTTGCCAGGCTTGTCTGTCATCGTCGTGGCATCGTCGGCAAGAAAGGATGTCTAAAGTGAAATCAAGCAGATAGAGAAATCCATGTGGAAAAACAGCTGCGCGAAGTCTATTCATTTAAGAAACCTGTCCTTTTGATCATTTCGTTTCGTAAAACCAGTTTAGAAAGTTACCAAAGGCAAATATATGGAACTTGACGGATCGTGAGAGCGAGAGAGAGCGAGAGAGAGAGCGAGAGAGAGCGAGAGAGCGAGAGAGGGAGAGAGATAGAGAGGGGGGAGAGAGAGAGAGAGAGAGAGAGAGAGAGAGAGAGAGAGAGAGAGAGAGAATGTAATGCATCAGTTGGCGGTGAATAAATACAGTAGGGGTGGTACAGAAATAATGTGTGTGCGTGTGTGTGCGCGTGTGTGCGTGTGTGGGTGCGTGCGTATGCGTGTGTGTGTGTATGCGAACTGTATTTTTCCAGGAAAATGGAAAAAGAAATACAAAGTGTATACTGTCGCAAGAAGATGGGACTCGAACAAACAAAACGTTCACTCTTAAACTAATAATGGGCTTTGTAAACTTGTCGGAACTTTTTCACCTGTAGAAAGGATTGGAAGAATTTTGGTTTAAATCTCCCTGACGGGTAGGGTGTGTTCAGGGGACGGAGGTGGAGGTTCTGGTGGGGAGAGGGAAAGTGTAGGAAAGGGGGTATAAGAGCGGTGTACAAGAAAACGAAAGACACAAATCTGCCTATTTTATTTGCAAATGGGGGAAAAAAAACACCTGACTGGACGTTTGCGAAGCAAAAAAAAAAGGTATAAGGATATCAATTGCTTTCCCTTAAACTTACGACTACCGCAGATTGATTTAGTTAACCCGGCTTGTTTTATTTACATATAAATTGATTCAAAAGACAAACAGATCTTATATTGATTCTGCCGAGGTCAGAGATTACTTCAAGCATAGTGATTAAATCAGCAAAACGCAAATTTTAAACGAAACAGACAAACTAAAATTTCATGGAGGCGCATGATTTTATGAAGACATCGTTTGACAGTTACATCGAAAATAGTTGAGGGGCGAAGCTTTCAATTTTGATGTAGGTAAATGCGGTATTTCAGGTGTGGTTATGTGTGCTTGTAAGCTTATTAGGGTCAATGTAGTTTTAACATGGATCAGCTAGAACCTGGCGAGGTTGATAACAGAAGAAACAGACCAACCAAGAACCCTCCATATACCTCTACCACCCCCCCCCCCCCCAAAAAAAAAAAAAAAGTTAAAAAAAATATATATGCAGAAACAAAATATCCTTTAGAATGTATAAATCTGCAAGAGACCAAATACGTCGTTTGAACATTATTTCTACAATGTAAAGACAACCGACAGCTACAGCGAGCAGAGAGAGATAATGTCTGAAAAACACACTCGCAACGGTTCCAATCACACAAACTGACGACCTTATACAAGCGCAGTGCCCCTCTCCTTCTTTGGACAAGAGTATAAACCGAGGTCTAGTCTGATCGCGTATGCATTTCATCGCATGGGCGGATGATCGAGCGCCAGCTATTTAAACATACCCAGCCAACACCAAGTTCCGTTCCACCTCGGTCGGCCAGCATGGCTCAATCGTCTAGGGCGTTGGACGATGCGCCCAAAAGCAGTAAGTTAACGCCTTGGGCGGCTTGGGTTTGAACCTGTTCTCAATGAGCGCCCTAAACAGCTCTCGAGTGAGTACAGCATTAAATTAGAACAATCCTAAAATAATATTTTTTTTTTTAAATGCAAGGATGGCAATCCGGTATTTGTTTTAAGGTTTATTTTCACACTAGATAGAAAGCTCATACAATAGTTCATTAATTTACATTATTGAGGGTAATAAAGATACTGAATTGAATTGATGTGAAAGATCTCCAAAGAGATTGCAAGCAGCTTAAAAAGTCATTTAGGGGTCTCTGATGAGGTCACGGGCTTCGCCACTCAGTGTAGCAGAGGTAACCGAGGCTATTATGGTAGAGAGCGACGACGTTAGCCTCGGCCGTCTCTGTTAAGCCGTGACATGGGGCTCCGCTAGCTCTCTAACGCAGTCATTCAGCGTCGCATCAGACTACAGGCACAGCATTGATTCCCTTGCCTTATTTCCCGTCAAAGCATTTGGGATTGCCAGTTACGCGCCGCACCGTTTGTTTAAGGCACAGGCGCTTGTATCAGGACACGCGAGCGCCTATGCCTCTGACGCGTCTCCCTTTGGTTATCTATAATACAAGGTCCCAAACAGAAGCAAGCAAAACTTACGGGTCATCGCAGTTTTCAAATCTATATGAATAAACTACAAAATTTCTCCACAAAGAAGGCAACGCATTCATTTCAGCAGTGATTCACGAAAACATTCAAAATAAGAAATATGCTCTGTCTATTTTCAAACCCGTTACATTTCGTTAAAATTGTCAAAAAATGACTTTTTTCACAATCGCTTCACGGAAGTGCCCTTTGTTTACCGAAACTATAACTTCCGTCTGTAGTAAACGAGTTTCGGTTTAAACTATCAATGTCCATCGGTTCTCAAGAACGAATTCAAGCGTGTCACTTTCGCTTTTGGGATGGGTGCTAAGATTTTTTTGTGGTAAGAGCTTAATTACAAGAAACATATTGAAATGTAGCAAACATGCAAACGCCATTTCTGTTGCTATTTTAGGGTTGCACTAAAATGATGAGGGTGAAAGAAAAATAGAATCTACTGCACTAGAGCATAGATCTATCTACACAGATGCAGTTCAAACCAATGTAGACATGCGTGACAAGATCAACTACAATGTCACTAAGCATTCAGCTGTGATATAAAAGACTTTTGTTGTTTATTCCTTTTGAGACCTTTGTGTGTGTAATAATCCCCACCCTCTCTACCACCGTTTCCCCCTTCTTAATAAATATTTGTGTAGGCCGTTGTGACAGGAGATTGTGGGAGCATCTGCGTTTTGTTTGTTTCGCTTTGTTGTTTAACTATTTGTTTATTTATTTCGTAGTATTCCCGCATGTTACATGCTAGTTATAATGATTCAGGATAAGATTTTAGAATAATATAAAAGTCATGTCAAGATATTACGTAAACATTAGTATGGTGTTGGTTGTGTCAGTTTTCATCAGTACGACTTAAATGAAGCCCTTTTCCAGTTTAAGAGCTGCTCAAGTCCCAGTTAATATTATGATGAATATGAGCAAGGTAATCACAACAGGGGTAAAGAGAGAGCATTAATAAATGGAAAACATGAAAAAAGAGAGACAGACAAACAAAAAGAAACGGAGACAGAGAATGTAAAAAGAATGGAAGACAAAAGTGCCATCACATCAAAGAATAACACTATGCAGATCCACTCTTCACTTATACGTACATTTTTATTTTATTTATTTACGTACTTTCACTCTCTGTTCACCTTTTCTTGAGCGGATGAGGAAATACAAATATACACTAACTGTACACTGCTTTCGTGTTATTAGCTTAAAATTACAAATAAAACAAGTTATTAAGAAAATGTCTATATAATTTGTCAACATTACTAGTATACTACACAGATCTTTTCAATGTGTATGCAAATAATAAATAACAAGGGAATATAAGAAGAAATAAATACATGAAATAAATTAATCAATGAATCCCTTAATGTATTTAAAGTTATTTATTGTTTGTTTTTTTCATAAATATCAGTTATTTATGTATTTTTACACCTTTATTTTCTTTCCATTCATACTAGTATTGGGAGAGTACAGCAACACTGAAGCAGTATTTTATCTGAAATTTTTAGTCATAGTCACACCAATATTTTGTTTTTGCAGCTGCATTCACATCTCCATAGAAGATCAAACCATGACTTGTGATAAATCATAAATAAATTCAACGACAAAGCTGTGTGTTTTATATGGCCAAAGAAAATGTTACAAAAAAGAATGTTTAGCTTTTCACCAATTCTTGTTGATGACGAAGAACTCTCATAGAATACTGAGTGTACAGGTAAACAAACCCATATTGGAATGCTGCATGATCCGATTGCCGCACACTGTTCATCACAATGTTACTAATAAATGTATCTTTTACTGGTTACTGTTGTAATTTACACTAGTGAAAACATATCATTATTGATTAGCACAATTAATGATTAAGAAGTGAATAACAATAATAACATTTTTAAAAAAAACTAACTGATCAAATATTTTAGCACTCATTATGCTGATTTCCTCAACAATCAGTACGTTGGTTGTTAATAATTTGTTGCATTTTGAACGTACATCCCAGACAGCCTCCTCTTTAATGTATCTCCCATCCCTGCCCATCGATGCAACGTTTCGCCATTGGCATTTGTGATTTCAACTGCGTTGCTCCCATTTGAAACAGTAACAGCAACTTTCTTTCTCATTTTACCAAGTACCATTGCACTTCTTCGCACAAGAAATGTTTTGACACTGCCTGCTTGACCTTTAACAGCCACTTTTGGCCCAGAAACTATCCGATCGAAGGCATTTTTCTGACACTGCAATGCTGAAGTGAAAGCCATGCGGTTGTAACGAATGAGGAGTAATTTCCCTTTTAGTCTCGGCAGAACTTGCATTTCCGTGAAGCGATTACGAAAAATGTCACTTTTTTGACAATTTTACCGAAATTGAACGGGTTTGAAAATAGACAGAGCATATTTCTTATTTTGTTTGTGTGCGTGAATCACTGCTGAAATGAATGAGTTGCCTTCTTTGAGGAGAACTCTTCTAGTTTGTTCATATAGATTTGAAAACTGCGATGACCCGCAAGTTCCTCTTGGTTCTGTTTGGGACCTTGTATTATAGATAACCAAAGGGAGACGCGTCACAGGCATAGGCGCTCGCGTGTCCTGATACAAGCGCCTGTGGTTTAAGGGTTTGCTTGTGCCTAATTTATAAGGGAGACTAGCCATTATACTGCATGCGCCTATATTACAAAGGAAGATGAGCAATTTACTGTTATAGCGGACGACCATTCGCACGCTCGAAATTGACGTTCAGATTCAAAACTCACAAATATTAGACACGGCCCCATGCCCCACCCCATACCCTCGAAAAAAAGGGGGGAGGGGAGAAGGAAAAAAAGAGTATGAATATATTAGCAAATAGTCATTTCTAAGCGAGAATTATGCATTTTTTTCACTTGCAAATATTTGACGTAGACCTCGCTTTAACTGTCTACAACCTAATATATTCGGTGTGGGCTTGCCCCATTCGTCCGACGATACTCGTTGTTTGACATTCGTAGTTCTGGGAAGCAAACACAGGCGGATTACAGATTCCACAGGAATGAGGTCAGTGTCAGGTGGACACATAAAACAGGAACTGTGAAAGATGGGACAGAGTGGAAAGGCCAGCAAATTAAATTGTGTGCATCCGTAGCAGACCTGTCGCCATTCTCTCTCTCTCTCTCTCTCTCTCTCTCTCTCTCTGTGTGTGTCTCTCTGCTAGTTTTGTTTGAAAGCAGCTTTTTAATCGGATCTAGACTAGATCCTAGATCTAAACTAGGCTCTAACTTCGCATAAATCAAATACTGATCTTGCAAAACCTTCATGTTATTATTTTATTTTATTAATTAATTAATTAATTAATTTATTTATAAATTTATTTATTTATAAATTGAAAAGACCATTCTTTATTCATATTTTTTAACCTTGCCCAATTCGCCATTCTCCCGTGTTCATAGATCGTCAAAATCGCGAGACTGGCTCTAAACAGCTTGAAAAAAAAACGCCCTACCTGAATACACTTTCAAATGAACAGCTGAACACAAAAAGTGAACCCAGAAAAATGGCCACGGGTATCTATGGCTGGGTTTAACAAATTAAACCACCTGCATCGAAACAGTGGCGATAACTCCATTGACCCTCGGAAGATTGCATCTAATGGGGTTTATGTCCCTGATGCCTATATACATGTATATACTCCAAAGAGCCCCGTCTCAGCTTCAGTTTCCTATATGTGAAAGTGTCCGGGGATGTTAAGCTACACAACGAACGATGTTTCAGCTTACGGAATTCTTATTTTATTGGTAACTTTCATGCCTCTTCAGACGAAGTCTAATAGTTTTCCTTGCAAGAGACATTTCGAGTATAAGTGAATTGCTAACCACGCCTCGATGCTTATCAGTATTATGTCTTAATGAATATCTTTATGGGACACATGCTATTTTCGATCTTAGAAATGAATATAATTAGAAAGAAAATCTTAATATGTTCATCCGAGCCTGCACGTACATAAAGAGAGGGAGAGAGAGAGAGAGAGAGAGAGAGAGAGAGAGAGAGAGAGAGAGAGAGAGAGGAGGGGGGAAGAGGGAAAGAGTGAGAGAGAGAGAGGGGAGGGGGGAGAGGGAAAGAGTGAGAGAGAGAGAGAGAGAGAGAGAGAGAGAGAGAGAGAGAGAGAGAGAGACATTGACATTTGACAATTTATTGCATTTTTGGCCATTGGCCCATATGCTCACACGCACGCGCACATGCGCGAACACTCTCCATTCACACGCATTTGATTCGAGCGTTGGTTTCTAATATACCAAAAAAACATTGACTGAACGGAAAAACAATAATATCTATAGACATTTTTTGCATCAGCTTATTCCAGAGATTCTGCAAGCTTTTTGCGTCTTGCGAATGCGTGATATACAAACTTGCTTAAATGTCGTAAATGCGTAGTCCCTTTCAACTTCATCATGTCTTTAAGTAAAGCAGGTCGATCTGACAAAAAGCGATTTCTAAAATCATCATACAAAGGACATACATACAAAAAGTGATATTCATTTTCAACTATATTCTTACATACAATGCAATTTCTTAATGCAACATTATCATCGAATCTATAGGTGTTGTTATTAATTGGAAGAACTCCAAATCTGATTAATGAAAGTGCCACACGAAAACAATAAACATCAATATCTACAATATACGATTCCTGCCCAAACTCGGTCTTGAATGAACTAAATGTTTTATAGCGGTCTCTATCACGTACTGCTGCAGACCATTCTTGCCTAAAAATGTCTTGGAGCCTAGTCTTAAACTCTGCCAGAAAAGCATTTGTGTTACCCACTCCCTGTTGAACCCAAACAATATAGAACCCGCACTCAGATAATATATTACGTACCCCTGATACCCAATTTTTCTTACCAGAAATATCTAAATTCATCAACATGTGATACGCTTGGTTTGGTAATCTATCAGCACTAAGCTGCAATACTCTGAACCAGTACCTCAGTGTGCGAACCGCTGAATTTATATATAGAGGAAAACGACCTAATTCACCATATACCATTTTATTGGGTGTTCGAATAGGAACGCCTAGAAAATTTTTGCATGCTAATAAGTGAACTTTTTCAATAGAATCAAGACGACTTAAACCCCAGACTTCTGATGAATATAATAAAATAGATTGCACTTTTGAATCAAACAGTTTAAAGAATACATCTTTTGACATCGATTTTAGTTGTTTCAGTAAACGGCATAAACTAAAGACTGCTTTCCTCCCCTTCCCTACCAAGTGGTTAGTTCCAATTTTATGACTAAGCATAGTTGTAAACATAAAACCCAAATAACAATATTCATTAACTACCTCTAAATTAACTCCATCAAACTTCCAATGTTCAAATCTTGATAAGTAACCCCCTTTTCGGAAAACCATTATCTTTGTTTTATTAATGTTGACTTCTAGTTTTAGTTTTTCACAACACTCTTTTAGACAATTTAGCTGATTTTGTAAACCTGCCGGTGTGGTTGATATAAGCGTGACGTCATCGGCAAATAGAAGGATAAACAATTCCATTAACCCTGGCAGGAGTTGGATGCCATGTCGACCAGAATCAGTAATGTGTTTTGCAAGTTGATTTATAAACATTGAAAATAAGGTAGGACTTAAAACACAACCTTGACGGACTCCCTTTGGGGAGTTGAAGAACTCTGTAAATTTACCCCCCACTCTGACACAAGAAGTCAATGACTCATACATGGATTTGAGGATGCTGTAGAATTTACCATTTATGCCATCTGTTTGTAATGTTTCTAAAAGTTTGCTATGCTGGACACTGTCAAAGGCTTTTTTAAAGTCGACAAACGCAACATATAATTTTCTTCCTTTTTTACTAAGACAGTTCTGTACAATAGCATGCAATGTGAATATGTGATCAGTAGTGGAGTAGTTTCTTCTGAATCCTGCTTGATTTTCCACAATTCTGTTTCCGTTTTCTAACCAGTTGTAAAGACGTTGATTTAAAATCGATGTAAAGCATTTACTTGTGATACTGAGTAGCGATATACCTCTGTAGTTGTCAGTATTATCCGGCGATCCTTTTTTAAAAATAGGTACTATAACTGCTTTTGCCCACTGAGAAGGATATTGACCTTTGTCAAACACTGCAGAGAGAGAGAGAGAGAGAGAGAGAGAGAGAGAGAGAGAGTATAAAATTTTGAAGTTTGTTTTACTTGAAACTTTTTATTAGGGATAAAGATTTTAGTCTAATGAGAAAATCGGATCTAATCTTCTAATCTGTCCCGTAACAAATTAACATGATAAAGAGGGAGAGAGAGAGAGAGAGAGAGAGGGGGGGGGGGGAGAGAGAGAGAGAGAGAGAGAGGGGGGGGGGAGAGAGTGAGAGAGAGAATGAGAAAGAGTGAGTGAGGGAGAGGGAGGGAGAGAGAGAGAGAGAGAGAGAGAGAGAGAGAGAGAGAGAGAGCGAGCGAAGGAGGAGAAGTGGAGAGGTTGGCACTTGTAATGAATCATTTTATGACAAACAACAATAACATTACAACGCAATTTTGATTGCAACTGAATGGGAAAAAATATAACTTTGATTAGACATGTCTTGAAAACGTTAGGAGTGCTGCACTTCACTAATAAAACCAATTTGATTAATGGCATTGAAAAACGCATTTTCTCATTCAAGGCTGCACAAAGAAAAAGAAGAAGAAGAGAGAAAAAGAGGAGGAGGAGTAGGCGCAGGAGGAGGAGGAGGACGTTGACGAGCTTTCGTCACTGACAGAGTGCACAGATGTGATCTAGATTATAATTTCAAATTTTTTGTTTGTTTGTTTGGTTGGTTGGTTGGTTTACGAGCTTGTATCAATAAGAATGGCAGTGGTGAGTTAAAAAAAAATAAAAAGTAACCTTCTTTATTATTCCATTTAGCCCTTTTGCCATCTGGATTGCGATCTTCTGACAAAATGTCGGACCCAGTGATCTGGACCGCCCATCTCCGTCGTCGTCATCGTCATCATCGTCGTCGTAATCGCAATCAATCATCATCATCATCATTACCTGTCGTCCGCCAGTTGTAGTTTATATTTATTTATTCTTTGGGTACACTCATTTAAGCAGTGTGCTTCTGTGCGCCTTGATGCTTTCCCTTGCATTGTTATCTGGTTTGTTGAATAAATTTATGTTTAAACCACCACCATCGTCATCATTATCATCATCGTAATCAATCAATCATCATCAATATCACCATCATTGTAATCAATCACCATCCTAGTCTATCCTATCCCGTAACTCGAAGGTCGTTGGGACACCACAGATGATCGTTTGACCAGCGTCCTCCATCTTTCTCTGTCCTCTGCAACCCTCATGGCTTCGCTCAGTGTCAAGCCAGTCCATTCTCGAATGTTGTCCTCCCACCTCTTTTTCTGTCTCCCTCTCCTTCTGCCTCCTTGCATCATCACCATCATCACCCTCTTTTTCTTTTCCTTCCTTCTTGTTCTCTTCCTCCTTTTTTTTTAAAAATAAGTTTTCTAATAAAACTTACTTTAAAAACCTTTTTCAATACTTCTGTCTTCTTCTTCTTTTGCTTATGCTTCCGTTCAGCAACCTCCTTCTCCAAACTAACCTCAAGCAACCACACCAAAAACAAAAATAAAAACAAAGAACACCCAAACACACACCCACACTCACACAAACACACCCCCACACACACGCACACACACACCCTCACACAAACACAAACCACACACACCCACACACACACCCACACATGTAACACTTTCAGACCTCTTCCAGTGCAGGCATCTGAGAACGTTGTTTAGCTGACCGTCCTCGTTTCCGTTTGGGCCGACAAAGTTGTAGTAGCAGGTCCAGCTGAAAAACAACAATAACAAAATTGCATGCATGAACTAACAGTTCAGTTCAGTTCAGTTCTTTTTAGGTCTTTTTTCATCAAAATGATAGGACAATAAAGCTGTGAAAACAACAACAACAACAATCAAATACAAAACCAAATATTAAAGCACAATCAGTACTATAATATTACTTGCGCTTCACTAAGTAAGAAATACTAACGTGTATCAGAGAAATGAACCAACAGAAGAACCTACACACATTTTTGCTAAAATAATACAACTATCAAAACTAATTCTGGTAATCGATGGTACATTGTTAGGCAAGATACCACTTAAATCCTTGACACGAACTAACGAATGTATTAATAGGTGATTTAATGAATGTATGAATGAATGGCAATTCATTAAGTCCACTTTTTAACTTATCCAAACTCAAGGACCATACAAAACAAAAACTTAAAATTTGTTCTTATACAGCGCACTGACCACCAGCTCAAACAGCCAGCTGCTCAGCATGATGGCCTAAAACAAAACAACTCAAGCCGCCCAAGACGCCAATTTGCAGCTCCAAGCACGCTGTAGAAACGCCCAGGACAACTGAGCGACCGTGACGTTTATTTGAGCCTGTCGCCTGCCCTTTGGGTGACATGATTCGAGTTCTTTAACGTGCCGCTGCGGCGACACGGGCGAGGCGTACCACCACTTAAATATAGCCATGACAGAAAGTCGGCTCCTGAGGAGGGAGGGGGAGAGGAGGGTGGGAAAGAAATGTAAGGTCTTCGAGAAAACTTAGGAGAAAAATGGAGGGGTAAGGGGAGGATGGTGGTTGGAGAAGAGGAGAGGTGTGGGGTGTAAGCAGTAAAGACTTCGTGATGCGGATGTGGTAGGTACGTGGAGGGTATATTAAATATACAGAGAGACGTAGACTTCGCTCCCACCAAAAAGAAATGAAAAACAAATTGCCGAAAAAAGACACCCACTACAAACTGAAAAGTCTGCCCCCACCCTAAAAATGGAATGTCTATTTGAATCTTCAAACCGACTCGGCTATGTAAATAGACTGCTAGACCAACTGAGAGATCTCTTTTTGGAGACACCAGTGACATAATTTCAAGCGGACGCCGAATTATTTAAATAATGGAAGTACTGTCAAAAGACTACACGAGTACAGTATTATTTGCAGCCGTCTCAACAATTGTACTCGGGTTCACGCAGCTATAGGAACGCTAATGGGAGTAGAGACAAATACTGCACGTCAGACGATACAAACGATGCAATATCTTTGAAAGGGTTTGTCGCCACCGTTTCCGCCCTTCTCATCTCATCTCCCGAGAGTTTGTCGTTCTCTCAACCCCAACTCGGGTTCAAAGTTAAATGAAAGGTTGTACTGTCGTCGTCACCTTAATACGACTCAGCTTGGGTTCCTGATTAAAGGTTTAGACTCCGCCAGTAGACCGTTCGTCGGTATCGGGTTGTAACAAAGGTTATACAAGCAGTGGCCCGAAAACGACGCAGACTCCAATCTGAGTGTCTGAGGCGGTTTAGGGCATACGTCTACACACAACCTATACTTGATAGATCTCTGACACTCGGCTAGCATCAAGGTAGCAGATACAGTGGAAACTGCCCTATGCAGTCCGCCTCAGTTGGGATTAAGGACGAAGAACTCGGCACAAGAATTGACAGGTTCCCAACCATCTCAGCCACTCTATTCGGGTTCGAAGCATAGAGCGCGACTGCAGTAGAGAGACAAACATTGTACTTTCGACAGCAAACGATTCAAGATCTCTAAAAAAGATTTGTCGCCACCTCAACTCTTCTCCATTCGCGTCCTCCCTGTAGAGTTTGCCGCTCTATCAAAACTACTCGGGTTCAGAGACAAGCGACGAGTCTTTCGCCACTGTCCATCATCTCAACTCGACTTTTTTCCTCTGAAGGCTTCGCAGCCATCTCAGTCCATTTCAACTAGAACTCGAAGCAAAGAACGCGGCTGGTGAAGAGGTCAAAGAGGGCACCAAAGAGAGCAAAACATAAAAATAAATAAATAAATAAATAAATAAAATAAACTGTCTGTAGTAAAGGGGCTCGTCACCTTCTTAACCCTCGTCCTACTCCATGTCAGTTTAGTTTAGGATTTCTCTTCCACGGGTTCGCGCCCTTTCGGTCCAAAACAAACAGGAACTGAAGCTAAGAAGGCTGGTGAAGTAGAGGTCAAACACTGCACCCCAGTGAAGCAAGCAACAAATTAGAACCTATTAAGCACCCCCTGCAGCATTCTCCAATGAGTTTCGCAGCGAGAGGTTGATAAGTTGGCCAGCAACAAGAACAGGGGACACGTCGGATGTCAGAACTCGTTTGGGCCTAGGCCACATATGACATATGGAGTAGGCCTATACTGACTCTCAGCGAGGAACTGATGATTTGCTATAAATGGTACATCGGTCGAAAGCAACACACCTCACCCCCCCACCCTTCCAACCCCTCTAGTATTTCAACACCAAATTCAATCCAAATTTTGGTCAGTTTACAATATAATAATAAATAATAATACTGGATGCTATATACGCGTCTTTCCCCAAATCAATCAGGCTCAAAGCGCGGCGATCTGTACCAACGTAAGCGCTAACCTGTCTCATCCACCCTCACATACACACACACACACAACAAATAAACATCATAACTTAAACAGGTGGTGTAAAGGCAGAAAGATCGCTATTGGAAGACTGAAAAAAAATCGAATTTTCATTTTTTGAAATTTTATATTGACTGCGTCCAGTACTATTATTGAAGGGAGGGAGGAAACCGGAGTGCCCGGAGAAAACCCTCGGTGACCTCAATAGTCTCGTACATAAGTCACATAAATTCGCCCCTTGCGGGAATCGAACCCGCGACCTTCGGCATAGGAAACCGGCGACTAATCCACTGCGCCACGAGGCCATTATTCGGTGTGAGTGTGTGTGTGTGTGTGTGTGTGTGTGTGTGTGTGTGTGTGTGTGTGTGTGTGTGTGTGGGTGTGTGTGTGTGTGTGTGTGTGTGTGTTTGTGTGTGTGGGTGGGAGTGAGGGTACCCACAAAAGCGCACAAATGGGTAGCAGACCTTGTCTTTCTTAGTAACAAATGGGTTCATTTGCTTGGAACCCACTTTTTTCCAGGACCCCACTTTTTTCTAAGTGCGCGGGAGTGCTCTTTTAGTGCATGGGAGTGCAGTTGTAGTGCATGAGAGTGTTTTAAGTACACAGGAGTGCTCTATCCGGGACCGTGAAAATACAGTCAATTTTCGGATAAATTTTGAAGAAAATTCGACCTATTTCGTCGCCTATAGGAGACGAACTAGGTCAACTTTTTAGGCGGAAAGAGCCAATTTTGCATTAGATTCTTACATTTTTAGAAGAAGTTTGCGTTCTTTCCGTCAAAAAATCACTGTCCGATTCCTACATTCTTAAATAAACCCAGTTGTGATGTATTGCAAGTATGTGGGTGCGTGTGAGGGTGGGTGGGTGTGTGTAAAATCTGTCTATGCAGAAGGTAGTAGGACAGAAGAATGAGGTATACAGCCAGGAGATGGAGGTGTAGGAATCAGCAGATACAAGGGTAGTTGGAGTCCTAATAAGTGCAAGTAGGAGTAAGGAGGTTCAAAAGTAAGAGGCGTAGGAGTAGAGCAGGCATGTGTCCGAGTAAGGTAGGGGATGTTGGAGTGAGGGGGTGAATGGTGATGGGTGCGGTGGTGGTGGGATGGTTTAAGCCTAAAGTCAGAGTACAGTAATGAATCGTTACATCCTTTTCATCTTCAAGTAGTTCAACAGTTATCTTCACCATAGTGATATTAGACCTTTCTACCCCCCCCCCCTTCCCCTCCCCAATCTACCAGCCCAAACACCAAAAAATAAAAAATAAAAATCCCATTCTTCTACCCCCAAAACACAAAAACGAACAACAACTAAATGAAATATAATAATAATAATAATAATAATAATAATAATAATAATAATAATAATAATAATAATAATAATAATAATAGTAATAATAATAATTATTATTATTATTATTATTATTATTATATTAATAATAGTAATAATTTAATAAATTAAAGAAAACATAGAATACAAATATATCTAACATCTTTTCTGGCTTTAATAATACAGTCGCTATCGGCGATGTTAACACACATTTTGCCACAGCAACAATAACAGAAAGATCTTTTTAAACAAGTCTTCATATTTTTTCTTTTACAATTTAAGGAAACATAGGTACTATTATTTTACAGACATATAAAATATAAAAATACATTTGTTCACCACTTACACATTTTACGTAGAGTGAAAATTTTCTTTTAAAAAGCATTGAATTGAATTCAAAAGAATAGACTTAACACATTTCTAATACTTGTTGTAAATTATTATAGTTGCATATTGCCTCACCAAATTTCTTGCACCAATTTGATCAATGAAATCGCTAGCATTGACTTGACGGCCCGAGTTTCTAACGCCGGTGTGGGCCGTAGCTCTAGGTCGTGGAGAAGTTGTAGGAGATGTAGGAGTCAATGGGAGGTGTAGGTATAGACGGTCAAGGTAAAGCCAGAAATGAAATCGTTAAGTGGACATTACGGTGCCAGTTCCTAACTTTGGTGAATGGGGAATTTCTTCCCCCTCTCCCCTTCCCCCACCTCCCTACCTCTCTCTTTACAACCCTGCTGGTGTACTTGGGGCAAAGACATCCACTCTGTAGATACCTCAATGAAGAGGGGCCAGTGTCACATCCTTCAAGTTCCGGGTCTCCTAGTTTATCCGAGCGCATTTGCGCATGCGCCAGGTCATGTCGGGCCGGCTTTTTCACGAAGTTCTTAGGCGTCATAACCCTAACCCTAACCCTAACCCTAAACTCTTAACTCTAACCCAAACTTTAACCCTAAACCTTACGAAGACTATGATAGCACTGTGCGCATGCGTCGAATTTTGTAACGCGTCGACCAATCAGAATGCTCCCATTCGCTCCCAGCCCAGCTAAGATACTAGGAACTGTGAGGATGTCACACCGGGTAGCTCAGTTGGTAAGAGCGTCTTGCTAGTAACCGAAAGGTCGCTGGTTCGAATCCCGGATTGGTCAACGTGTGATCATATTATTTTCCCCTTTACCAACAACTGGCCCGCTGGTGTCAGTATAAATCGGTCCAGTAGTCACCTATATGCGAAAGTGTCGTGTGACTATAATCTACAAACAACCTCAATGAACTATATCCCAATTTGAGTTTCCAGACGTGAGCACACATATACCCGACCCGCAACAAATATGCTTACTCCCATTCACACAACACTACGATGTCAAGTCGCCAAGTTGCACACACACAACACACACAGACATACAGACACACACTTCTTCTTCCCCTCTCTCTCTCTCTCTCTCTCTCTCTATCTCTCTCTCTCTCTCTCTCTCTCTCTCTCTCTCTCGTGTTTTCAGACAACGTATGATAGACTGCTACAAACAGGAATGGTTTAGTAAATTAATGGATAGCGAAACGTTTTCAGTGTATGGTTCCTTTAAATCACTCCTGCAGTGTGAGAAGTACTTAACAGATATTACTATAAATAAGTTTAGAAATATCTTTGTAAAGTTACGTCTAGGCATTATAGACTTGAATGGAAATATTGATTGATTGATTGTTGCTTTAGGTCCAGCGGACTCTTCCGAGCCAAATGAATGGAAATAAAAGATACAGTGTTGTTCCAAAGGCATGCCCTTTCTGTACGGCTGTTGAAAATGAAATGCATTTTTTTGTGGTATTGTCCAGCGTATAAGGATATTCGTGAAAAGTACATTTTGAGGCACTTCAATGTTGATGTACCACCATTGGTGTTTTGTTTATTACAAAGTGATAGTATGATTATTACCAGAGCAGTAGCGATGTTTACGTACTATGCGATGAAAAAACGCGAAGAATTGTTGATTTAAAAGTAACCTAAAATATGTTTTTTTTTATTTTTTTTATTTTTTTTTTTTGAGACACATTCTGTCAAATGACGCGTGTTTGTCATATTTATTTTTGTAACTTTTGAAATTTTTGGTGATTTTCTTTCCTTTTTTCCATGTCTGTTGAGTTACCCCCATGCGTATAGGCTGGTGGCCTCGCATTAAAGTTTCCTGAGTTCTCTTTCTCTCTCTCTCTCTCTCACGTCCATACAACCCTCCTTTTTCAACCCTGCTGATGTACTTGGGGCAAAGACATCCACTCAGCAGATACCTCAATGAACTATATCCAGACGTGAACACACATATACCTGGCCCGGCACAAATATGCTTACTCCCATTCACACAACACTACGATTTCAAGTCACACACCCAACGCAAACAGACAGACACACACACGCACGCACTCACACACCCACCTCTCTCTCTCTCTCTCTCTCTCTCTCTCTCTCTCTCTCTCTCTCTCTCTCTATCTATCTCTCAACACACACACAATCCTCCTCTTTCAACAAAACCCACTGTCCCCTTTCGCAGATTAGTCCTACTGAAAACAAGGAAAAGAAAGTCACTAAATCTCAGCATGATAGCACTGTGCAGAATGGTCCATGCTATGAAAACAATTGAGCTATTAGTGTCATAATTTCCGCTTACCCCGATCTTTTGTGGGGTCGGAAGTGACCTCCGTGAAACACGGACCAATATCCGTGCACTTCCGGAGCAGCGAACTTCGCACGCTAAGACCACGGAGGTATAAATAGATGGACCGTAATCAAAAATTCATTAATACGAGTGTAAGTCTCCTCTCTGAAAATCCTTACCGGGACGAGAGGGGACTATAAACTGATTTAAAAAAAAATTCATTTGGGTCTCCTCTCTGAAAATCCTTAACGGGAAGAGAGGGGACTATAAACTGATTTAAAAAAAAAAAAAAAAAAAAAAAAATTCATGTAGTCTCCTCTCTGAAAATCCTTATTGGGAATAGAGGGGACTATAAACTGATTAAAAAAAAAAAAAAAAATTCATTGTCCCCTATACGCCATGTGTCCGGGGACGTTAATTTACGCAAGAAAGAAAGAAAAATTCATAGGAGCATGGCCCCGTTTACAAGCGCATGGCGAGGTAAATTAGGTATATGGCTAGGTAAACTTGGTATTTATATGCTATAAAAACCTTTTAAAAATCAGGTAATTTGCTATCATGTTTGGATGTTTTATTGAATTTTTTTTTTAAAAAGAAGAGAGGGACACTTCTTCGGTTTATCTTTGTGGCCCTCTAATTGCTATCAAAA
Organism: Oncomelania hupensis; assembly: GCA_036898135.1. Classification (NCBI taxonomy): domain Eukaryota; kingdom Metazoa; phylum Mollusca; class Gastropoda; order Littorinimorpha; family Pomatiopsidae; genus Oncomelania; species Oncomelania hupensis. The sequence continues at coordinate 28,636,651 of CM072516.1, read as the reverse complement.
ACATCGACTAATGTTATCTGTTTCTATTGAGCACGTGCAATTCGACACAGTGTTTTTCGTTGCAACGTGTAATATTTTCTCTCAAAACTAAACTTGCATGTGGGATAGCTTAGCGGTGAGATTTTGTACTCCCCCCTCCCCTCCTACCCCCTCTCTTCCGTGCAATATTGTTTATACTACCGATGCTGCCCTGTTAAAACGTATTTCTAGCATATTTTTCTTTCACAACCATTAATCATTGCCACCTCTTCGAATGACAGGTCATTCCAACCAATCAGCCATTAACAATGACAGGTGACGCCGCAGAGAATGATGTTGCTTTCTTTTATATATATATATATATATATATATATATATATATATATATATATATATATATATATATATATATATATATATATATATATATATATATATATATATATATATATATATATATATATATTACATTACATAATTGTTGCTTTAGGTCCAGCGGACTCTTCCGATCTTGCTAAATTGCTGGACAATTTAGCAAGATCCGCACGAGAAACAACATCGTCATAGGAACCTGGAACGTCAGGACCCTAACTGCGGAAGGAAAATTAGAAGAACTGGCCCACGAGTTGGACCACTATCGATGGAACGTTCTAGGTATCAGCGAACTGCGATGGAAAGGCCTAGGTGAAACAACGACCGACAAAGGCCACAAGCTCTATTTCAGCGGTAGGGATGACAGGCACGAACACGGCGTTGGATTCTTGGTCCACAAGAACATTCTAGCGACTGTCATGGGTTGCCGCCCAGTCTCCAGTAGACTCATTACCATCCGCCTGAGAGCAGCCCCTTTCAACATCACCATCATCCAGGCCTACGCCCCAACATCAGACTATGACGACAGCGAAGTGGAGGATTTTTATGAAAATCTACAGGCGGTCCTTGACCAAGTGCCGAAGAAGGACATAGTCATAGTGCAAGGCGACTGGAATGCCAAGGTTGGCCAAGATGCGCACCGCAACTGGGGAGACACATGTGGACCCCACTGCAACAACGAGACAAATGACAGGGGTCTGAGACTCTTGGAGTTTGCCAGATACAACAATCTGGTACTGGCAAACACGCTTGGTCTCCACAAAAACTCCAGACGATGGACATGGCACAGTCCTGGCGGGGAGCATCACAACCAAATAGACTACATCATGGTCAAGAAACGCTTCAGATCAAGCATCAACATTGGCAGGACACGTACTTTTCCAGGAGCAGACATCGGAAGTGACCACGATCTCGTGATGATGTCTTTCCGGCTCCACTTGAAGAGAGTAAATACAGCAAAGTGCACTAGACTGAAGTTCGACCTGGACAAACTGCAAGACCCGGAGGTGGCAGAACTATTTCAGGCCACAATTGGAGGGAAATTTGCACCACTGCTCATTTTGGGGGCTGGTGAAGTAGATGTCAACACCATGACCACCACCTTCAACTCAGTTGTAACAGATGCCGCCACTGAGATCCTTGGCAAGCACCGACCAAAGAAGAAGCTGTGGATCACACCTGAACTTTTGGATCTGTGTGATAAACGAAGAGAGATGAAAAAGAAAAAGAACACCTCACAGGGAGCTGAAGTCTACCGAAAAATCAACAATGACATCCGAAAAGGCATGCTCACAGCAAAGGAGAACTGGATAGAAGATCAATGCCAGGAAATAGAGAACAGTCTGAACAAGAACAACAGCAAGAAGGCCTACCAGACTGTGAAGCGACTGACAAGTGTCAAACAGCCCAAAGTCTCCACTATCCAAAGCAAGTCTGGCATATGCCTTACAGAAGAACAAGAAGTCTTGGACAGATGGACAGAGTATTGCTCTGACCTTTACAACCATACACCAAATGGAGACCCATCAGTTCTAGCATGTCCAGAGAACAGAGAAGAAGAAGAAATCCTCCCAATTCTCCGGGAAGAAGTTGAGGCAGCAGTGCAAGCGCTAAAGAAAGGGAAGTCAGCAGGAGTGGACAACATACCCGCGGAACTGCTACAAGCAGGAGGAGAAGCGATGATTGATGCCCTCACCATTATCTGTAACAAGATCTGGCAGAGTGGGGAGTGGCCTATACCATGGACCCAGTCGCTTGTCATCACTCTTCCCAAAAAAGGTAACCTTCAGGAGTGTGAAAATTACCGCACCATCAGCCTCATCAGCCATCCCAGCAAGGTCCTCCTGAAAATAATACTCAACAGGTTGAAACCCCAAGCTGAACAAATCATAGCTGAAGAACAAGCAGGATTCAGGGCAGGGCGAAGTACCACTGAGCAGATTTTCAACCTCAGAATAATCTGTGAGAAATACCTACAGCACCAACAACATCTATATCATGTGTTCATAGACTTCAAGAAGGCGTTTGACCGAGTCTGGCATGCAGCTCTATGGGCAACAATGAAAGTGTACAACATCAGCCCAAAAATTATTGAAGTCATCAAAAGCCTGTATGACAAGGCTACCAGTGCAGTCCTCCACAACAGAGCCATCGGTAATTGGTTCAGAACAACAATCGGTGTGCGTCAAGGATGCCTACTCTCTCCAACACTCTTCAACATCTTCCTAGAGCGCATCATGTCGGATGCTCTTGCAGACCATGAAGGCACAGTCAGCATAGGGGGTAGAGCAATCTCCAATCTTCGTTTTGCAGATGACATTGATGGATTGGCTGGAGAGGAACAAGAACTTGAACAGCTGGTACAGAGGCTTGACACCACCTCCAAAGCCTATGGAATGGAAATAAGTGCAGAGAAGACCAAAATGATGACCAACAACACCAATGGCATCAATACGGACATCAAAGTCCAAGGCCAATCCCTCGACACAGTGCATAGCTTCAAATATTTAGGAGCCATTGTATCAGACAATGGGTCCCGACAGGAAGTCCTCTCCAGGATCGCACAAACAACTGCTGCCCTGACAAGGTTGAAGCCCATTTGGAAAGACAGGACCATCAGTCTACATTCCAAAGTAAGACTGCTGCGCTCCCTTGTCATCTCCATCTTCCTATATGCTTGCGAAGCATGGACCCTCACAGCAGATCTCCAACGAAGAATACAAAGCATGGAGATGAGGTGCTACAGAAGACTTCTGGGCATTTCCTATACCCAACACATCACCAACGACGAAGTCCGACAGACCATCACACAAGCTATTGGACAACATGATGACCTGCTAACAGTGGTGAAGAAACGGAAACTTCGGTGGTATGGCCACGTCACCAGATCATCAGGCCTTGCAAAGACTATTCTGCAAGGCACAGTGCAAGGAGGTAGAAGAAAAGGGAGACCGAAAAAGAGGTGGGAGGACAACATTCGAGAATGGACTGGTTTGACACTGAGCGAAGCCATCAGGGCTGCTGAGGACAGAGAAAGATGGAGTATGCTGGTTAAACGATCATCTGTGGTGCCCCTACGACCTTCGGGTTACGGGACAGGATAGGATAGGATAGGATAGGACTCTTCCGAGCCAAATCAGGACCGGACAACCCCCAATCCGCATAAAAGATCTGCTGAAACAACCCTAGTGGGAAAACTGAATGCCCTCCACCAGCCAGTTACTTTACAATAAAGACATCCCACGCAGGGGACGGCTGAGGCTTCACCCCAACTTATCGAACGCCCGTTTACAAAAACAAAATAGAATACAAACATCATTATAAATTATCAACAAAACACATACATATAAAATGCCTACATTGCTAAATAATAACATCATAGGAAGCCCTAGTGACCACCTGGCAGAAAGCGTCCAATATTCCCAAGCTAATCCAACAGACCTCATACACAAACAAGGAGTCTTGTCCCGGAAGAGTTTTCAAGAAAAAAGGTAGGAGACTGGTCTAGCGAAGAAGACGATAGTATAGCAGATTGATAGAACAGAGCAGGAATGAGAAAGAGCAAATGAGAAAGACAGCGACAGTGGGAATTTAAAGCACAAAATTTCCAGAAAGTGGGGATACTATTTATACTGAAACCTCCGTCACCCCAACGGGGGAATATATATATATATTGAGAAACGTCTTACGTTACTGAACACTAGATGATATTGTATAAAAAGGAACAACTTCCCAATGAGGATTTAACACTAAAAGTCGACAGTATCACATTGTTTTATACTTCGATAATAAGGTGATTGATTTTTCTGGAACGCGTTCTCCATTCAATAGCCTATATGAGGACATATGAGGATATAACTGTTGGTTAATAACCTTGAAAGGTCGAAACAGCTGTCACGAACTTTGCTCAACCAACAGTACCTGAGCTGTACCAGCAGTACGGCTTCAGGAAAGCGAAAAACGGAAGAACAGTGGGTGCTGGTTAACACCGAACACTAAGAGGGCGCGAAAAGGCCATCTTCAACTAGACCAACATTGGAACGGTCTCAAGAGCCACTTTGAAAACTCTTCAAAAAGGATGAGGCAGAGCGCGCATGGGCATTCCCGAGCGCTGAGAGGTCATCTTGAACTGAACTGGACTGTTGTACCAGCTCAAGAGCGTTGCTGGCTGAAACAAGATTTAAGTAAAGCCGCCCAAGCCACCAGCTTGCTTCTTTATGTTGATTGATTGATTTATTGTTGCTTTAGGTCCAGCGGACTCTTCCGAGCCAAATCAGGACCGGACAACCCCCGATCCGCATAAAAGATCTGCCGAAACAACCCTAGTGGGAAAATTGAATGCCCTCCACCGGCCAGTCACTTTACAATAAAGACATCCCACGCGGGGGACGGCTGAGGGTTGACCTCAACTACGCGAACACCCCGGTTACAAAAACAAAATAGAATACAACCATCATTATAAATCATCAACAAAATACATACATATAAAATGCCTATAGTGCGAAATAATACAATCATAGGAAGCCCTAGTGACCACCCGGCAGAAAGCGTCCAACACACCCAAGCTGATCCAACAGACCTCATACACAAACAAGGAGTCTTGTCCAGGAAGAGTTTTCAAGAAAAAAGGTAGGTCATTGATCTAGCGAAGAAGAAGAAAGTATAGCAGAGTGATAGGACAGATCAGGAATGGGAAAGAGCAAATGATGAAGACAGCGACAGTGGGAATTTAAAGCACTAAATTTCCAGAAAGTGGGGATACTATTTATACTGAAACCCCCGGCACTCCAACGGGGGGAACTGTTGCCCCAGTGAATTAGTCATGCCTACAAAGGCAAGACAGATTTTCAACTGGGGCTTTCACTGTTCCCTTTATAGGTTAGAACAATCTACAGTGACAAGATTGCTCATGACCCCAAGGGGTGCTTCTTTATGTGCATCGCATGAACGCCCAGACAACTGAGCAACAATCTGGGACGACCGAAGCAGAGAGGGGGAAAAGGGGGACTTGTTTCTTCCTGTGTGGTTTTTATGTAGTGCTAGATATCCTTGATGTCCGAGGAAAGGAAACCTTGCGCGAACAAACTAGACCTCGGCTTATACTCTCATCCGAACATAAGGTTAAAAAATTCTACTGAAAAAAAAATAAAAATAAATATTCACCCACACGATACAAAATCTCGACAAGAGACCATTTACAACTTGTTTTGTAAACATTAATACAACTTCTTTCGTTCATTTTTCAATTCGTTCATTTATTATTTATTTACCAACTTTTCAACGATAAGATTCATCCGATCATTCATTCATTCATTCATTCATTGGTTTAGTCGCTCATTCATTCATGGACTTCCAATCACAAGGGTCAGATTCTCGGCCTGTTACCCCGAGGGAATCATTTGCAAGTCGTTGTCATTTGTTGCGGTTCTTTGTCTCCCTTTTCGAAACTCTTGTGAAAAGGGGTTGGCAGGTTTTCATTAGGCGCCCTCCAAATTACTTTCAAGGGCGGGAGAGACACAATTGTCTCCTCATTTCTGAGTCGCCAGTGTCGCTACTTTCTTTGTTGGTTGTGGTGGAAGTGAGGGTTGAGAGTGTGTATGTGGTTTATGTAAATATTCATCACAAAGAAAATACAAGGAACACGGAAATAAAATTTCAACTGAAAATTTTATTTAACAAATCAGCCTTCTCCTTCGCACATTATGTCGCACTTACATTATTCCATTGTTGTACTTAGATATCAACAGAATATCAACTTGAAACAAACTAATTTTATTACCCATATGCACAAAGAAGTGACGTAGTAGTCACAATCACGTGACTACTACATGTAAACAAATAGGCCTATTTGGTAGACTTAGTTATCTCCTTCGTATTTTCTTGTGACTACTATTGGGAGGAAGAAGGTGAGGTATGTGTGTGTGTGGGTGTGGGTGTGTGTTCAACGGAGTCTACTTTATAGGCTTCGGGTGTGATCAAAAGACAAAGACAAAGACACAAGTCTGGAAATAAAGGCTTACGACCCAAGCCCGTCGATATGACGTCCTGGAAGCAACAACCAAGAGTGTCTCAGAAAAAGGACGCTACTAACAAAGACAGTTTGGCTTTCTTAATCACCAACTACACACACACACTCACACAAACACACCCACAAACAAACACACACCCAAACAAACACCCCCACACACACACAAACACACACACACATACACACACACACACACACACCCGCACACACACCCGCACACACACACACACACACGTACACACAAGATGACAAGCCATTCAAGTGATTTCCAGACGCTCATCCACATGGCTAAAAACTTGCATTTTCAAACGGTTTTATCCTACAGAAGCAATACATTAAAACATTGAAAGACTGGCTATTCTTTGACCTATCTGCAAGCTAAAATATATCAAAATCTGTTTGACCAATTATTTTTGGAAGATGTGCCAACATGTCTACAAAATGATGGACAGCGACCTCGACCTTAAAGAAAGAGCACATTTGAATCATGTACATGGCTAAGCAGTAGTTCAAGTGCCTGCATAGTACCTACATATAATCGAAATAGGACAAGCCACTTTTGAGAGAATTTTCACACAGACCGAAAAAAGAGTATTTTAAACACAAACGTGAAGGGACGACCAACCGACCGAACGGCCGAATGATTTACTTTGGCTACTGAATGGATGGTCATGAGGTCATGAGTTAACGTACCTAAATACCAAAAACCATTAAAACTGTTCTGCCGTTATGGTTAATGTCACAAAGAAAGGGGTTGGGGGGAATGAGGATAAGCTCTTAATCCTTCGCACTGTGTTACCTCCCTCGTTAGGCTAACTTTGCGATGACATTCAAAAGATTAAGGCTGGGAGTTACTAAATAATGAAAGATGGTCCAAGGACAGACGAGAAGGAATGTAGAATGAACTAGTCAGGAAATTCAAACGAGGGCAAGTCCGGTTACAGTTTCTAACTAGTCAGTTTTATTAAATCGAATTGGGTCGTCTGTGTTGAATAATCTAAGGGTGAGTCACAGTATATTGTCAATACTTGTTGGGAGTATCTTGGAGATATTCTGGGTGGGCGCTTTCAGGAATGCTAGGGCTACTGAGGACTGCTATCATCACTGAGCAGGAGGATATCTGGATTGTTCAGGGTACTTGGCCAGATTATCTGCGAATTGTGATGCTCGTGGGATGAGAACTTAGCTCGGGTTGCGAAGGGCGGTGGTTGGTCCGGGATATTCTGGACAGTCGGCTGATCACGGCTAGTAGATGGCGTGGGTGGCCAATGCGGGTCAGTCGGTCAGATTCTTGAGTAATCGGCTGGTGGTGCAACTTCTGTTGGAGGCACAGGCCTGGTTTTCAGCTTACGGTGCTAGCTGGCTGGGTGAGTGATGAAACTGGGAGAAACGCTTCGCGTTGACGCCCTGGGTTGACAGGGGCCTGCAGCGGGTCTGGCGACTTATAGCTGGTACAGGGCCGGGGTATTCGCCCTGCACAGGAGCCCGTCTGTAAAGCAATACAGACTCTGTATCAGCTGGGTATGTATATCCTGGGTTCAGCGCCTGTTGGCGCGCGTGCCCATCAGATTTTCAAATTTGGTCGGACCGGCCAAAAGTTGGTCGGTCCGTACCAACAGTCCAACAATTGCAACCAGGGTTATGGGGCTATTGTGGAGTTTACCGGCAGCCGCTAATATATAATAACTTCGGCGCCTTAAGATGGGGTGGCGGACAACAGGGGCAGATATTTATACAGTGGGAACATAGGAGAAGCAAATGGGGTAGATACAGGACAATGGGGGTTGCAGGCAAGGGGCTGTACTGGGGGACGTTAATCTATGTGGAGGGACAGCATGGCATGGGATATTTACACATGGGGCTAACAGGGAGCATACAAGTATAAATTCAAATCATGGCATGAGTCACAACCAAGGCAGATAATATATACAAGGAATAAATACAGGTCACAGCAACACATCAAGACAAAAACCACAAACACGAACGTACACATCAACAGGACATACGAACATGTTGGGCGATCGACGGGTGATGGGTATGCTACATGACAAAGAGTAAATCTCCTCTCTTACCTTGGCTAAGACGGGTCGATTCACAAGAGTACTGCCGTAGCTCAGAGGTCGCCGGTTGATGGGACATGTCCAGGCAGGTTGTTGTGGCTTCGAAGAATTGAGGCTTGCGTCTGACCACGAATCTAGCTGTGTGAGAGGTTTTAAGGATGATTCCCGGGGGGCGGGGCTTAGGCGGATTAGCCAGCGTGCGTGGAAGGGATGACTGTGGGCGTGGAAGGGATGACTGTGTGCAGCCTGCGTCAGAGGCTCGATTGTCCGCTCGTCACAGAGGCCCCCCCAAGGAAAAAGGCGAGGTCGTAGGCCTCGACTGAGACGCGGCCAATCAGCTCTGAGGTCTGCTGCTGGGTGAGACGATGGTTGTGATGGTCCGGGTGATGCGGGGCGATGCGGGGTTCCGTGTGGTAGATGGCGGATGCCCAAGGCTGGGGTCCGCGGAGCTGCCGGGTTTCGGCGACGGTTAGTGGGCGGCGGCGGGTACGAAGGCTGGGGCGTCGGCCCTCAGTGGGGACTCGGTGGAGTCGGTTGCGGGATGGCGGCTGACGATGCTCTGCGCGGGGGCGATGCTTCCCGCGGGGCTTGCGTGGCGGCGCTATGTCGGAGACGTAGGGGGGACTGGATGGAGCGATGACTCCGGCTGGTGGCAGAGCCTCTTCTTCTGTCCTTACTACCTGCTGCTGGGATAGCGGGACGGGGTACGGTTTCTGGCGGACGGGTGTGGGGTCCGTCAGGGTTAGTTGGACTTCTTCTAGGTCCGTCCTCCCAGGTATGTCGGTGAGTACTTCCTGGTACTCGGCTACGATGGCGCGTAGTTGGCGTTGCTGGCCGGCGGGGAGTGAGGGGTCCAGAGAGACGTCCCGGAAGGATTCCTTCCCTTGTAGCGGAAATTCGGCGACGCCGGTCTCTGTTCCATCCACTTCGACGGCCAGCGCGACCGTGAGTAGCGAGTGGGTGTCCGGGGCGATTGCGGGCTGCTCCAGGTACCGCTTGAGCAAGTTGATGTGGTGGGTCCTGGGCTTTCCGCCTACCTCGATGCGGTAGGTGGTTCGTGAGAGTTTCTCCAGCACCGGGTAGGGTCCTTGCCAAGCTATGTCTAGCTTGTTCGTGCCGCTGGGGAGAAGCAGTAGGACCTGGTCTCCTACTTGCAGTTCTCGGTCGCGGGCGCGGCGATTATGGTATCGGGCTTGTCTCTCTCTCGCCTTCTTCAGGTTGGCGGAGGCGGCTTTCCATGTGGCCTTGAGAGTCTCCTGGAGCTTGGTGACGTATTTCGTGGCGTCGACCGGTGCCTCGTCCAGTTTGGCGTCGGTCCAGCTACGTCGTAAGGCGGCTAGAGGTCCAGAGAGGGGTCTCCCAAAAAGCAACGTGGAAGGGGTGTATCCGGTGGAGGTGTGCGGGGTCTCTCGATATGCGAAGAGCGCTGACGTGACGTAGGTGTCCCACGCTTCCGGTTGTTCGTCGGCGATCTTGCGGATGATCGAGATGAGAGTCCCGTTCAGGCGCTCGACCTGTCCGTTGCTAGCGGGGTGGTAGGGTGGAGTACGGATATGACGAATGCGAAGTAGGTGAAAAACTTCCTGCATGAGTTTTCCAGTGAACTGGGACCCGTTGTCGGTCATGATGTTGTCCGGGAATCCGACTCGTGTGAATATAGTGACGAGCGCGTCGGCGACTCGGGCGGCGTCAATCTTCGGCAGTGGAACGGCCTCACACCACATAGAGCACGCGTCGACAAGGGTAAGCAGATACTGGTTCCGCTTCTTGGTTCGCGGAAGGGGTCCTACTGTGTCGACGGCTACTCGTTGGAAGGGCGTTCCGACGACGACGGTGGGGCTGATGGTTACCGGTACGGTGTGATGGCGGGGCGAGAATCGTTGGCACTGGCGGCAGGACTTGACGTAGCGCTTCACGTCTTCTGTCATCCCGGGCCAGTGGTACTGCGCGCTGATTCGTAGGGTGGTTGCTCCTATGCCCATATGTCCACTTAGGGGCATGCTGTGGCCAAGTTCCAGGACTTGGGGGCGAAGGGTCGCAGGTACGACGAGTTGCGAATGGTCGTCCTTCTGACGGAAGAGGAGTCCGTCCTCGACGAAAAAGTCCCCGGACTTGGGTGGAGTGCGTGCGGCGGGTAGCTTTCCGTAGCACTTGCGTAGGGTGACGTCTTCTTCTTGGGCCTTCCGGATCTGTTCCGGCATCTGGTTGGGTATCGGTGGTGGTGTCGCGGCTGTTTTCGCCTGGGCGCGCGTCTGGACGGCGGCCATCGACTCCACAGGCTGGGGCGGCATACCCAAGAATACGTTAACGGCATCCTAAGATCAAGTCATACAGGGGCTGGTCCATCACGGCAGCTTGGATGGTTCCCGTGACGTAGCGGCTGGTGACTTTGATCCGGGCTATAGGGAGCGTGGTGCTGGGCTGTGACGCGTCGGCCAACTTCAATGTGATCGTTTCGCCGGTCAAGTCTTGTTCCCTGATGAGCGAGCGGCGGACGACGGCGTCGAAGGTGAGTCCGGTGTCGTATAGACAGTGGGCAGGGTGGCCGTTGACTGTCACCTGCTCGGTGACGGCCGGTCGATCGGTGGGAGTGACGACGGGGGTTACCGGGTTCCCGTCGGGAGTGACTTGGCGTAGGGCCAACACTGTTCCTTGTTTGCGACGCTGGTCGCTGAGGCGACGAAAACACTTCTCGCGGGTGTGTCCTCGGCGCTGGCAGTAGCCGCAGTAGCGCTCTCCGCAGTAGCGCTCTCCGCTCCGCTTCCCAGGCTCTGCTCCGGGGGTTGGGCGTCCTTTAGGCGGGGGTGGACGGTGGTTCGCTGGCGGGACGGGCCGGCGAGGCTGGTGGCGGGTATCTGGTGACGAGGGTGCGGGGGGATCCCGGCGAGGCTGTCGGTCGTCGGGGTGGGCGGTAAGGTAGCGGTCCGCGACGATTATAAGATCCTCTAGTCGGGCGGCTCCCTGTTCGGCGGCGAAGGTCCGAAGTTCCGCTGGCATGGTCCCTCTGAGTTGCTCGGCTAGCATCAATTCGAGCAGCCCGTCGTACGTCTTAGGTTCGTCCGTCTGCTCTATCCATTTGTCCCGTAGAGTGGCTAGCCGGTCGGCGAATTGCGTAAACTTCTCCCCCTTCTCTCTCCGGGAGTTCCGGAAGTTCTTCCGGTAGTGCTCACCTGAGAGCTCAAATCCATGCAGTAGCGCTTTCTTGAGGGCGGGGTAGTCGTTCTCCTCGGCAGTAGGGGTCTTGGCTAGAATTTCATAGGCCTTCCCCTTAAGGCCATGACTAAGCTTGCGGTACCAGTACTGCGGGTCGAGGTTGTTTTCTCCCGCGACTCGTTCGAATCGGGCGAGATAAACTTCTATCGATTCGTCTCGTTCGACGAATGGGTCCAGGGGAAAGTTCATCCCCGGAATCGGCGGGGGGATTGCGGATATTCCGGCGCTGGCGGTGAAGCTGGGGGCGCTGAGAGAGAAGTCCTCGCTCGCGGGCGATGCGATGCCTAGCTCGCGGCGATCGCGCTCAAGCTGGAAGAGTGCTTGGCGCCGTTCAAGTTCTTTGTCCTTCCTCTTCTCCTCAAGTGCCGCTACCCTCTCGTCCTCCTCCTTCTTCCGTGCGGCGGCCCTCTCCTCCTCTGCAATCCTATCTTTCGCCTCCTCTCTTCTCCGCTCGGCGGCTCTCTCCTCCTCGGCGATCTTCCGTGCGGCGACTTTCTCCTCCTCGGCTACCTTCCGTGCGGCGGCTCGTTCCTCCGCGGCGATGCGCTCTTTCTCCTCCTCTTTCCTCCGTGCCGCTGCTCTTTCTTCCTCCTCCCTCTTCGCCTCTCGTTCTTTAGCCCTCTCCTCCCTCTTCAACTTTTCCTCGGCCACGTCCGCATCTACGTTGGCCAGGACGTAGTCCTTGAGTTCAGTGCCGGCGAGCCCTAAGCTCTCGCCAATACTCTTGTATTTGAGCGCAAGCTCTCCCCGGTCGGCCATGGTAAGGGAAGCGACTTACCTTGAAAAGTCCTAACCGTGATGAGGGGCGCACACAAGGGGTTACACTGACGGAAAACAAGGGGGTGGGCTGAAATGAACTACGATGAAATTGCACAGGGGCGAGTACAACACAGCACAGACACGGAGACAAAATGCAATCAATCAAAATAGGAAAAAAAAGAATGTAAGAAAAATCCTTCGTGAGACACCACAATTCGTGAGAGCCAGTAAGGGACCTATGGGGCTATGCTATACACTACTAGGCTTAGGGAGGCTAGGTCCTATCTATACTGGGCTGGGGTGGAAAACTAAGTCTTTTGTCTCGTCGAGTTGGGATGGGAAACCTAAGTCTTTAGTCTCGTCGGGGTCGCCAAAGTTAATGTCACAAAGAAAGGGGTTGGGGGGAATGAGGATAAGCTCTTAATCCTTCGCACTGTGTTACCTCCCTCGTTAGGCTAACTTTGCAATGACATTCAAAAGATTAAGGCTGGGAGTTACTAAATAATGAAAGATGGTCCAAGGACAGACGAGAAGGAATGTAGAATGAACTAGTCAGGAAATTCAAACGAGGGCAAGTCCGGTTACAGTTTCTAACTAGTCAGTTTTATTAAATCGAATTGGGTCGTCTGTGTTGAATAATCTAAGGGTGAGTCACGGTATATTGTCAATACTTGTTGGGAGTATCTTGGAGATATTCTGGGTGGGCGCTTTCAGGAATGCTAGGGCTACTGAGGACTGCTATCATCACTGAGCAGGAGGATATCTGGATTGTTCAGGGTACTTGGCCAGATTATCTGCGAATTGTGATGCTCGTGGGATGAGAACTTAGCTCGGGTTGCGAAGGGCGGTGGTTGGTCCGGGATATTCTGGACAGTCGGCTGATCACGGCTAGTAGATGGCGTGGGTGGCCAATGCGGGTCAGTCGGTCAGATTCTTGAGTAATCGGCTGGTGGTGCAACTTCTGTTGGAGGCACAGGCCTGGTTTTCAGCTTACGGTGCTAGCTGGCTGGGTGAGTGATGAAACTGGGAGAAACGCTTCGCGTTGACGCCCTGGGTTGACAGGGGCCTGCAGCGGGTCTGGCGACTTATAGCTGGTACAGGGCCGGGGTATTCGCCCTGCACAGGAGCCCGTCTGTAAAGCAATACAGACTGTATCAGCTGGGTATGTATATCCTGGGTTCAGCGCCTGTTGGCGCGCGTGCCCATCAGATTTTCAAATTTGGTCGGACCGGCCAAAAGTTGGTCGGTCCGTACCAACAGTCCAACAATTGCAACCAGGGTTATGGGGCTATTGTGGAGTTTACCGGCAGCCGCTAATATATAATAACTTCGGCGCCTTAAGATGGGGTGGCGGACAACAGGGGCAGATATTTATACAGTGGGAACATAGGAGAAGCAAATGGGGTAGATACAGGACAATGGGGGTTGCAGGCAAGGGGCTGTACTGGGGGACGTTAATCTATGTGGAGGGACAGCATGGCATGGGATATTTACACATGGGGCTAACAGGGAGCATACAAGTATAAATTCAAATCATGGCATGAGTCACAACCAAGGCAGATAATATATACAAGGAATAAATACAGGTCACAGCAACACATCAAGACAAAAACCACAAACACGAACGTACACATCAACAGGACATACAAACATGTTGGGCGATCGACGGGTGATGGGTATGCTACATGACAAAGAGTAAATCTCCTCTCTTACCTTGGCTAAGACGGGTCGATTCACAAGAGTACTGCCGTAGCTCAGAGGTCGCCGGTTGATGGGACGTGTCCAGGCAGGTTGTTGTGGCTTCGAAGAATTGAGGCTTGCGTCTGACCACGAATCTAGCTGTGTGAGAGGTTTTAAGGATGATTCCCGGGGGGCGGGGCTTAGGCGGATTAGCCAGCGTGCGTGGAAGGGATGACTGTGGGCGTGGAAGGGATGACTGTGTGCAGCCTGCGTCAGAGGCTCGATTGTCCGCTCGTCACAGAGACATTTAGCAGATCGTGTTTAGCAAAGAATTTACCCCAACGACCTTGACCTTTGATGAAGGCCAAATTTTATTACGGGACGCTCGCCACTAACTCAGGTAATTTGTTGTTGTTGTTGTTGTTGTTGTTGTTGTTGTTGTTGTTGTTGTTGTATTGTCTTGAATGGCGCTGCAACGCGGCTCTGGTACTTTCTAACCCAAATTTCACACGCATAAGTGAAAGTATGTAATATGCATGTAAACATGTACAAGAGGACAAATTCTGCTCGACTCTGGTTTGTAAGGTAAAATGTGGGCGTTTGTTCTGTCTCAATACACTACCGCCACAAAACAGTGAGGTTTCGTTTAGCCCTTATGACTGAAAGAAACAAGTGCTAAGACAAATCACATCCTCTTGGCTATTTGTACTACTATGCCATGTGACCTTGAGTCTGGTACCCGTACTGATGCCCTCTACGTTGCAAATGAAACCTCGAGAGAATGTTCGGAAGGGATAATGGTTAAAGAGGATAAAAGGATAACGAAGATGATATGATACACATCCATTTTTCCCTCAATCATTTTTGCGTCCCACGGACTTTCTACTCATATTTGACGAGACTGATGTGGACTAGACTATTTGAGATAAACCCCTGGCAAAGGGATTGTCCAACGCTTTCATGTAGCAGAAGTAAGCTCCCCCTTTTCGTATGGTTTTAGTAGAAAGGATAATGAGAAATGTGGACACTGCAAAGAAGGAACCAGGCTTTCGCAGTGCAGCGTCATCCAGGACAAGGGAGAAATAAATTAGGACTTCCCAAATAACTCCCACACCTATAATCCATTTCACTAGTCCAATCCACATAACCGCCCGGCTAACTGAAGCAATAAGGTAATTTTGTGATCCTTCTCTCATTGTGTTGCTAGTACAGAATGATTATGAGTAGTTGCACGTAGCAAGTAGTGCGTTAGTCTACCATCTCATACGATTTCAACGCTAAGAGGTGTGGGACGTCTAACGACCAGACGTCCAGACCACTCCTCCAAAACGGTGTCTTAAGGCCCCTATAGTGGCTGTCACCTAATCTTAAAAACAGACAGTGGGCTTAAGGCTCGCGGAAAATCTTGTCCTTAACGATTCCAGGCCAAAGGACATAAAACACTGTTTTCAGGGTGTGGGTTCGACCCCCCGCGTACGAAATATTTAATGTAGGTGGGGAAACAATTTACGCAGTACAAAGTCCATCAGCGCACGTATCAACGATCTAACAACGAGAGCCTTTCAATGGGTATGAAATGGGTTGATCAACGATGAATGGTGTGGAAGAGTGCTGAAGTGGCGGACAGTTATACACGCGCCGACGATGACGAGGCTGTTCACCACCGATTCTCGCAAAAGGCGATGATAACGTATAGTTCAGCCAATATAGATAACATTAATAATAGATAATTCTATTTTCCTTTGAATACTCATCCACAACGTTGAACGCGTGATTTACCGTTGATCATCCCACTTCATACCCAATTTAAAAATTAAAAAAAAAAGGTAAAGGTGTTTCCGAAAAATGTTTTGGGACCTCTATTTTTTCTAGGCCAGCTTTATGAGGGCGGTGCTTACCTCCTATCCCTCGCTGCTTTACCTTCCCCGGTTCTAAACACACCACACTAAAGGCTTTCAAAGTCCGCTCCTTATTATGTGTGCAAACGGCTTAAGCGTACTTCCTCGGGCCTACTGAGCAATACCAAAACCCGCATGGCGTGGCACAGACGACCTAGGCTTACGTCGCCTCTGTGGCGTATTTTCTTTATCGTCGTCCGGTTCATCGCCGCTTTCTGCTTCATAAGACACCATCTTCTGGTCGCATCCTCGGTCTCGAAAATAATTCCTAACAAAAACAAAAAACAACAACAACAACAACAACAAAGAACCGAGTAGTTTTCCATGTATGACTTTTCTTCTGCACTCCAATGTATGTTCTATCAAATTCTTCATACTTCTCAGTAGCTAAAAGGTAAAAACTGCCAAAATCAGGATTGCAGGAATAACTGAAACAGTACGTATGACCAACGGCAGAGGGGTGCTCAGGCGACGCAATAGCCTCGGCCACCTCTTCTACGCGGTGTGTTCCAAACCGTTACGGTTGTACTGAACAATACCGATATATGGCTTAACGATGCAACAAAACAACAACAGTATCCTCTCAGTAGTCATCCTCCTACCTGAAATGACTCCTTTCCATCATTGGGAATGATCCGATGCAGAAGTAGAACAGTAATTAATTGCTCCATTTGCAGGCCATCTGACCGCCAAAAGATCATTAAGTTTTGATATTTATTACCGTCTTTGAGAAACCACCTTTCACCGCGATAAATATAAGAGTTTAGGTCCTATGTTAAAGTTACACTACCTACCGCTAACAGTCATTCGATAAATTTATAAAAGCAAAATGAAACACAAAAGCACTAGATGATGACGACGACGACGAGGACGACGACGACGACGACGATGATGATGATGATGATGATGATGATGATGATGATGATGATGATGACGATGATGATGATGATGATGATGATGATGATGATGATGATGATGATGATGATGATGATGATGAAACACAAAAATACCAGACGACGACGACGACGATGATGATGATGTTAATGCTGACATGACAACTCCACGCTGGCAGCATACTCAGGGCGAAAAAGAAAAGTGAGAAAACAAAAGAATATGTTTCAGAGAACTATTGTGGACTTTCAATATTTTACCAAAAGAAATAACAAACACCAGGCTTCAAAATATTTCAAGCCAAACTTAACATGAATCAATCAAGTATCCAATTTCCAGCCAAACTCTTTTGAATACACATGTAGTCCATGCACAAAGAACGTCCAACTTTAATTGTTTTTGTAAACGTCCATGATACGGACTGTCCAACATCAAGTATGTCTTCGATCGACTATTTTAATTTTCTGCCTATACATTTATGGCTATATTTTTCTGTCTATATACATTTATGGCTATATTTTTCTATTCCTTTGGATGAGAGCATAAACCGAGGTCTAGCCTGTGGACGCACGCATTTCATAGCACGGACTTTAAAGATCCTGACGCTAATGCCCTAAACGGGTGTGAACTCGCAATACAAATACACCCGGCAATCGCCAGGTCTCTTCTCCCCATTCCCGTTCACCGTGAGGAGTCAGGCAATGCACCTATAAGGCTGCAAGCTGGCGCCTCGGGCGGCTTGAGGTGGATCCTGTATTGGCCAGCGCCTTGAGCAGCTCTTGAGCTGGAAAAGCGCTATACTTGCATAAGGCCCATCTGCCGTTTAGTTCTACCAGTCTGAAAAATCTTCACAGAATAGTATCTGTACATCAGTCCAACAGTTACAAGTAGGCTGACACACAGTAACCGTTGCCACGGTAACAACCGTTAGGTTGATTTGTACATTAGTCGTTGCTCGAGTAACAATTATTGAATTAATCATCGAGACAGAAATCTGGCTGCCTTGTTCATAGAACAAAACTGTCTTTCGTCCTGGATGATAAAACAGTCTAGTCACTCTGACCGATGTGCAAATGACACAACGGCAGGATGTCTATGTTCCCTGACGATGCCGTACGCAAATATCCTGGGGGAACATAGACCTGAGAAATAAGGATATTGGGTTGTGAGTATGGGGAGAGGCAGGGAGCGGGGGGCGGCTGAGGGAGATGCAGACCTGAGGGAACATAGATCTAAAAGGCCTTGAAGGAACACATTTCTGGGGAAACATAATCTGAAGAAAAAAAAATGAGTGGGCAAGGGTGAGAGGGGAGGTGGGGTCATCACCTGGGGGAATATAGACCTACATTTGTGGGAACATAGGTTAGGGGGTAAACCTGTCTGACCCCTGACAAAGCGTCCTCACCCCAACCTCCTTCTCCCTGCCAACACACACAGAAGAAGAAGAAGAAGAAGAAGAAGAAGAAGAAGAAGAAGAAGAAGAAGAAGAAGAAGAAGAAGAAGAAGAAGAAGAAGAAGAAGAATCTGCAGAAGAAGAATCTGCAGAAGAAGATGAAGAAGAAGAAGAAGAAGAAGAAGAAGAAGAAGAAGAAGAAGAATCTGCAGAATTCACAGCATTCTTTGATGCTGGACTGTTTTGTTTAGAGCCAATTTTATTTATAAATTGGTCGACAACTTGTGAAGAAGACAGATATGGGGAAAAGATGGAAAGAGGAGAAAGAGTAGGGAAAAAAAAGACCATCCCTCTGATATGACTTTCTTCCTTGAGGCAGTACTGTCTTGGCAAAATAAATCTAGTGCCAAATACATTAGTATGGTGTTCAACAAATGCGGAGAAGCAGAAGACCAGGAGATAAAAAGAACAACAACAACAACAAGAGACAAGACAAGACAAGATAATATAAGATAAGACAAGACAAGTTAAGATAAGATAACAATTTTATTTTGCAATTGTACCAAGAATAAAAGCTGGGTGCACTTTTTACACTTTGCCCTTGGGGATGCAGGTCAGACAAACCAACTGACTGACCGACAACTGTACTAGTCAGTTAGTTATTCAGT
>CM072516.1:28407710-28612710 GCA_036898135.1 Oncomelania hupensis | reverse complement strand
GAAGAAGAAGAAGAAGAAGAAGAAGAAGAAGAAGAAGAGGAGGAGGAGGAGGAGGAAGAGGAGGACGGAAGGGGCGGTGAAGAATAAAAAAGAGAGTTCAAAACTAATCCAAGGGAGGTAATAAAGAGGTAATCATCAAACTAACGATTATTCCCCTTTACACTTTTTCACCAAATAGTTAAATACATAATTTAATTATCAACAGTAATTAATGATATTATCAAGCAAATTATTAAACAAAATTGAAACAAAGAACACTAATAAACAAAAACTGTAAACAAAAACAACTAATAAACGAAAAAATGTAAACCCCCGTAACCATAACGACAAAATGTAACCAAAGGAAACACGAGTTTAATGTTCGGAAATAATAATTACCTGTGATGTCACGAGCTGCGAAAAATACTTGCTTGCAAAGGCTTTCAGAAACGATACGAACTGTGTTCTTCCCACTTTTTTCTCCAACCAATGTAACAGAAAGCATCCCTGGGAAAAAAAATGAATAGAAAGTAGTGTCTAATAGAAGAAGAAAAAAACAACTAAAAATAAATATATAAGACTATCCATCACAACTGCACACCCAAGATCCTGACGCTCATGTCCTAGACGGGTGAGTGCCAGTAACAACAACACACCCAGCATGCACCTTGGTAAAAAGTGCCATAATAATCAACACGAATGATTGTGGGCATATACTGAAGAAGAAGAAAAGAAGAAGAAGAAGAAGAAGAAGAAGAAGAAGAAGAAGAAGAAGAAGAAGAAGAAGAAGAAGAAGAAGAAGAAGAACACCCAAACACACATTCAAAGACCAAGAAACATTTTCTTCTGTGCAACTGCATTAGGCAAGAGAAAGCTAGTATTACAAGCAGATCAGTGTTTTTAACAAAGTCTCGCCTTCAAGTAGTGGACTTGGGTAAACTTCTTCTCTGTATTCATCCCATTCTTCAGAAATGTTGTTCCTCCTTCAGTGTGTTCTTCACCTTTGCCTCGGTTTGGCCTGAAAAGGAAGCAAA
The DNA here is from genome assembly GCA_036898135.1 of Oncomelania hupensis. Taxonomy (NCBI): domain Eukaryota; kingdom Metazoa; phylum Mollusca; class Gastropoda; order Littorinimorpha; family Pomatiopsidae; genus Oncomelania; species Oncomelania hupensis. The sequence continues at coordinate 28,611,697 of CM072516.1, read as the reverse complement.
GACCAAATACATACTTTAACCTTGCTGTGCGTCATTTGTGGATGTAAAAATGTAGTTACTTCAAAACTTTGTTATAAAACATAAATTATCATCATCAATGCTTAAAGGTTTGGTGAATGTAAAACTCCTAAAGAAACACTCAAAATTTCGGATCACTTAGATCAAATTTGAATATTTTGGTAGACAAAAAAAAAAAAAGCAATCCACTAGTTGTGGTAAAAAGAACTAATAAACAATCAAATAAAATGAGGAATAGTGAAAGCATTGTACAAGTAACTGCATAGTAGGGGTAAATCTAAAACTACAAGCCTCAAGTGCTTGCATCACAATTTTCAACATGTAGGAAAATACTCCAAGTCAATCAGCTAACCAACAGCAAAAAACATTCTTTTGCATTGGGAAATAGTGAAGGATAGCCCAAGGTAACAGCTGAAGGTTGTTCGATAAATTGTGTCCCAAGTAGCAGCAAAGGAAGAATACTGATAAACCTAGTGCATATCGGAATACGCAGGGAAAAGGTTAATGTTGAAACGTGACCTTTGACAATAACTTTTTACCTTAAACTCTGCAAACTCTCATCTGTGTTTTCCAACTCTCCTTTCAGCAAGCGAAAATTCAACTGGGATCTAAGGTTAATGTAATCATCTGCCTGGTCTCCCATCTGAAAATCAATACATTTATAGTTACATTGTCTCCCTGTTTCCGATCTGAATCAATGAAAGGAGTTGGGGTGTAGGGGTGGAGGGGTGGGGGGGTGAGGCAGGGAGGAGGATGAAGGGAGAGTGAGGGGAGGAAGGATCAGGAGGGATATTGGATGGAAAGAGAGGGTAAGAGGTGGGTAAAAACAGACAAGAAAACGAGAAAATCAACACCAACAGTCTCAATCAAATTCAGTCACCTGAGCCACCTGAGAATGCAGTATGACTTCTAGGTAGGTGCAAAATCCCTCGGTCATCCATTCCTCTGTCCAGTCCAATGGGCCCATCACAATGCCAAACCAGGTGTGACAAATTTCATGAGCCACCCGCACACACATGTCTACGTTCAGGAGAGTCTGGGATAGAAACAGCAGACTAGGACTGTGGAAAACCAAAACGAACTACTGAAACATTGCATGTACATTTAACAGATTGAAATGGCAATGGAATCTCTTTCATGATCCTTACCTGCTGGATTTCAATATCAGATTTTGTACAGCATATGTATTTCAGCTAAAAGGTCACTGTGTTTATTGTTTTGTTTGAATTTTGCTTATCTGTGCATTTAAGTAGTGTGCCTTTCACCACAGAAACTATAATAAGTAAATCTTAAACTGAATTAAATAACAGCAGTTACCAAGCCTTACATTCTTAATTGAGTTTATAATCATACATAATCTTCTTACACTTATAGAGCTCACTAAATAAAACATCCAAAATATAAATAGAAGACAACAAATTATAGGAAAATCTGTTTATTTTGATTCAAAATTCTTGTATACACACAAATCCATAACATAACCAAGGAAAATTAATACAAAAATAAATAACAACAAAATATTTATGACATTATGAACAACAAAAATATGACAATGGGAGGGTGTATATACAAATATATAAAAACTCTGGTGAAATACCTCGCCAAGCCAAGACTATCAAAACATGCTGGTACGACCAAGACATCAAGACGATGCAGAGGATAGTTGCCCAACATCCTCTGCACATCCAACATACACTTGGGTAGATAGGGGCCAAGAATTGTTAAGCATTTTTCCTTCAGATTTTGTGGATAAAACAGACGTATCGAGGGCCTGCTTATAGCTTCACTGAAAACAAAATGAAGGAACAATCAACACAAACAAAATGAGTTTTATGCATTCTAAGGCTATTTTATCCTCCCCTCTCTTACCCTCATGTTTCTGATTATTATAATTTGCATTATGTCTTGGTGTCCCTGTATGCACTAGCCGCATTTGCTATATAGATGGAAATGTGCCTAACGCCCCACCACCATAGCTCAGTAGTACAGCATTCGCCTGGCATTCTGATTAACCCAGGTTCAAATCCTGTGGTGGGCAAGATTACATGACATTACATGATTATTGCTTTAGGTCCAGCGGACTCTTCCGAGCCAAATCAGGACCAGACAACCCCTGATCCACATAAAAGATATGCCGAAACAACCCTAGTGGTAAATCTGAAAGCTCTCCACCAGCCAGTCACTTTACAATAAAGACATCCCACGCAGGGGACACAAAGGCTGCACTCTAAATCTAATTTATCAAACCCCCGTTTACAAAAACAAAATAGAATACAAACATCATTATAAATTATCAACAAAACACATACATATAAAATGCCTACATTGCTAAATAATAACATCATAGGAAGCCCTAGTGACCACACGGCAGAAAGCGTCCAATATTCCCAAGCTGATCCAACAGATCTCATACACAAATAAGGAGTCTTGTCCCGGAAGAGTTTTCAAGAAAAAAGCTAGGTGACTGGTCTAGGGAAGAAGAAGATGGTATAGCAGATTGATAGAACAGAGCAGGAATGAGAAAGAGCAAATAAGAAAGAGAGCAACAGTGGGAATTTAAAGCACTAAATTTCCAGAAAGTGGGGATACTATTTATACTGAAACCCCCGGGCATCCCAACGGGGGTGGTGGGCAAGATAAAATGTGGCCATTTTCACTGTCCATCTTAGCAGTATGATTGTTCTGATGGTCCAGTGTTGATTTAGGTCCCCACCCCTTTCTCCTGAGATGATTATCCCCGTCTGCCATATCTCCATTGGTGGGTGTAGACGTTAAACTTCAATGTTCATTCATGTGCCTTACAAACTTTAAAATCACTTGATGAAAAAATATATATATACATTTAGTCTTCACTCATCTCCTATAGCAGTAGCTGATGTCACGTGGGGTTTATGGGCTCTGCACAATGGAATTATGGACCCTCACGTTTATTCGGTGGGAACTGCTAGTAAGTCACCCTATGAATTACTTTAATAAATTTATTTGTTTAGCTCGTTCTGTGTTAAGGTTGGGGTACAGAAATAGATAGATAAAATGGTAAAAGATTACTGTCACACTAGCTTTCACACGGCTATGAATCATATGTAGTCCATCCACTTGATAACAGTGAAAATCACACATTTATTTCTTCTAGTCTATACAAGATTCTCTAAGTACTAATCTAACTTAAAAACGTCTCTTTCAATGCAAATAGTTCGATCGCTGATAGTCTAGGCAGCTGTTATTTCTTCCTCGGGCACTTTGCTATAAGTTTATGTAGATTTGGACTACTGTGGTCCGTTTTACAGTTTCTGAAGAGTTGGACTACTGTGGTCCTGTTATGATCAGTTTAAGTGCACCTTCGCCTTATGCACTTAACTCATGTGTGGGGTGTTCGAAGTCCTTCTGTGAGGTAGCTTCTGGTACACCTTTGTCGTTGTGTAGTTGGGTTCCCTTGCCACGCTGTGGGGTCTGACAGGGTGTTTCTTCGGGTAGCTCCTTCCGTCTTGTGCGGTAGAGTCTCCTCGACCAACTAGTCGTTTCTGTGGAGTGGGGTGCACAGGATAGCTCGGGATAGCTCGCCTGCTCGTCTGTAATATAAGAGACGAAATTCTGCACAACCCTGAATAATCGGTTTGTGCAGAGCGTCTCACTGAAAGCCAAGTAGCCCTCAGTGATAGCTCCACATCTCTATACATAAGCGACGAACATTCTGCTACTTCCGGGTTCCACTGGAATCTCACTCTAAATTCCTATACATACATAAATATCAATCGTGGCTAACTATACACATCCAGAATTAATAATATTATAAACATTCACGGGTACAGCCACTGGTCTGCAAACATACATATAAGTTAAACAACAGTGGTTCCGTACGGGATACAACATGGCGGCGCAACCGGTCGTGTTTCACCTCGTGGTAGGCTCTTCCACGTGGTCCCGCAAATTCGGATTAACAATTCACATTTATGCATAGCAAATTCCACAAACATAATTTCAACAATAATATAAATATATCACGATGAAACAGAAGGGTGTTCATTTACCTGTTTGACAAGTTCAATTGATTCAATGAATATTAGCACAGTACCTATTTCACTTTAGATACTCTGAAATGAAAAGTGGATTTAGTGTCTTGCAATGGAATTGCCGTTCAATTCATGCAAACATGATATATCTTAATCAGCATTTGATTTTACATTCTTATCACGTTTTATCATTACAATCATTAAAAGTAAATAGAAATAAATTACCAAAGATAGATGGATATTATTTTCCTCCAGTCACACCATTTGTTAAAAATAATATGAAAATACAAACGGCAATATATGTCCGAAATGATTTAGAATATACATCGTGCAAACCTCCAGTTGAGTCAAATGATGGCAAAGATACTTTTTCTTCTATGATAAAAATTAAAATCAATAATACTCTTCATATCAACATCGTGTGTGCATACATCCCCAAAGGACCAAAGGAAACCAATTGTGACTGGTTAACCAATATTAATAATAATGAACGATGGATAATTACAGGAGACTTCAACTCTCATTCTCCAGTGTGGGACTCAGACTGTGATCATAATACTAATATAAAATTTACAGACAATATTATAAATTCTAATCTTGTTCTTTTAAATGATGGAAGACCAACTAGGATTCCTGACTGTTTTAATCAAAACTCTTATGCTATTGATTTAACATTAATTTCACCTGAATTGGCAGATGACTGTATTTGGGATATAGGTCAAGACTCGCTGGGTAGTGATCATTTACCAATAACAATAACTTTAAATGAAAAACCTGAAGTAGATGAGAATGAAGATGATATTCCTACATTTTCATATGGTCGTGCAGACTGGGAAAAATTTCAATCACTTTTAATAAATTCTGAAAATGATTTCATGAAAGACGATGATATTGAAAAAATGTTTACAAAATTTAATGAAACAATCATCTTTGCAGCCAAAGGATCAATTCCTATCATCAAGAAACATAAAAATAATAAACATAAAGGAAATCTTTGGTGGAACCAAGAATGTGAGAAGGCAGTACAAAATAAAAAACGCACATATAAAAAATGGTGTAAAAGTAAATCAGAAATAGATTTTCAAAATATGAAAAAGGCTAAAATAGCTTGCAATAAAATTATTGCATTAGAAAAAAAACAATACTGGACAAAATTTTGCAATAATGAAATAACTGAAAACAATAACATTTCAAAAATCTGGAAAAAAGTTTCACAAATGAAAACTGGCTTTCAACTTCCTCAATGTCCAATTAAAGTTGAACACAAAGAATTCATTTCATGCAAAGGTAAAGCTGAAGTGTTTGCTAAAATGTTTTCCAATGAAAGTAACAGTCATAATTTAACAGATAAAAATATTAAATTTAGAGAAACAGCTGAAAATTCAGATATATATAAAGATCCTGAAGATCAACTCAATAACAATGTAATTAATGCAGACATTTCTCTCACAGAAATTAAAGAAGCGCTACAAATTTTAGGAAATAAAAAATCTGCGGTAGGATGTGACGGGATTTCTTATACACTTTTACAACATCTTCCAGACATGTGGTTAAATTATTTACATAAAATCATACAAAAATGCTGGGAAACAGGAAATCTGCCAAATATTTGGAAAACATCTATAATTATACCTATATTAAAAAGTGGAAAATCACGGAGAGACTCAGCAAATTATAGACCAATAGCTCTTACTTCGCATGTTAGTAAATTAATGGAAAAGATTATACTCAATAGGCTGTCATATTACTGCAATAAACACAATGTCATACCTATTAATCAGGCAGGTTTTCAGAAAGGCAGATCTGTAGTAGATCACATTGTTAAACTCTCTACACATATTAAGAAGCAATTTGCTAAAAGAAAGAGTTTACTAGCAACCTTTTTTGATATACGAAAAGCATACGATCGAGTATGGCACAAACGAGTATTGTATAAGCTTAAAAACATAGGATTATCAGGCCACATATATCAATATATTAAAACATTCCTTACAGGAAGAAACATGATTGTAAAAGTTGGAAATTCTTATTCTAACAAACATTTTATAAATATGGGAATTCCACAAGGCTCGATTATATCACCTATATTATTTAATTTGCTTATTCATGATTTACCAAAAAATTTAAGTAAAAATATACACATTGTTCAGTATGCAGATGATATCGCAATATGGACTAACGTATCTTTGAGGAAAAGATCTTCTTTATATGAAATTAAACACATACAAAATGTATATCAATTAGAATTAAATAACATTTGCCTTTTTATGAATAATAATGGCCTTGAACTATCTAGTGAAAAGACAAACATGTTACTGTTTAATAATGGTCAAAATCCAAAAATATTTCCTAAATTTTATATTGAAACACAAGAACTTAAATATGTAGAAGAAGTAAAATTTTTAGGTGTATATTTCACACGAAAATTAAATTGGAAAAGACACATCAATTATTTAATACAAAAGGCGATGAAAAGTTTTTATCTTATTAGAGTAATAAGTAAAAAATCATGGGGTCAAGATACAAAAATGTTAATTAATTTAGCTTGTACTCTTGTGAGATCTCAACTATCCTTTGGTCAAGAAGCATTCTTTTCTGCACATAAAACGTACTTGAACAAATTACAAAGTTTAGATAGTAAGATTATAAAAATAGCACTTGGTGTACCGATTCATACTAAAACTACAGATGCGTATGCAGCAGCAGGTGTTTTATCTTTAGGAGATTATAGAAAACTTGCATGCGCAAAATATTTAATTAGAAGTCATGCAGTAGAAAATAATATGCAAGAGGATCTAAATACTAGATCTGATATTGATTTTCCAAAGAGAACAAAAGATGTAATTTCATTACAAACAATTTCAACATATACTCAGGATATTTTTAATGATGCAAATATTTTACCACAACAAGTTGCGCCAAAACTCATTAATGCCCCATATCCCATATGGGAAATGGAAAGCGCACAATATAATATTAATTATACTAATTTTAAAAAACATGAACATCCTTATTTAATAGCTACAGAGGCCCGAGAACATATAAATGAACATTATTATAGACATTTAAAAGTTTATACAGATGGGTCTGTAATTTCTTCAGGAGATGCAGGAGCAGGATTTGTAATTCCAGACCTTAAAATTATAAAATCTTTTTACTTGGGTAAAAATCATTCAGTATTCACTGCAGAGCTGGTGGCTATATTAATGTCTCTTCATACATTAATTAATACACCACTTGCTTTGTATGGTATTCTCATATGTGTTGATTCACAATCGGTGTTATATGCATTAAATTCTAATAAAAATCATGACAGATATGATATAATATTTGAAATAAAACATCTCATTCATTCTTTGAAAAGCACAGGAATAAATATAAATTTTTGTTGGCTGCCATCACATTGCGGAATAATACATAATGATGAAGCAGATAGAGCAGCAAAACAGGGAGCAAAAAATATTAATGCTATGAAAATTCATATTAGATTATCAGTTAAAGAAATGTACTGTATAATTAATAATATTACTAAAAAAGAAATTTCAGATTCCTGTTTAATTAGTATATCAGGAGTCCCTAGACATATTTCTAGTTTAGCATTTAGATTATATTTAAATTCTTGGAAAACAAAATTTTGTAAAAATATTACTTGCATTTGTAATGAAAATATAACCATCCCACACTTAATATTACATTGTAAAGATATAAAGAAATATTTACCTAGCAGTTATGATAAATTAAATAGCACTCAAGACTTAGACTTAAAATCATATCTAAATATATCTAAAGCACTAATATATTCTCCAATTGGTCAATTCTTATAATAAAATAATAATAATAATAATAATAATAATAATAATAATAATAATAATAATAATAATAATAATAATAATAATAAAAATAATAATGGAATCATGCGCCTATCATCACCAAACGCTTAAAAGGCATGATTGTCAATTGTATGCAAAGTATGAGGTAAAAAAAAAAATTTGATTACAAAGGACAACTTATACGTCAATCAAAAAAAGGCATAAGTTATAATGAAGATGTCATTTTCAAGATGGTAATCATTCACATGTTTTCCATTTATCATTGAAATTAAATTTATAAAATATACTGATTATTTAAAACGATCCATAGAGTTCAAATTTAAGTTTTAACAGAGGTTTCATCAAAAAAGTTTATGCTCAAAGAATTGGGTTAGTTATATTTTTCATTACTTATGTTTTATTCATAGATTAATCTGTAAGTGTTTCGCAATTAATATATTTTAAAATGCATTCTCCGCGAAGATTGCAATAAGCATATATGTTGTCGTATTGCTTTCTTATTCATTCGTACATCATAAACAAGCAATAACAATAGATTTCTTTTATATAATTATGTCGTTATATTAATTGTTGTTCATATTAACTTCTTTATTTTAATTTTAAGTTAATCTGTTTCTAATTTAATATGTTGTCTAATATCACAGATGTGAATAGACGTTAAATTAAATAAATAAATAAAAACAAGTTCAGGCCCGTGATGACTTGAGAGAATTCTAAGATTTTAAGTCCTGCTTCCTGGTCTATGAGTGAAGATAGTTCTCTGCTAGCTAAGTAGATGTTACTTCTTCCTCGTCTCACACACGACTGATTCCAACTGTCTTAGGTTTTGACACATTCAAAACTGCTCTACCCACTGAGCCTGCTCTGATTGGTTAAAACGGTCCGATTCAAAGCTCAAGTGCTGACTCACTGCGATGTGGGTGGCTCGCTCGCTGTGTGTGGTTTACTGTGTAATTTAATTGCTGCTGTGTAATAGTCTAACTTCTCTACTGTTACAAAGACTACACATGGCTAAATAGTCAACAAGCAGAGTTACAACTAGCCAATTCATGACAGCTGACACCATCAACATCACTAACACAATCGTCGTCATCATCATCATCATCATCACCTACAATGGTGTTAAAAAATTGCATTTTTTATGTCAACACAGACATTCGGTAAAGTTGAAACTGTATATGAAAATATTAAAACTTAATTCCAAAAACTGTCAGCTGTGCATAACTTACTCCAAATAAAGAGGAGGATACTCCAGAGTTTCCATTCCCCAACGACCAACAGCAAGTGCAAATGTACAAGATGGCATGGGGAAAAGAGTATAGAATGAAAATGTCTGTCTACCTGCAAAAAAAAAACAACACAATTTTCTTGTTAGTTTTTCCCAATTAAATTATCCATTGTACAATAAATTGATTATACATAAAATTAAATATTAATTTTTTGCAGTTAAGGTCATTAAAACACTCAAGTATACAAAATAATTAGTCAAAATTTAAGCAAAGGACATCAAATTACAAGTACAAACATACCAAAAATATGACACAACAATCACTAAATAATTGTTTTCTTAAACTAGTTAAAGGTAAATGAATGCATAAAGACTTCAACAACCGGAGGCGTGCGCACACCTCTTGCTAAAATGTAAAATTTAGATTGAAGAAATACCAGATAAAAGGTAAAATTGTCCTATTGAATTTCTAACTAAAAACTAACTCACCATCTTCCTTGGTCTGAACTGTTGGATGCCTATCACCGGTGAGAATTACAGTGAGGGCAGCATCAACGGTGACTGCAGCATGCCAAGTAGGTAAAGCATTGGGCAAATCCTGACTGGGGAACAGTGAACGGTTACTGAGGAAGTGACCAATGGTGAAAACACAGTTGCTGCAACAAGTAAAGCATGATCTGCAAGTACATCAACATAAGAACAATCATATTGTTTTTTTAAAATGTGTATTTATTTATATATATTCATTTGTTTTATTTTATTTCTTATCCTTTGTTTTTGAAAAAGACTATGGGCTCAATCAATGACCGTGGAACATTTAATAGCAAGTCACAATTGCAAGTTGACAGTGCACACTTATTTAGTTATTAATAACACAATTGCAAAGTCAAATACTAGCATTTCCTGTATTTATAACTGTGAAACCTAATGGCCTTACAACTCGGATCACTATCCCAAAACTAATAACATTCTGGATAGGTATTTGTGGACTAACAAGCAATTAATAAATCGCTGAATTTCAAAATCGATTTTTGGAAGCCAAATTATAAAAAGTTACTTACTGTCCATCTTGGTCAGTTGTCCAGTGCAGCGATGGGTTATTGGCCTGCGTACAGTACCAGATTTGAATAGCATGTGGAAAATCATCTACAGAATGAACATCTTCCATGAACACATGCACGCAATGCTCCTTCACAAAGAACTCCATATTATGAACAGTTCTATTGCTGAAATATCTAGTGCTGGAAAAGTCTGCAGTATCAAAAAATGTGGGGTTAAAATAAAACTGCATTAGTTCACTCTCATTCAGATAAACACCTTCCACTTTTGAGATGATCAGTTTATGGCAGTCAAGAATCATGTGAAACAGTGGGTTAGAGTTTGCTGGAGGGTGCCAAGCTCTACTGCTGCAGCTACTAGTTCTTTGAGATTCTTGCTCAAGCAACACACATGCAGATTTGTCCGATACCAAAGCACCTGATTCTGAAACGCCTGAGCAACATATCTGTTCAATGTCTTCTTCTTGGTCAGTGCAGTCACAATCATTTTGAAGATTTTCATTCTTGATCTTTTCCTGTGCTTGCCCATGAGTACTTGTTGAATGTCCAGAAGCCATAGTTTGGGATGGTGATGTTTCTGTCAGCTTTGATGTAGGCTTGCACCACAGCGTTATATGCCCATCAAACATTTGTTCTGTCATATTCAGGGTGAGATTCAGAATAAAATGTTGGACTGTTATGTCCTGAAGATTGGCCGATAGTGGCAGGTCTAAATTGTTGTGGGATGATGGCTCTTCCATGACAGTTTTATAGTATTAGAACCCAAGTCTTGCCTGAAAATTACCCTGCTCTGTTGATTGTAGTCTTACATGATCTGACTATCGCATCAGTTTTTAACTCTTTGCTCATACTCATAGTAATAGTAGTGGTAAGTAGGCCTAGTTTATAGTCTGTGAGACATTTGAGTCCGTGTCAACAGGTTGGGTTGGCATGAATATAAGACAATTTGCATAAAACGACAATGGCGAATGGTGAATTGAATCAACAGTAAAATAAATTCTCAAGGAATCAAGTATGCTTAATCATAACAGCCACACAAAACCACATATTTCCTGTGCAATTCGCCTTTCTCCTTTCATTTTTAAGCATCGACAAGAGTCGTTCCCCTTCTACTTCCTGCCAAAGTCTCGATGCACCCAAACGCTACTATTTGGCGCCCCTACTGTTGGGTTGCCGATACTATTTGACAAGTGCGTGCTTGACAACCGGGGCAGGAAGAAGCAGAAGTGACTTTTGTTTTGTTGACAATTTTTATCTTTCTCCTTTTAGTCTTCCATAATGCCTTCCGGAGGTGATAAACTGTTCGGAGATGCGTCAGAATTTGCAAAGCAAATGAAAATCCTGGTGAACAACAAAGATTTGCAGTAAGTGCATTCATTATATTGCTAATATATTAATTGCAGACGTAATTATGGTTATTAAAATGGCATTTGAGCTACCGTAGGTGATAACTAGTCTTTATTATTACTATTGCATTGGTAACTCTTGCAATTATGAAGGAATAAACAAAGCAATTGGTACTTTAAGTGCATATTCCACAAGACCAGGAATCTGCTTAATCATAACAGCCACACAAAACCAGAGTTGAACAAAGGTGTTATGAAAAATGAGAAAAAAAATTACGTCAACCCTGACTACACCCAAAAGAAGCGCGAAAAGAACAAAGAACTGAGGATGGAAAAGCAAAGGCGTACAATTTGGGGAGGAGAACCTATAGTAGTGATAAGAAATGTAAAGATTATCTCTATGAAATCAAGGCGAGGTGGGAGGTTTAGGGACAACACTGGTGCTGGCGCTGGCCCTAAACCAGCAGAGTCATCCAATGTTACTGATTGACTTGAAGGTCACAAAGATCATGTAAATAGTGTACATACTATAAATAATGTCAATAGCAATAAATGTAAAATTCATACTACTTCTAGCTGCAAATTTACTCATGGTAAGAATACAAAAATTTAAAAAAAGAAAGTTTAACAAAAATACTAACATAGATAGTGATGCCTGTATTATGATACAAATGTGGATGGCCTGTTAAATAAAAAAGATGAATTTTTAAGTCGAGTGGATGACCTAAAACCTTCTATTATCGCTTTAACTGAGATAAAAGCAAAAAATGCTAAATCATTTGTTGAGGTGGAGTACTATATTTTAAACTATGAAATGTTTTTAAATGTTAATCGCAAGAGAAGGGTTGTTTTATATGTGGATACAAAATTAAATGCACGAGAATGTGAATTATTGAATAGAAACAGTTTCGAGGAAAGTGTATGGTGTACATTTACTAGTGCAAATAATGAAAGAGTACTCGTAGGGTGTATACAGGAGTCCTAACACAAGTGATGAAGAAAATTATGACAAACGTTTCCAGTTACTAAAGTCAGATGAAATGATAAAGTATGATAAAATATGTATATCTGGTGATTTTAACTATCCCAGTGTATGTTGGGATGGCATCTGGTCAGGACAAAATAATTATGAAATAAATGAAAAAGTACAGGATGCTTTCTTGATACAAAAAGTGAGAGAACCGACAAGAAGAAGGGTGGGTCAGAAACCGACTTTAGATGATTGGATACTTGTAAATGATACTATTGATAGTGATTTAGTCTCAGAAATTTGTTATCTTGATCCTCTAGGTAAGAGTGATCACAATATTTTAAGTTTTAATTTATCCGTCTCAATGAAAAAAAGTAAACATGAAATAAAGTATGTCTATGATCTTAATAAGGGGGACTACTCTCGACTGAGAAATTTTGTAAAAACATATGACTGGTCTGTGTTAGAACATAATGATGTTGAGAAAGCATGGGTCTACTTGAAAGAAGCTATACAAACTGGTATGGATGAATATATATCCCAAAGAAAAGAAAAGCGCAGATCGTAAAAGATATAAACCTGTTTGGATGAATAGTAACTTACTTAAAAAAATTAAAAAGAAGTATAATTTGTATAGGCGATATCAGTGTACTAAATCTGGACACGATTATTTAAAATATGTTAAGATAAGAAATAAATGTACTAAAGCATTGAAAATAAACCGTAAAGAATATGAAAAACTGATTGCAAATGAGAGTAAAAATAATCCTAAAAAATTTTGGAAATACGTACAGGATAAAATGAAAATTAGCCAGGGAATTAGTTCATTAAAGAGAGCAGATGGATCCTTAGCTGAAGATGATGTTACTAAAGCTGAAACACTAAATGATTTCTTTTCTAGTGTATTTACTCAAGAAGATGCAAATGATATTCCTGTGATACCAGAGGGAGAGTATTCCAGTGGTGTTTTTCTGGGCGATATAAGAATAACTTCCTTAGCAGTAAAAGACAAACTCAAAGAATTAGACCCTACGAAGGCACAAGGCCTGGACAGAATTGCATCCAAGGTACTAAAAGAGCTGTGTGAAGAGTTGTCTGGTCCCTTGTGTCTATTGTTTAACAAGTCATTAGAAGAGGGAACATTGCCTGAGGAATGGAAAAGTGCGGAAGTGACAGCATTATTTAAAAAGGGCTCCAAATCAGATCCTGGTAATTATCGGCTAGTGAGTTTGACTTGTATTACATGCAAAGTTTTAGAGTCACTAGTTCGAGATGTCATTGTGTCATACTTTACGGATAATAAATTATTTGCAGTTTGTCAGCATGGGTTCAGAAAACGTAGGTCTTGTGTGACATGTACAGTTGTTAGAGGTTATGGAGGATTTGACGGCTTTAATTGATGATGGGAAGGATGTTGATATAGTGTATTGTGATTTTAGAAAGGCGTTTGATTCTGTACCACATAATAGACTGTTGTTAAAGTTGGCTGCATATGGTATAGGAGGCAATGTTCTTAAATGGATATCAAGCTTTTTGTTTGAACGTAAACAGTGGGTTAAAGTTGGTTCAGAAAGGTCTAAAGATGCCAGAGTTATAAGTGGTATTCCACAGGGCAGTATTTTAGGTCCAATTCTTTTTACTATACATATTAATGATTTACCTGCTCAAGATACTGGAGAGTACGGTCAAGATATTTGCTGATGACACTAATATATATAATACAACATCGAAATCTAAGGTCATTCAAGATGATTTACATAAGCTACAGCAATGGTGTGAGAAGTGGAAGTTATATTTAAATGTGCAGAAGTGCAAAGTTATGCATGTGGGGAAAGGAAATCGTGGATGCGAATATACAATGTTAATAAAAGATGAAGTTTATAAATTATATGTAAGCGATAATGAAAAAGACTTGGGTGTAACTTTTGATTACAAGTTAAAATTTGACGCACATATTCAGAGAGTGGTAACTAAAGCAAACCAAATGTTAGGTATAATCAAAAGAGCTTTCACATACTTGGAAAAAGAAATGTTTTTAAAATTGTATAAAGCTTTTGTAAGACCTCATATTGAATATAAGCTAACGTAGTTTGGAGTCCGTATTTGAAAAGGCAGTCGGTACCAATAGAAAAAATTCAACGGCGAGCCACAAAACTATTATCTGAGGGTCGTGACATGACATATGATGAGAGATTAAGGTTTCTGGGCCTTCACTCTCTGAAAGGACGTAGGATCAGGGGAGATTTAATTCAGACATTCAAGATAATTAATGATGTAGAGGATGTTAATACTAATACTTTTTTCTTGCTTGATCAATCTAACAGAACTAGGAAGTGTAACGGTAAAATTTTTATAAAACATTGTAGAACTAACCAACGAAAATTTTCGTTTGCACATAGAGTAGCTAATTATTGGAATTCTTTGCCAACAAATATTAAATTTGCACCATCTGTAAATAGTTTTAAAAACCACATAGACACTGCATGATTCCAAATTTCAAGAATTATTTTATAAATACGACTAGAAAAGATTATTACAAATTATTGCATGCAAATCATAATGTAAACTATATACCATAAACAATGAGGGGACGTTTTTATAAGCCGCGAGGCTTTGGGCAGCGATGCCTGTCCTACATCTACTACTACTACTACTACTACTACTACTACTACTACTACTACTACTACTACTACTACTACTACTACTACTACTACTACTACTACTACTACTACTAAGACCGCCGCAGACAACAATGCCTCAGCCTTTACAAAACTTCTTATGAGGATCGGATCCCAGCACTCCCTCTGGGCGATTTTCTCACTCCAGCTACAGCAGGCCGACGTCGAATCCGCCTGACCATGTACGCTGACAACAGACAGAGACGGGTTGTCTCCAACTCCAAGTGATTCAGTGTCCCAAAGCAGCAATTATAGTCTGAGCAGTACAAATTTAAAACTCGTTCTTCGTGGAATCAGCTCACAGATGAAGAAATTAGGACCCCTTGTGCTCTGAATTATTATTAGCGCAGAACGTTCACAAACAAACTTACAAAGCCTGCAGCTTCTGTGATCTAAATGGCGAAAGCACCAATTTTAGCCTGCTTATTAATCCTACTTTGGATATCCAGCTGGTATAGGACTGACAGTAAATCTGTTCTCAGTGCTTTATTTTGAACTGTACAAACCCAAGTTTTTTAACCAAGCCTTAGTGCATTGCGCTCTTTCACGTCGTAAAACCTTTGTATAATAGCCAATTATGGCTCCAGCAAAGTACTAATCAAGATTTTTTTTTAAGTACTAAATCAAGATCAACTAAATGAACAATCACTGAATCAACATGTAGTTAAAAATGTGTCTATTCAAAATCTAGTAAAGTGCAAAATGTGGGCGGTCTCTATTCAAAAGAAAAAAACAATCTTAATTTTGTTTTTTGTGTGTTTAATTTGCCTTTCAGGTGCACTGTTTGCAAGAAAAGAAAAAAAGAAAAATTATATATTAGTATAAACTAAGAATAATAATAAATAATATAGTATCTAAATTCATATTCCAATCTTCATTTGTTAATCTGTTGCAATTAAAGTTTAATTTGCCATTCGATCAGCTTTGAAAATAGTTGCTATAATGAGGCCGTACATAATATGCACATATGAAAATAAATAAACTATCTATATATTATAAACCACATATTTTATTAATTTTCAGTGATATACAGTTCCTCATTGGCCCATCACGGAAGAAGGTGTATGCCCATCGCTGCATTCTTTCAGGACGATGCGAGGTCTTCAGGGCGATGTTTGTGGATCACGCACAGAAAAATGGACAAATCGAGAAGGACGTTCCATTTGTGTTGTCAGATATGGCGCATGAAGTCTTCTTGGCAATGCTGGAGTTTATTTACACCAACTCTATCACCCTTTCACACAGAATTGTGAGTTGAGGCATAGCTATAGCTTGATCAATGCAATGACTCAAAATATTTATTATTAATTTATGCACATCACAATATATATAAGCTTAATTATTAGTCTTAGGTTTAGATCTATTTAATTTATTGTTAGTTTAAACCTCCAGCACTCCAAATGTCATGATTGATAATAGATATATTACATTAGACTAAACTGATCCCTCAAAAAAACAACCACAAAAATTTCTTGCTGAAACATTTGCCATCTCCAAGATTGTAAGAACACATTAGAAAGCAAAGTTTTGTTTTCAATATTAAAATATGGATGCCACAATAGAAAATGTAGGCTGGCTTGGAGTGTGCCTTATTCTACATCATTTTTACAATGGTGAAGTCTTGGAATATTCTCAGTTCTGAGCTAAGTATATAGACAGCCAGCCAGTATACTTCTTATTAGTGACATAGACTGTTGATAAGACAACCTGTAACAGCAAACATTTTACAGTAGCTGCACCCCCCACCCTCTCCACCTCCTCCTCATTTCTCTTTCACCTTCTAATTGCCTATATTTGAATGACTTGTAAATGCATTGAGCACCATTGAAAAAGAACTATCAAACTACTAAAACCGGGCACAAACCATGCACACACTTAATTAAACGTCAAAGCTCATGACATTTAGGAACAGCACGACACATTCTGTAGAATTCATTGGCAAAGGAAAGGCATCTCAACTAAAACCGTTCCAGTGAAATTTCACCTGTCCTCGAAACAGGCAGCATGTTTTCTTTCAACATTGTACAGTTTAAAATGGTATTCTTTACGTTGTGGCTGTATATTGTGGATCCTGATTCTGACTCTGAGGTAGAACATTTGCTTTATTCAATAGTTATTTTGTTGATGCACTGTACAAATTTATAATGTACAACGTCGTGTTTCTAAAAGTTTCTATTGTGTTAATATTTTGTTTAATGCTTGCTTTTGCAGGCAATTGATGTAATGGCTACAGCTCTTGAGTATGGACTGGATGACCTCAAAACTGTAAGCAGAATTTTGTTCTTCTGTTATTTTGTGTGTGAACATACTGTAAACTTCCAAAGATATGTATTTATTTTATTTTATTTACTTATTCATTTATTTTATTTATTTATTCCTGTTGGCTATAGTGTTATATATGTTTTAAATTGCACATTCCGTATATAAATACAATGCATAGAATGTACGCTTTTAAGTGTAACAATTGATGATAGTCAACAAGATTAAGTATTAATGATTAAAACAGTAATTAACTGTTTTTCTATTTCAGTTGTGTGAAGACTACTTGGTTTCCACAATAGACAACAACAATGCCTGTGACAGAATCCAGGCAGCCCAGACCTATCGTCTCGATGGATTGAAGAGGAAAACTTTGGAATTCATTGAGGATAACACAAAAGTATGTCCTATTAAAGTAGTTGAATGTAGGGCTGCAAGTCAGGATGAATTATAGTATTGATGATTGACATACATAGCATGAGCACAGAAGAATAGCTCAATTCCCTCAGACATCCCTAAGGAAGAGCTTCCACAGCGTTTTTGCGATTTCTTCTCTAGCAAAATCAAAGCTCTGAGAGATGAGCTGGACTCCCACGTTGTTGAGCCAGCTTCTTTTGAAGAGTATAGCGGTCCTCTGTTAACCCATTTCCGCCTCGTGACAGAAACAGAGATAATGAATCTCCTGAAGAAGATGCCAAGCAAAACGTATTTGCTTGACCCCATCCCCACTCCCTTGACGAAACAATGTTTGGTAGAACTTGTTCTTATTATCACCTCAGTAGTTAACTCGTCTCTGGTCAGTGGCATAGTGCCACCTCAGTTCAAACAAGCTGTGATCACCCCCATTCTCAAGAAGCCTGGGCTTGACCCGAACGTGTTAAAACACTATAGACCGGTGTTGAACCTGCCTTTCATGGCGAAGGTCTTAGAGAAAGTGGTTCTAGCCCAACTGATCGAGCATCTGCTAGCAAACAATCTGTTAGAAGTGTATCAGAGTGCATACAGAAAGGATCACAGTGTGGAGACAGCCGTGCTGAATGTTCTGGATGGCCTACTAATGAGTTCAGATCAGAAGCGAGTTTCTCTCATGGCGCTTCTTGACCTCAGCGCGGCTTTCGACACGCTGGATCATTCTGTACTGCTTCAAAGACTTAACAAATCATTTGGCCTACGTGGTGTTGTTCATGACTGGTTTGTGTCGTATGTGCAGGATCGCTTTCAGTCAGTTCTGGTTGATGGTGTTTTATCATCACCCGACTCACTTGTATTTGGTGTACCTCAGGGTTCTGTGTTGGGGCCTGTGTTATTTACATTGTATTCTCAGCCACTTTCAGATGTCATCACAGACCATGAATGCAATTTCCATAAATATGCAGACGATACTGAACTGTCCAAGAGTTCTCAGCCATCAGACTTTAAGACTGTGCAGTCAGACATTCAAACTTGCATCCATGATGTTCTTTCCTGGATGGATAGCAATAAGCTTAAATTGAACACTGAAAAAACTGAAATCATGCCAGTAGGCAAAGCCTCGTTTCTCAGGCAGGTCGGCAGCGACTCCCTAGTTGTAAATGGCAGCAGCATTCCGTACCAAGACTCCGTGCGCTATCTTGGAGTCAAAATTGACCAAACCTTGTCAATGCAAGATCAAATTGGTACTATTTGTCGTGCTACTTTTCTCGAGATGAGGCGCATTGCCTCTATTCGACCGTTTTTAACCGAGTCAGCGTGTGCAGCTCTTGTCAATGCTTTTGTGACATCACGGCTTGACTTCTGCAATTCTGTTCTGGTGGGTCTTCCAACTGAACAAATAAATCGCCTTCAACGCGTACAAAACAACGCAGCGCGTCTTATTTTGAAACGGAAGAAAAGGGATCACACCACTCCCTTACTATGCAAGCTTCACTGGCTGCCGGTGAAGTTTCGCATTCAATTCAAGGTCTGCATTTTGGCATTTCGGTTCTTTGAAGGCACACTACCATCCTACCTAGCCAATGCACTTGTAGCCTATAAACCAACTCGGGCACTACGTTCTTCGTCTGAACGTCTTTTAACAGCGCCACTCCGAAATATGAAAACTTTCGGAGAACGTGCATTTTCTTTTGCTGCGCCTACTCTCTGGAATTCGCTGCCGGCAAACATGAGAGGCGTATCTGACTTGGCAACATTCAAATCGCAACTGAAAACATATTTGTTCAAGCTTGCGTTCAAATAATAATAATTATTATTTTTGTTTTTATTTCATTGTAATATTATGCCATATGTGTTGTAATGACAGGATGTACAATGGATGAATGCGAGTGGGTGCGCAATGAGTCACAATATGAGATTTGCGCGATATAAGTACCATTCATTATTATTATTATTATTAATTCCTATAATACCAACACAGTGTGCAGGACCTGGGTTTGTTTCTTGATAATAGCTGGAGATTTTTAATCAACTTTCCGTTATGACTCTTTATACCATATTCAGAGGTGCCAACCAGTACGGATTGACCGTATTTAATTCCGACGAAGTGAATTAAATACGGAAATACGGTAGCTTTTATAAAAATACGGAGGAAAAGTTGCCGATCGTTTATCTTGGCCAGCGGTGCTTCTGTACCGGTTTCTGGTCTCATAATAGTACTCCTGCACTCACTGAACTTCGCTGTGTTCAACAAGCTGATTTTCATGGTGATTTTAGAGTAAAACAAGTGTGGTGTTCAACAAGCTGATTTTTATCGTGATTTTAGAGGATTGAGAATAGCCTTCTGTTTCAGAGGGAAGCCTGTCGTTACTTTATAGTGTCATAGGCTAGGTTTTGCGAGAAAAAAAAAAAGACAAGTGTTAAAAAATACTGACAAACGGGTCCGGAAATACTGACAAGAAGATTAGGGGGTTGGCACCTCTGCATATTTTACCTTCCCCAAGATCACTTTGGTGGCAAATTAGAGAACCTGGTCATTCTCGAGACAGGCTCAAATAAACAAACATATACACTGGTCGAAGATGTTCAGGGTGGATCAGTCCTTCATATTTGGTTAAATTAGGCTCACTTCCAAACACAATTACTTTTTATATATATGTTTGTGACCAGCATATAATATGGATCTCTTTGTTTTGGTATGTGCAGTCAGTTTTCCACTCCAAAGGGTTTGAGGAGATGTCTGAAGACACTCTGTGCACCATCCTGTCCAGCGATAACCTCATGCTGGATGAAATGGAAATCTTCCAGGCTGTATTCAATTGGGCCAGTTTTAATGCTGTAAGTGATGATGATGATGATGATGATGATGATGATGATGATGATGATGATGATGATGATGATGATGATGATGATGATGTGGAGAGGAATGTGCAAGGATGGGCAAGTAGCGAGAGTAGCGACTACATTTTGTAGTTTCGCTACTATTTGGAGTAGTTTGTAACGATCCAAACTACATATTGTAAAAATGTAGTTGTAAAGCAGTGAACTACAAATTTGTCAGTAGCGAAGTAGCGAAAATGTGTTTTTCGCTACGCTACTTTCCTTGCCGTGTGACTTGCACTTTCAGTCAAGCCGAAGCGAGTGCTGTCTCGCGCGAGATTGATCGCTCGCTCAGCGAACGGAAGCCTGATTGTGATAGGCTGAAAGCAAAAGCCAGCCACGTGACTTTCAAAAGCGCGCGTCAGTCATCTCAATCTTTGTTCGGGCAAATCAAGCACAGAACGCACAAATTTTAGACCGCAAAGGATGGAAAAACTTCCAACTTTGTTTAAACCATATGTAGAATTGTTCATTTCAAAGAAGAAATGGACAATGCATTTATATTTAAATGGAAGTACGGATGCAATGAGTATTCAACGAACAAGACGACAGCATCCAATCTAAGGCTTAATCTCAAGTCTGCGTGTACAACCTTATGGCTGTATTTATGTTTTGTATCAGACATAACAGAGTACATGTCACTTTTTTTTCCCTATTTTTGACTTTTATTATTAATTTATTATTAATAATATTTTTTTGTATTTTGCAAATGGTACATAATGTATTAAGTGTGCTCCTATATAATGATCTTGACTTGCAATGTTATCAATAACAAATTTTGTAGTCTAAGGAAATATTTTGAATCTTTTTTTTTTTTTTTTTTTGTAATCTGATAAAGAGCATATATTATTAAAAGTGTTCCCTTTTTTTTCTTTTCATTAAAAAAAAAAATTACTTACATTTAAAAAATACTTAGCAGTCCCATTGTGATTATCCTATCCTATCCTATCCTATCCCGTAACCCGGAAGTCGTAGGGGCACCACAGATGATCGTTTAACCAGCATACTCCATCTTTCTCTGTCCTTAGCAGCCCTGATGGCTTCGCTCAGTGTCAAACCAGTCCATTCTTTTTCGGTCTCCCTCTTCTTCTACCTCCTTGCACTGTGCCTTGCAGAATAGTCTTTGCAAGGCCTGATGATCTGGTGATCCATGTTTCGCAAGCATATAGGAAGATGGAGATGACAAGGGAGCGCCGCAGTCTTACTTTGGAATGTAGACTGATGGTCCTGTCTTTCCAAATGGGCTTCAACCTTGTCAGGGCAGCAGTTGTTTGTGCGATCCTGGAGAGGACTTCCTGTCGGGACCCATTGTCTGATACAATGGCTCCTAAATATTTGAAGCTATGCACTGTGATGAGGGATTGGCCTTAGACTTTGATGTCCGTGTTGATGCCATTGGTGTTGTTGGTCATCATTTTGGTTTTCTCTGCACTTATTTCCATTCCATAAGCTCTGGAGGTGGTGTCAAGCCTCTGTACCAGCTGTTCAAGTTCTTGTTCCTCTCCAGCCAATCCATCAATGTCAGAAATTGTGATTAAAGTTTAAAAAAAAAAAAAGTAGTTTGAAAAGTAGTTAGCTACTTTTTTTAAAGTAGCGTAAAAGTAGCGAACTACATTCCTTCAAAATGTAATTGTAAAGTAGCGAACTACTTTTTTAGACTAATGTAACTGTAGTGTAGCGAACTACTTTTCAAAAGTAGTTTGCCCATTCTTGGGAATGTGGCAATAGTAAAGGTGATGATGATGATAATGAACACCAGGTGTGAATGGCAGTGTGTATGAATATTAAGGAGTTGAAAGAATAATTAAATATATGATTATGGTTATGATATATATTTATGTTTTTAAAAGGTAAAGGTGTCCCCGTAAACATTCGGTTGTTGGCGGGTGGGGAGTAGGAGAGCATTTGTAACCTCCCTTTTCCATAGACCAACTTAATGAGGGTTGTGCCTATCTAGATCCTGTCCCTCGCTGCTTAACTTCCCTGCATGGGTCCAACTGGCCAAAAGTAAAAAAAAACGGACAGGCCGGGGTCTAGGGGGGGGGGGGGGGGGCGAAGCCCGCCCCCCTTCGCTCCGCCCCCCTTCCCTCCCTCCCCGGAATAAAACGACTTTTTAGCATTTGAAGAGTTAATATTCAAATAGATTTAAAAGGCTCTCTTTCAATCTGAACAAAAGGAACAGTGTCACCTTTGTTATTTTTTACATTTGAATCTACATCTGTGACCAAGTCTCCTTCCTTCATCCAAGGCATTTTTTTCTAAGATGAATTCTTTGTAACTTCGTATTGAATCAAATAGTGCGGCAAAATATTTACGGGGTTTACACAATTGCACAGCACGGGCTGTTTCCGTTTCCTATCCTATCCTATCCTGTCCCATAACCCGAAGGTCATATAGGGGCACCACAGATGATCGTTTAACCAGCATACTCCATCTTTCTCTGTCCTCAGCAGCCCTCATGGCTTCGCTCAGTGTCAAACCAGTCCATTCTCGAATGTTGTCCTCCCACCTCTTTTTCGGTCTCAATGGTCTTTGCAAGGCCTGATGATCTGGTGACGTGGCCATACCATCGGAGTTTCCGTTTCTTCACCACTGTGAGCAGGTCATCGTGTTGTCCAATGGCTTGTGTGATGGTCTGTCGGACTTCGTCGTTGGTGATGTGTTGGGTATAGGAAATGCACAGAAGTCTTCTGTAGCACCTCATCTCCATGCTTTGTATTCTTCGTTGGAGATCTGCTGTGAGGGTCCATGCTTCGCAAGCATATAGGAAGATGGAGATGACCAGAGAGCGCAGCAGTCTTACTTTGGAATGTAGACTGATGGTTCTGTCTTTCCAAATGGGCTTCAACCTTGTCAGGGCAGCAGTTGTTTGTGCGATCCTGGAGAGGACTTCCTGTCGAGACCCATTGTCTGACACAATGGTTCCTAAATATTTGAAGCTGTGCACTATGTTTAGGGATTGGCCTTGTACTTTGATGTCCGTGTTGATGCCATTGGTGTTGTTGGTCATCATTTTGGTCTTCTCTGCACTTATTTCCATTCCATAAGCTCTGGAGGTGGTGTCAAGCCTCTGTACAAGCTGTTCAAGTTCTTGTTCCTCTCCAGCCAATCCATCAATATCATCCGCAAAACGAAGATTGGAGATTGCTCTGCCCCCTATGCTGACTGTGCCTTCGTGATCTGCAAGAGCATCTGACATGATGCGCTCTAGGAAGATGTTGAAGAGTGTTGGAGAGAGTAGGCATCTTGACGCACACCGATTGTTGTTCTGAACCAGTTCCCGATGACGCTGTTATGGAGGACTGCACTGGTAGCCTTGTCATACAGGCTTTTGATGACTTCTATAATTTTAGGGCTGATGTTGTACACTTTCATGGTTGCCCATAGAGCTGCATGCCAGACTCGGTCAAATGCCTTCTTGAAGTCTATGAACACATGATATAGATGTTGTTGGTGCTGTAGGTATTTCTCACAGATTATTCTGAGGTTGAAAATCTGTTCAGTGGTACTTCGCCCTGCCACGAATCCTGCTTGTTCTTCAGCTATGATTTGTTCAGCTTGTGGTTTCAACCTGTTGAGTATTATTTTCAGGAGGACCTTGCTGGGATGGCTGATGAGGCTGATGGTGCGGTAATTTTCACACTCCTGAAGGTTACCTTTTTTTCCGTTTCCTGTCAGCAAAGAAAGATTGGCTTTTTTAAAAGAGTGTTTTCCGTACTCTTCTCAGTTTTTCTATATTACGGGGTTTTTTTTTTTTTTTTTTTTTTTGGGGGGGGGGGGGGGGGGGGGGGGGGTGTTGGGGGTTGGATTTTCCAAAAATAGGGAATTTCCGTTTTAATAGATCTTTAAAATATGGTTTCCGTCTGGAAACGGAAAAAGTTGGACCCCTGTCCCTGGTTCTAAACAGATCTTATAGGTACCCATTCACAGCTGGGTGGATTGGGGTGTCGTGCACTTGTTTCAATCTTTTTGTGTTGTTTGGTGGTTGCCTTCATGCATGGTCACCCATCCAAGTACTAACCCTTGCTGACGTTGCTTAACATGAAAATTGCTAGTGGTGTGTCAGCACCCAAAGAAATTCTAATTGTTATCATGCACATATATCTACAATAGTAATTCTTTTTTATGCTCACTGTTTTAATTTATTGATGATGATGATGATGATTTGACTAGAATTGTGCGTTTTAAATTTTAAATTTTGTGTTTTTAGCTTTCTTTCTTATTAATTTATTTATTTATTTACTTCAGGTGGTAACAGGTAAAAAGATTGACCAAGTGGGCAGAGAAGCTGTCAAGTGTGTGCGTCTTCCTTTGCTTTCGGTGGAAGAGATTGGACAGTTAGAGGAGAAGAACAAACAAGACAGACTTGTACCTGTAAGTATAATTTTCCTGTCTGTTAAACTGTAGAAGGCGGTACTATCCAAGTGGAAAAATGACGACTAAACAAATTATCAATAAATTTAAATTTTTAAAAAATAACAAAGATACGTGCAGTTCTCAATGGTTAAGAGAGGGAACTCCTGTGTGAGTTGCTGTATGAAGTTTTTAAGAGATATAAGGTTGCTTCTCTTGTTTTAAATTTCCTCCTGGAGCAAACTTGAGCTTTTGAAACATTTTGAAATTTGGCAGAACATTTTTGGGACAAAAATGAAGTCTGTCGAGATCTACTTTTGCAGATGGAGTCATTTGCTTTGGCATGGAAGCTGCATGCGACCAAACACGGAGAAAAAAACAATCCCTTGACTACAACTCGGAGAGGAACCACAAGCAGAGACTCACACAAGTTTCTAGATGCATCCAAACATTAGAGCAGTTATATTGACCTTGTATGATGCATATATACATGCATACAAAGGCACTCACCCTTTCATTACACTCACATGCACATGTACATGCACACATACACATGGTTCCACGAATGCATGCACACAGTATGCAAACTTTCTCTCTCAAACACACACACACACACACACACACACACACACACAACTGTTGTGATGACTTTCATGAAACTCTACATACGTTACTTTGATAGTTTTACAAATTTGTCAATTTTTTTAAGCTAACCCTAACCCTAACTCGATCTAACCCTAACCCATACCCTAACCCTTAATCTAACCCTAAGCCTAACACATCCCTAACCCTAACGGAACACTGTTTTGACGTCAAATTAACAGGGTCCGTCAAAAGAAAGTACGTAGAGGTTCAAGTGTATGTCAAAATAAAGGCGTTTCTACCTAGCCACACACTCACCCACACACACACACACACACACACACACACACACACTCCTTAATTTAAATCAGCAGGTTGCATTGGTCATAAATTAAACATTTAGCCAATGTTGAAAGGTAATGTTATACATTTATCACATTTATTTTAATCAAACACTAGAATAGTTTTCATATGATGTATAAAACTTTGTGTGGATTGTGAATGACTGTGCAGAAGGTACTTAGATAAATGTTTTTGTCAAGAGCTACAACAATGCCTATCCTCCTATCCTGTCCCGTAACCCGAAGGTCGTAGGGGCACCACAGATGATCGTTTAACCAGCATACTCCATCTTTCTCTGTCCTCAGCAGCCCTGATGGCTTCGCTCAGTGTCAAACCAGTCCATTCTCGAATGTTGTCCTCCCACCTCTTTTTCGGTCTCCCTTTTCTTCTACCTCCTTGCACTGTGCCTTGCAGAATAGTCTTTGCAAGGCCTGATGATCTGGTGACGTGGCCATACCACCGAAGTTTCCGTTTCTTCACCACTGTTAGCAGGTCATCATGTTGTCCAATAGCTTGTGTGATGGTCTGTCGGACTTCGTCGTTGGTGATGTGTTGGGTATAGGAAATGCCCAGAAGTCTTCTGTAGCACCTCATCTCCATGCTTTGTATTCTTCGTTGGAGATCTGCTGTGAGGGTCCATGCTTCGCAAGCATATAGGAAGATGGAGATGACAAGGGAGCGCAGCAGTCTTACTTTGGAATGTAGACTGATGGTCCTGTCTTTCCAAATGGGCTTCAACCTTGTCAGGGCAGCAGTTGTTTGTGCGATCCTGGAGAGGACTTCCTGTCGGGACCCATTGTCTGATACAATGGCTCCTAAATATTTGAAGCTATGCACTGTGTCGAGGGATTGGCCTTGGACTTTGATGTCCGTATTGATGCCATTGGTGTTGTTGGTCATCATTTTGGTCTTCTCTGCACTTATTTCCATTCCATAGGCTTTGGAGGTGGTGTCAAGCCTCTGTACCAGCTGTTCAAGTTCTTGTTCCTCTCCAGCCAATCCATCAATGTCATCTGCAAAACGAAGATTGGAGATTGCTCTACCCCCTATGCTGACTGTGCCTTCATGGTCTGCAAGAGCATCCGACATGATGCGCTCTAGGAAGATGTTGAAGAGTGTTGGAGAGAGTAGGCATCCTTGACGCACACCGATTGTTGTTCTGAACCAATTCCCGATGGCTCTGTTGTGGAGGACTGCACTGGTAGCCTTGTCATACAGGCTTTTGATGACTTCAATAATTTTTGGGCTGATGTTGTACACTTTCATTGTTGCCCATAGAGCTGCATGCCAGACTCGGTCAAACGCCTTCTTGAAGTCTATGAACACATGATATAGATGTTGTTGGTGCTGTAGGTATTTCTCACAGATTATTCTGAGGTTGAAAATCTGCTCAGTGGTGCTTCGCCCTGCCCTGAATCCTGCTTGTTCTTCAGCTATGATTTGTTCAGCTTGGGGTTTCAACCTGTTGAGTATTATTTTCAGGAGGACCTTGCTGGGATGGCTGATGAGGCTGATGGTGCGGTAATTTTCACACTCCTGAAGGTTACCTTTTTTGGGAAGAGTGATGACAAGCGACTGGGTCCATGGTATAGGCCACTCCCCACTCTGCCAGATCTTGTTACAGATAATGGTGAGGGCATCAATCATCGTTTCTCCTCCTGCTTGTAGCAGTTCCGCGGGTATGTTGTCCACTCCTGCTGACTTCCCTTTCTTTAGCGCTTGCACTGCTGCCTCAACTTCTTCCCGGAGAATTGGGAGGATTTCTTCTTCTTCTCTGTTCTCTGGACATGCTAGAACTGATGGGTCTCCATTTGGTGTATGGTTGTAAAGGTCAGAGCAGTACTCTGTCCATCTGTCCAAGACTTCTTGTTCTTCTGTAAGGCATATGCCAGACTTGCTTTGGATAGTGGAGACTTTGGGCTGTTTGACACTTGTCAGTCGCTTCACAGTCTGGTAGGCCTTCACAACAATGCGGTCAATAAATAAACACGCCAACCAACTAACCATTTTGCCAACGTACGGACCAGTTGGCCACATCCAGGTCACATGGATATTACCTTGCCAAATGGTTTAAGATGGGGAAAGGAATGCACCACCAAACTACTTGTGATTTACTGT
This sequence comes from Oncomelania hupensis, assembly GCA_036898135.1. Classification (NCBI taxonomy): domain Eukaryota; kingdom Metazoa; phylum Mollusca; class Gastropoda; order Littorinimorpha; family Pomatiopsidae; genus Oncomelania; species Oncomelania hupensis. Next base: position 28,583,614 of record CM072516.1, on the reverse strand, counting down.
CTTACCAAAACATGGAATTTTACAAATGTAAAACTGCCGATTTCGTTTTACATAATGTTGTAGTTATTTGCAGGAGAGAAACATGGATATTAACAGTAACATTGATAGAACACGCTGATTATGGTTCCAATAATCATTGAGGATGCAATATTCCATTCTGATTTAAAACTATTTTGCTGAATGAGTTTGTTTCAACCTTTGATTTTACTTTCATCCCTATCACATTTTTACTTAGTATGTTAAAGTTTGTTTATAATGTTGATTATTTTTACCATTATGTGTAAATTCATCACGTTTTATTACTGTTAGTATTCACACCAGCTCAATGCCTATGTGAGCAGCTGTCTTTGGTTCCCCCACATTTTGCTGGCTGCGGGCTATTTATAGCTTGCCTACATCCTCCCTTCCAGTGAAAGGAAAGGAAAGAAGCACTGGCGAAGCTATCGGCGAAGCTATTTATAGCTAGCCTGGCTGAACTAACCTCAAAACCTAAAAGCTTTGGTTGAGTCGGTATGTATTATATATATATATATATGTGTAAAATGTATTTTGTTGCCTGGAACTGTGATATATAATTTATTAACTCCTGTGAACTGTTAGTAGTAAGGATTGTTTTTTTTGTTCACTTCCAAATGTGGTGATGCTGAGCAGAGTGATGGTTTTTATATGTGTGTGAAGAATGAACATTGAAGTTTACAAACCCACCATAGGCGATATGGCAGATGGGGATAACCATCCCAGGGAATAGAGAGTATAGGGACCTAAATCAACACTGAACTATCAGAGCAATCACACTGCTTAGATGGACAGTGAAAACGGCCAATTTTTATCTTGCCCACCACGGGATTCGAACCTGGGTTCATCAGTTTGCCAGGCGAACGCTCTACCACTGAGTTACGGCAGTTGGGCGGCAATATAGGTGTTTCTGTAACCATTTTCATTGTTGAGTTTAAGGCGTTCAGTGTGAATTCTCCTTTGTGGATAATAAATATATATCTTGACTTGAGTTGACTTGATTTGATATAGAAAAGTCTTTTAACTGCTATAATTGTATATCATAGAATAAGTCAAGTGTAATTATTGTTGAGTTAATTTTGACTGTATTTAGTTTCATGTGTTGTTGAATGTGGATTGAGTTTTGTACTGCATACAGTTTAAAATTTTCTGTTAGGTGACAGTAAAGGAAGGTGATTGAGAGAGAAAGAGAGAGAGCTGAGAGACAGAGACAGAGAGAGAGAGAGAGAGAGAGAGAGAGAGAGAGAGAGAGACAGACAGACAGACAGAGAGAGACAGACAGAGAGAGAGAGACGTACAGACAGACAGAGAGGGGCCGTGTTCTGCATGTAAGCTTATGCTTCCTTTGTTTGTGCATTCATGAGAACAAAATATTCCTTTTTTTTTTGTTAAAGGTATTTATTATAATTTAGCTGACTGCTTTTTTTAAATTGTAATTGTAGCTATTACTGTCTGTACTCATTTTACTACATAAAATTCCACACCTGACAAGCATTTAGTGTGTTGCAGGGATAGCTCAGTGATCAGAGCGTACGACTTGTGTGGGCGCATCTTGGGCGACGTGGGTTCGAATCCTGACTTCAGCAAACTATATTGTGTGATTGCTGGATATTACCAGCCAGCGCCTTGAGAAGCTCTCTGAGCTTCTAAGTGTGCTATATAAGAGAAATATCTCTCTTTCTTTCTTTGTAGTAACCATTGACTGTATTATTAGAATGATTAGTTTAATAATAATAATGTCTATTATATTTTTTTTAAATATGATCAACGTCTTTCTTAGCACAAATTGCATGCATGAATATGATCAGATGTAGTACTTTGATATTTTCTTTTATATGTTTCATGGAGGAAAGTATACAAGCAATCGATCAGTATATTGTCCAACATATATACGTGAGGCAGTTATGAATGTTTGTACCTGTCGCTATAGATGTGTAGCAGGGCTGGTGCCAGACACTTATCATGGAATATCTCTTAACATTACATAATATATTTGAGTAACTTTGAGTTATACATAAATATATGTGTGAGATGCTGCTGCGCATATATATGACCAGTGTGCAAATAAAATCTCATAATTATTGTTCATGACCTGCATATCCTAATTCTCTATCTCAAAAAGACAAATTGTATGTAATTAATGTATAATATCCCTAGTGTCGACCTAGATTTGTACATTCAGATGACTAATTTTAATAAACTGATCCAGTCCTTTATGCTTTGTACATACATATAACATATTTGATGTATTTTGTACATTCAATCATTTGACGTATCAATTGGTACAATTTTTATATGCTAAACCATTCAATACACATATGTCTGTATACGTGGGTCATCTTAATTATTTTCAGATATTTTTTTTTAGTGGAATTGTGCTGTATAAAAAATTATCCATGCAAACATTAAGTCATGTTAATCCAACTTTAAAAACCTATTGTTGATCATGTGTGTATTTCATTTGTTCATGTTAATCCAACTTAAAAAATATATTGTTGGTCACTTGTATATTTCATTTGTACAGTAAAACTGAATGTTAAAGTACCATATGTGGGAATTTTTTGTGTTTTTGTTATATGATTTACATTTAGTTTAAATCTGTCTGTTGATGATTTATATATCACCACTGTAAGTACTAAGTGAAACAAGCAAAAACAATAACTGTATATACAGATAAACAGAAACAATATAATACAAAAATTCATAAATAAAGTCAAATATATAATTCAATTAAATTCAACAAATCTAGCTAATTATAAAACCAACTTTGCATGATTGCTACTGATGACTAAAGGAGTAAATGAAGTAGAATAAATAGATTAATTAAAACTACTTTTAAACAAATATACCTTAAAATATAACTGTAGAAGAATTAACACATGTAGAGAATGAAAAGTCTGCATGCACGGTGGTGGGACAGGGGAAAAAAAGATGAACAAAATAAAAGTAGTAACACCAAATCAGTATTATTCATATTATATTACTATAGTATAAGCGTCCATGATCTTGCCTTAATTATTGTGTTTGTTTAAAAATTATACACAGATACTTTGTGTATAAAATAAAGAAATGGATAGACATACCCAGAAATAAATAAATGCATGATTGGGTGGGGGGGGGGGGGGGGGAATAATGATGAGAAAATGAAAGTAGTAATACCAAATCAAAATTATCATATTATATAGCATCCTTTCTCTTTCCTTTGTGTATACATTTGTTTAAAAATTCTACACAGATACATGGTTTATTTTAATATTAAATTTTAGAAATGAATAGACATACCCAAAAGTAAATCAACAAACTTATTATTATAAACGTTACATATTCAGACTTTTCAGTATTTCCAAAGATAACAGTTTCTGCCCTAAGTACACCAAAGGCCTTTGAGAACACTTGATTATATTTTTGGATAGTCAACGTAGACAGGTTTTTAGGTCGGTTGTGGTAGCTTATGCAGGCATACTTTTTATCCTTTGTCTAGTCATAGAGAGTATCTATGGTCTAGTTTAATAGGCTTAACTCTCCTCACAGTAGGAGAGTTCCTTGGAATTTGTTGTGCCGTACGTCTATCTGCATTGGTATGTGTTTATTTCCTTTCTTTTCACACTTGAATAATTGATGCAGCAGAAGTACGCGCACAATTTATTTCCATTTCGTAATCTGTGTAAGGAAGAACAAAACATAAGAATTTACTTACTGATCATTGAAGAGACTAAAGAGGAATGCAGGTGCCCTACCTAGTACCTACCCTTGGCTTGCACAAAATCGTAGATGATGTGCCGCTTCCTAAGTTCCGATGTTAGTCTACGTACCTGGGTCTTTTCGCGTGGAGTTATTACTAGTACTTAAAAAATAAATAAATAAAATGAAGTTTTAAAAAATAAAAGTAATGTTATTAAGAGCGATCGGGGTCAAATTTCGACGCACATACTTTTATACAAACATGACAGTGGGTGACCTGCACACCCACACTGCCTGGCTGCCAGTCCACAAAAATCAAAATACTATACAGTAACACCCACACACACACACACACCCACACACACATACACACACTCGCTCTCTGCCTCTCTCTCTCTCTCTCTCTCTCTCTCTCTCTTGAAATTTGTTAATAGTACTGTCAACAAAGTACTGTCAGCAAAGTATGTCTTAATTTCGCTTTGTTTTAAAGTATTCTCTCTCTCTCTCTCTCTCTCTCTCTCTCTCTCTCTCTCTCTCTCTCTCTCTCTCTCTCTCATTTACGCACTTAATTACATGCTTCATCATGAAATGTTAAAATTCGAATACCAAGAAATGTTAAGAAATCAGCTAGAACTAGAAGTAGAAGTAAACAATAACTGAATCAATCTGGTTGGATTGGTTATATAATATATTTGATCTATAATTTCCATTGGTTTGATTTTTTTTAAATACGAACTTTGAAATAGGAAACATACTGAAATGCATGACAGGGTCTGCATATTTGGCCACTTATTATATTTATATTTATATTTTAATTTTTATACAATCAATCATATATTGTAACAATGGTTTGAGAATGAGAGTTTTTAAAATAAATATTAATTTTTATGTTGTATTATTTACATTATTTTTATTTAATTCTTAATATTATCTTTTTGAGGATTATTACCAAATGGTGTATCAGAGATGGCTGGGGCTCACGACGCTCCGACATATGTTGGAGAGGATGCATAATCCTCTGCTGCCTCTGCTACTCAGTGTGGACTAATTACATTACAAAATATTTGGTTTGTTTTAACTTGTCAGAAATTTAGCATCGATTTAGCATTTATAAACAATTGCAGATTCGTATAGTTTTAATAATGGTAATGATTAAATTTTAAAAGGAAATTAAATCAACTTAACAAACAAAACTCAGGCAGTATTTAATATAGCATGCATAGGCCCCTCCTGAATGTACAACAGTCATGTTGTACATGTTCTTAGTTGAGGGATCATAGACAAACAGCATATTTGCTGCAAAGAAAATAATGTGCTCATTGAAGCTTTTAGGAAATGGGATTGACACTGAGTGCAAGAACTAGTCTAACTCTAAGGTGTAGGCAAACTTATACTTATAGGCTTAAGAATACGATACTGGGACAAAGAATTTCCTCTTTGAAAATTAGTAATTGACTAAGAGTTGTAATTGCAGGAGTATAACTAAGTTATAATGAATTTTCTTTTTAAATGAGTCTTAAACATTTGTTGATTTCGGTTCTTCTTCTTCTTCTTCTTCTTCTTCTTCTTCTTCTTCTTCTTCTTCTTCTATCTATCTATCTATCTCTTTCTCTCTCTCTCTCCTCTCGCTCTCTCTCTCTCTCTCTCTCTCTCTCTCTCTCTCTCTCTCTCTCTCCCCCCTTTCCCCCTCTCCCTCTCTTTCTCTTTATTATAACTAAAGGTAAGAAGGCCAGCTTTAGCGTTGTAATAAATGAGTGGAGCCCTATAAGCTTCAAGATCGAACTTGTTCCTCCTGTTCTGCTTCATGTGTTTTCTAGACTTTCTTCTTCTTTCTGTTAACGCTTTCATCACAGTGAAGATTAGACCAACTTACATAGCATTAAAACTATAATGTAGTTCAGGAAACAACTTTTTTTAAATTGTTTACAAACAGGTGGGCATGCATGTGAATTGAAAAAGAAATTGAAAGGACTGTTCTTCACTATGTTAGTTTTGAATGAATGGCTTGATGAATATAAACATCATATAAAATATTGGCTTGTCACTAATGACATGTGTATAATTATCCATATATTTCTAGACCTATCCTTCTAGGTTTAAAACATTACCATTTAAAAATCTATTTTATACCATTAAAACTAAAATAGTTTCATTGGGATCAGAAGTACAACAAATAAAGCATGCAGTGAGTGCTGTACTATGGTGCGGAGGCGCTTGCAAGTTTCCAGCTGCATTTGTTTGAGAGGGGTAAATGCTTCCCTGAGGACCCTGTACCCTTGCAGGGCCTTGCCACCCCCATATGAATGATTCAGTTTGACCTGAAGCTGGGGTCATGGGTGCCCTATTTGGGGATGGAAATCCTAGTGCAGCCTACACAGTATGCTGTGTGTGTGTGTTCTGCTTGTTGTATGTAGCCTACCTGTCAGACTGGAGTGAGAGAGAGGGAGTGAACCTGCCTAACCACTGTGTAAAGTCTATAGAACCTGTGCTGTACTATACTATAGGCAGTTGTGTTGCTGTAGTCAGTCCTAACTTAAAGGAACTAATGTGTTGTGGATGTTTTTCACTTTATTTCAACATCCTCATAATTTCTTGTGCAGATTTACAACACAAAAGTAAGCATTAAAATATTTTTGTGGATTCTTTGAGTTATGGAATTTGGTTTTCAGGAGTGTTCTGGTGGTTTGTTTTGTGACTGGATTTTGCCTGTGTATAATTTGTGTCTTGAAATGTTGATTCCACAAAAGTGGAATATGAGTTTCTTATTTGACCATCATTATAATCATAATTCATATGCAGTATGATATCAGAGGACCTAGTGATCCTTGATAGGGAGAAATTTACAATTCTTAAAACATGAGGGTAAATTACAAGATCAAGAGTGAATTAGTTTTGGCATGGAGTCTGCGGATTCATGAGTCAGCTTTGGAGTTTTGCAAAGTTGTGATAAGTCGCACCTATATGAGTCCATGCTATCATGGACCACCGTGGCTTATAACAGATAATGACTCAGATTCATTGAAAGGAGAAGGGATTATGAAGAAGAAGAAAGATGAGCATGTGTCTACATGTGCATGTGTGTGTAGGTGAGAAAGAGAGAGAGAGAACTGTAGAATGTGTGACCTTTAGGAAAAAGGAACAAGTTTAATTGATCTCTCAATCTAGCTCTCTGGAGAGAAAGGGTGGGGATGAGGAGGGAGAGGGGGAAGAGAAAACTAAAAACAGAGAGTAGGTGATGGGGGAAAAAAATTCTTAATTATGCTTGAGAAACAAACGACAGATATTCTCATTATGATTTATGGTAACCATCAGAATTATTTGCTTGCTGTGGCGAGAATATTATGTTTAAATTTATGGTTAATGGCATAAACGCAGTGGGCATGTGGGTGTGTATATATGTGGGTGGGTATGCGGCTGTGTGCGTTCACGAGTGTCTACATGCTTTCATTCCATATTATATATATTCACATATATCTCTCAAATCATTCTCACAACAGGTTTATTTTTGTTGATACATAATTATTTATGATCTTGCCCTATGCAGTGAGTATCCTTGTGGCAAACAAAATTTTGACTATATTGACTATAAGAATATCTTGACTTGACTATAGTATAATGTAGTGTAATTTAGTGTAATATACTAGTAATAGTATAGTATAGTACTAGTTGAGTATAGCATCTATAGCGTAGTAAACTAGTATAGTATGGTGTAGTGTAGTGTAATATAATATAATATATAATATAATATAATATAATATAATATAATATAATATAATATAATATAATATTTATAATATAATTTAATATAGTTTAGTATATGGCGTAGCAATAGCATAGCATAGGATAGTCTAGTCTAGTGTAATATAATATAGTATAGTTTAGTATAGTATAGCATAGTAGTGATAGCATTTTAGGCTATCAGCCTTTGCCCTCTAAATAGATGTGCATTTATGAGCACACTTAATAATTAATTTTGTCATACCTGTAGTGTAGGCTTTCAGGCATCTGTCCTCAACGATTAGTCTACGCCTGCATAAGATGTTCCACAAAGGCACAGGGTTTTTGGTCTAACTTTACTGGCTGCTAAAACTAGTAAAAGGTTTTTGTAAGTTCTGTGTAAAGAATAGGTATTAAAATGTCATGGGTCAAATTCAGCCATTGGCGGGCATGAGATACCGAGCAGTCATTATAATGTGACTCTTTGTGAGGCTGCCAGATAATTTAGTCATTATTTTAAATGAAATTATGTTTTTATACTTACTTATCACTACTGAATAAGCAATCATTATTAAGTTACTAGGTGTTAATTTATTGTTTGCATTCTATCCTATCCTATCCCGTAACTCAAAGGTCGTTGGGGCACCACAGATGATCGTTTAACCACTTTAACCAGCATACTCCATTTTTCTCTGTCCTCAGCAACCCTCAGGCTCATGGCTTCACTCAGTGTCAAGCCAGTCCATTCTCGAATGTTGTCCTCCCACTTCTTTATCTGTCTCCTTTTTCTTCTGTCATTGTACCATGCCTTACCCCACCCCCATCCCCCCTGCGGGGGTGCCCGGGGGTGGGAGGTGGGTCGGTATAAATAGTATCCCCACTTTCTGTAAATTTAGTGCTTTAAATTCCCACTGTCACTGTCTTTCTCCTTTGTTCTTTCTCATTCCTACTGTTCTATCAATCTACTATACTATCTTCTTCTTCGCTAGACCAGTCACCTACCTTTTTTCTTGAAAACTCTTCCGGGACAAACTATTCATTTACGTGTGTGTGAGGTCTGTTGGATCAGCTTGGAAATATTGGACGTTTTCTGCCAAGTGGTCACTGGGGCTTCCTATGATTTTATTATTTGGCAATATAGGCATTTTATATGCATGTATTTTGTTGATATTTTATAATGATGTTTATATTCTATTTTGTTTTTGTAAACGGGGGTTCGATAAATTAGAGTATAGCCTCAGCATCCCCTGCATGGGATGTCTTTATTGTAAAGTGACTGGCTGGTGGAGTGCCTTCAGTGTTGCCACTAGGGTTGTTTCGGCAGATCTTTTATGCGGATCGGTGGCGAGTCCTCTTTCGGCGAAGTTGTGGTCTTGATTTTGTGGTCCTGATTCGGCTATACTGACCTGTGACCAGTCCAGATTTGGCTCGGAAGAGTCCGCTGGACCTAAAGCAATAATCATGAAATGTATTAAATGTAATGTACCGTGCCTTGCAGGATGGTTTTTGCAAGGCCTGATGCTCTGCTGACGTGGCCATACCATCGAAGTTTCCGTTTCTTCACCACTGTGTGTGAGCATATCATCATGTTGTCCAATGGCAATGGTTTGTGTGATGGTCTGTCGGACTTCGTTATTGGTGATGTGCTGAGTATAGGAAATGCCCAGAAGTCTTCTGTAGCACCTCATCTCCATGCTTTGTATTCTTCGTTGTAGTCTGCTGTGAGGTACCATCGTCCGCAAGCATAGAAGGAAGATGGAGATGACATGGGAGCGCAGCAGCCTTACCTGAGAATGTAGACTGATGGCCCTGTTTTTCCAAATGCCGAAATGGGCTTGAACCTTGTGAGGGCAGCAGTTGTTTGTGCGATCCTGGAGAGGACTTCTTATTGGGACCCATTGTCTGATACAATGGCTCCTAAATATTTGAAGCTATGCACTGTGTTGAGTGATTGGTCTTGGACTTTGATGTCCGTGTTGATGCCACTGGTGTTGTTTGTCATCATGTTGGTCTTCTCTGCACTTATTTCCATTTTATAGGCTCTGGAGGTGGTTCATAAAATTTAGTAACAGATATTATGATTGTTTTGATGCTGAGACTGAGAGTGAGAATACACAAACACATATGACATAATACATTAGATACCCATTTATTTATAGACTGTCCAGTTATATAGTTCATGAAAACTTATCGTTCGTGAAACCATTTATTGTTTCTCCTTATACTTATAGTTTGCTAGTCTAAAATGAATGTATTATAATCCCATTACCTGAATGTTAGTCTTAATGGGGATAGGGAGTGTGTTTGTTTGGTTGATTTACACGAAAATCAAAAAATCTGTTAACAGCAAAGTTAGTTCGTTAGTTCATTATACATGGGATGGGGAGTGTGTGTGTGTGTGTGTGTGTGTGTTTGTTTGTGTGTGTGGATTGATTGATTTCAAAGAAAATTTGACAATCTGTCAAAAGCAACAACAACAGTTAAACATAAAATATATCAAACCCCAATTTAAACAAAACATTTAAATACTGATTCTGGGTAGGCTTGTCATACATGTCGCTCAGTCACTGCTCATCAACTGTTACTCATTTTTATCTCCGTTAGTGCCAAGTTGTCTGACAGTTCCCTAGCTTACTTGTGAGCACCAGTTGAGTAATTTAGTTGTAACCCCTTTGCAGTTCAGAACTAGCAGCTAGCTGCCAGCTTGACATTACTAGAATCCGAAATGAGGAAATATTTTTGGTGGATTTCAGCAGATGCGGGAAAGGGCAAGGGTGAATGGAAGGGGCAGGGGATAAACAGAACATAAAATTATGTGGAAGGGAATTGAAAATAATAATCTGACACATAGTTTGTCCTAGTATTCCCTTGCACCGGCATGCAGGAAAATTGAGTCCACTGTTACACAGTATTTTGTGTCTATGATCAAGCGAATGCTGCAGTAAGCACTATCCAAGTGCAATTATTTTAAAAAGAAAACATACATGATGGATTTCTTGCACGTTTGTGATGGGAACTGGTAAGAATTCGGCCTGTGATAGCAGCATCAGCTGCTAGCACAGTCAGCATCCTGGAATTTCCACTCAACACAAGAACAAAGAATTATAAATACAGCACAACCCCTCCCCCACCTCTCCCTATGGCCTATCCCTTTACCTTCTCACTTCCAGCTGATACCAAAAATGATATTGATTTAAATCAAATGGATATATATATATGATGTCCATTTGTAATGTGCCTGACGCCACCCATTGGCATTGCTGGTTGCTCTGTGTGGGATAGTATAGAGTTTATTATGTGCTGTGAAATCCTTCACTGCTCCAGTATAACTTTAAGAGATCATGGCTGCTTTACATTTTGAATTGTATAATGATTTTCCTTTAAATTGTTCTGGTGGTGCTGGTTGTTTTTCTGCATTTTCTTCTTATTTATCATTGATTTAATCTTCGTCTCCCTCATCTTCGTCTCTTCTTCTTCTTCTTCTTCTTCTTCTTCTTCAAGCCATTTAGGCTGGACGAGAATTAAGTCTTCATGAGTATAACCTACTGATGACTCAGCTATCTTCATTTGAGTAGATCTCTCTCTCTCTCTCTCTCTCTCTCTCTCTCTCTCTCTCTCTCTCTCTCCCCTCCCCTCATCTCTCTCTCTCTCTCTCCCCTCCCCCAGGGTTCCCACAAATTTGGGAAAACAAAATTCCATACTTTTTCCAGACTTTTTCCATGGCTTCCTAAACATTTTCAAGACCATCTTACACACACAAGAAACGAACAATTCTACATAGAATACTTATCACATACAAACACCGGCATAAAAAAAGGAATTGTGAGACGTGTACTTACAAAATACAAGACAGCCTATGATCTGTGATACTGACAGTCCATATGATTTTAATAAACAAATATGCCCTACGTTTTTTCATGTGTCATGTGTTTAAGTTCAACTTTCCTGAGAATGAACACACAATTCACAATTACTGTTTTATTTCTTTGAGCTTCTGGTCAATTTGGCACTCTAGAGTAATGGCTTCTGCCTCTTTTTTTGTCGCTGACCTGCGCAAAGCATTGGCCTTGGACAGAAATGATAGGCTCTCACTCTGCTCTGCCCTATCTGCAGATTTAAGCAGGTCTTTTGCACACAGTTCCAATCGTTTCTTCTTTGACTTCAGCTCTTCAATTTCATCTAACACTAACTTTCTTTTTTTTCTTCTCTTCTTCAAGGTAAACCTCATATCTGGATCTTGCACTAGCTGCATTGAAGAGGAGTGCTTTTTTAATTGGCACCTGACTGGCTCCACCTGCCTTAGCCAAATGGTCTGCTATAATTCTCTGTGCTGTTAGGATTTTCTGTGACATGTTGTCAGTCATTACTTCTTTACAGAGAATCCCCTCTCCACACTGGCCTGGCCATGAGAAAAAAGCAGCACTTCTCTCACAACACTCCAAAGGCCACTCAACTCCTTTCGCTTGGCCAGTGCAGAGAAGAAGAGTCTGTCTAATCTGTCTTTATCCCTGTCAAAAGACTGAAAGTTATCAGCAGAAGCACACTCTGATAAGAAGTCTTTGTACTGCAATTTGATTCTGTCCACATCTTCTTTCTTCTGTTCTGCATCGGCCGGATGAGAAAGAAAACAGTAGGTTTATTGTGTCTTTAACCCGTAAGAGTAAGCAAGGGAAATAACCGCGCTAAAAGAAAAATTAATTTGCTACTTTCGGTTTCAATCGCAACATCGCCGGGAGAACATCTCAAATAAACGGTATTTTCATTTTTCTTTCTTTTGAAGAAAAATGCTTGTCAAACTGAAAGATTGCCTTGTGGTTGTTTTTCCATGACTTTTCCATACCTATCTAGACAAATAAAGTTTTTCCATGGCTTTTCCAGCCCTGGAAATCACTTTCTCTATTTTCCATAGCTTTTCCAGACTTCCATGACTCTGTACGAACCCTGCCTCCCCTCATCTCTCTCTCTCTCTCTCTCTCTCTCTCTCTCTCTCTCTCTCTCTCTCTCTCTCTCTCTCTCTCTCTCTCTCTCTCTCTCACTCTGTTAGTATTCTGTGGGTATGTGTACACCAACTTTAAGTACATTCTTTTATTAGTTTTAATTAATAGTAAATTTCCATAATTATTCTGTATAATCTGTAATGTTTACAAAAAGAAAATGTTGTATACAAATATAGCACCAGAATATTATCTTTGGTTTATAAACTGCAGAAGCAAACTTAGAGGAGTTGCTAGCTGGGCTGGAATGCGGACTAGCATGATTAGCAAGCCCCAACTCCCCCTCCCCCCCCCCCTCTCTCTCTCTCTCTCTCTCTCTCTGTTTCTGGCTCTCCTGGTGATCTCCTACACAACCACCTCTCTCTTCATTCCTATTGTCTCTCACACCCAGCAACAACAGCAATAGAACTTAGCTTCAATATTTTGACCTTTACTCACCTATTAATTTTGCTCCTTTCTAAATATCATTTCATTCTTTTTTAGACTTCTGTAGGGAAGTATTATTTTGTTTTTGTCCGACTGATGAAAGAGCTGAGCTGTAAACTGTGCATTATTTGTTTTGCCTTGTTTTTGTCTACTTTTGGCTTATGTACATTATTTGTTTCTCATTATAATTATTTGCATTGGGCATACTTCACAATTTTACATTAGACATGTTCCGCCGCAGAAATCAAGAGGCACTTTGACTTTCTAATGGTTTTGCAGTGTTTATTGGATTTTGTTATTTTATGATGTTATATTAGTGTGGTTCTTGTTAGTGGAGGCAGTGGTAGTAGTGGTGATGGAACTGCTGCTTCTGCTGTGGCTGTGGCTGTGCTGTTGCCCCAATAGAGCTGTTTTATACGTCAGTTTTTACTTTGTGTTTATGTTGTAATGCATTGTGCATACTAATTGTAATTGAGGTGAATAAATCATTAAATAAATGTTGCTACAGAAAAAAAATTATGAAAGGGATGGTAATAAATAATGATGTTGTTGAGCATGGCTCCCCATTTGCAATGAATCTAAGGAGTGGGCTCTCTTCCATTTTACAATTTTTAGTACTTTTTTTCACTCTTTTTAAGCGTTTTAAGGATTGGGAAAAAACGATAGACAAAAGTGCATGGGCACACTTTTCACAAGTCAACACACACGTACGTCATGCACACATTCATACCAGTGATTCACACACTCACTCATATCAAACTATGACGTCACTTCCTAATCACAGCATGAAGAATTAGGAGCTTTGTGAAAGCGCAGAAGGTAAACCAATGAACATTGAGCTAATTTTTCAGTCACATGGCCATGCTAATTTTAGATAAGATTCTTCCAGAAAGTGTAAACACTTGTAAGTAGCTGCTGTTTGACTCGCACTCGCTCAGAGAAATAGTCTTTTTTCCTCGCTTAACGTCGCGTTCACAAACTTCTCATGCCGTAGATAGATTTTTCAGGGACGTTTTTAGGACCAGTTGTAGCATTTAAGAGGTACAACTCCTGATCGGCCATTCTAAGGTGTGATTACTTCCGATCTCTGCGTAATGGAGAGCTGTGTTGAGGATAATGTGTTAATGGTGATGGTGTTAAGGACCTCAGTTTAGCAGAGGATAGTTCTAAATTGAATCAACCCATGGGTTGCATTGCAATGACTTTATCACTGAACTGTCTTTCGTTTGGAATGTTGCAGACAGAGGACCCTTGGCAAAGCAGCAAGGTGCAAGGCTCTCCCCTAGTCAACAATGAAGACCTCCATAGCATGGTGGGTCATTGCCATGGCAACATTTTCTATGGCAGCCTATGACCCCCAACAGGTAACCACCAGGTGTTGCCAGTGTACTGACCTCCAACCTATAAACCCTGCTCCAGGGTCATCTCCGCAGATCATGCCCTCGCCCTTCAAGATCAAGGTCAGCAGTTCCCAATACCAGCTGGACAAAGAGGTCATTGGTAAGCAGGTCCTTTTTTTCTTGAGCATCATAACAATATTGAATGTTGCAGTTTCTTTTTTTATTTTAATGCAAAATAACTGCTTAAATCTACTTGAAGTCAAATAGTACAAGGGTATATTAAATATAGTGCTTTGAAACGTTTATTTCTAGGGGAAAAAAAATCACCTATAAATTAATACCATTATTATTATTATTATTATTATTATTATTATTATTATTATTATTATTATTATTAACAAAAATCTGAAAATATGCATTAATAACTGAAGCACAACTTTCAGTTAATAATGAACAATTTGTGAGTACTTATATAAGACTTTTTTTCTTGAGGTTTAACAATCTTTCATTTTTTAAACAATGCTTATGGTAACAAGATGCCTGGTTATTTACTTGGACAAGTTACTATTGAACAAGCAGAGCCAAGGAGGGGAGATGGGCAGTGCTGCCATAAAGCTGGCCTTAAGAAAAAGGAGGTGCTTAAAACTATTCCCATTGGACTGAAAGGTTATAAGAAAGCCTTGAATTTGTCTTTGCCTTTTGTATTTGGTGGTATATATAGTTCTTCTAGTTATTTTTGTGACACTGGTATTGGTAATATTTCCTTCTGTTTACAGTGGAGCTGATAGCCGAAGGAGACATGACATTCAGAGATTTCATCCTGGTGGCCTGGCCGACTGACAACCGCCCAAAGGAAGCTTTAGGCAACATCAAGATGATTAACGATGATAAAGAGTTCACTCAGAAGATTGCCTGCCACTACAGCGCTCAGAACTCTGTAAGTTATACTATCATATTCTATAACTTATAGAATATGATACAATACAATACAATACAAATTGCAATACAGTACAAAACAGTACAATACTAATACTTTGCTAATACTATACTATACTGAAGTACCTTAACTTATGCTCTCTTTATGGTTGAAGTAAAAAGCGTATAACATTTTAAAATAAAATTGATGTCCTAGATTGGTCTGAGTAATTCTTAACACTGCACTTTTATAAAACCAGGAGTGCAGAAGGTAAGATTTTTAAACAGGACTGTAACACTAATTTGAGAAAATTGTTCTTTACTGTTAACTGTGTTTCTTCACATTGGAATGCTTTACTACTAACAATAAAAACAGCACAGAGCATAAATAGTTTTAAAAACCAGTTGGACGCAATAACAAAATTCAGGGACATAATTATTTTATTATTTTGATAAATAGTCTGTTAGGTGAATTGCATGCATGAAGACCCAATGTTAAGTTTGAAGGAGAGGGAAGGTTTAGAACGGCTTTACAGTCTGTTTCATCCCTAACTTACTGCTATTACTGCTACTAATACTTTTATTGTTATTGTTATTATTATTAAAAATGATGTTAAAAAAATAAGGAACTTAATCACCAAGATCGACCCCAAGCTCGCCGATGAGCCTATCGAAGATGCCTTTCGTCTTCGATCAAAAGAGCCGGGCAAACCCAGACTTCTGAAGTTTCGGGTGTGTAATGAAACGGTTCGTGACACTGTAGTGAAAGGCACATACGGCTTAAATAAAGGGGTGCAGTTTGAGAACCGCATTTATTTCAACCCGGATTTGACACCTCTACAGAGACAGAAAAACAACAGGCTGAGACAAGAGTTAGAAACAAAGAAGAAAGAGACTAAAGATGATGACTGGATGATCAGAAATGGGAAAATAGTGAGGAAAACACAAAGCAGAGGGGGAGCTGGAGGACAGCCACAGGCCCTAGGGGTTGGGAGAAAGGATCAGTTGGTGGAAAAGAAAGGGGAGGGCGGACAGAAAAATAACTGAATTGACAGTGAAGATGTACATAGTGTAAATAATGATGTTAAATGCAAAGGTGTATATAATGTACAGGATGATATTATGGTGTTATACTCAAATGTAGACAGTCTATTAAATAAAAAGAGTGAGTTACTACAGTTGATAGATGAAAAAGATGCTACTTTGATTGCACTTACTGAAATTATTGCAAAAAATCAAAGCAATGTTACAGAAGCAGAATATAGTATTCCAGGATATGAATGCTTTATAAACAGTAAACATAAACTTGGTGTGGCCATTTATGTCAAAGAAAGTCTGCATGCCCAGCAGTGTATAGAACTAAACAACTCAGATTTTGAAGAAAGTGTTTGGTGTCACTTTAAGTGCCCTGGTGGCCTTAGCGTTCTACTAGGCTGCATTTACAGAAGCCCCAGCACTTCAGAAGAAAACACTCAAAAATTATTTGAATTACTGAGATCTGATACCATTCAAAAATTTGATAAAGTATGTATTATGGGGGACTTCAATTTCCCATCAGTAAATTGGATACTGGGAACAGGCAGTGCGAAAGACTGCGAATTGGTGGAATGTGTCAGGGATGCTTTCCTGACTCAGATGGTGAGAAATCCTACTCGACGAAGAGAAGGGCAAAAACCGAGTTTAGTGGATCTGATTTTGGTGAACAATGAAGATTTTATTTCAGGGATAGAGCACTATCCCGGACTGGGTAAGAGTGATCATGATGTGTTGTTGTTTAAACTGCAAGGTTTGGACACTGCACCAGAGGAAGGTAAAAGGAATAATTTCAATTTTAAACAAGGTAACTATGATAAGCTCAGGCATACGTTGGCTGAGGTAGACTGGAGTAGTATAAATGGTATAACTAGTGTTGAAGAAAGCTGGTTGTTAATTAAAACAAATATTATTGCAGCTATGGAGCAGCATATCCCCAGGACAAAAGTTAATGTACAGATGAAACTGAAACCCGTATGGTTCAGTAAATCCTGCCTAAAGAAAATAAAGAAAAAGTATGACCTTTATAAAAGATACTTAGTGACCCGTGATGGGTTAGACTACCAGCGATATATTAAGGTGCGAAATAAATGCACAAGAGAGGGGAAAAAAGCTAAAAAGAATTTTGAGAAAAATATTGCAATAAATTGTAAAAATAATCCGAAAGTGTTTTGGAAATATGTACGATCTAAAACTAAAGCATCTTCGGGTATCAGCCCACTGGTAAAGGAGGATGGAGATATAGCAGGGAGTGATGCTGATAAAGCAGAGGTATTAAATAAGTTTTTCTCTAGTGTTTTTACTCAGGAGGATCTAAATAATATACCATTTTTAGACCTTGCATCTAGATCTGACAGTGTTACTTTAACTGAAGTTCTTATAACTCCGAAAGCAGTTCAGGAGAAGTTGAGCAAGTTAGATCCAAGTAAGGCTTTTGGCCCAGATGGTATACCGTCCAGAGTCTTAAAAGAAGCAAGTAAAGAGTTATCAGTACCACTTTGCCAACTTTTTAATAAGTCCTTAGAGGAGGGAGTTGTACCATTGGACTGGAGAAGAGCCAATGTCACCGCCTTATTTAAAAAAGGCAGTAGAAGTGATGCAGGAAACTATAGACCTGTCAGTTTAACTTGTATTTTATGTAAAGTGCTTGAATCATTTGTCAGAGATGCTATCGTTAACCATATGACTCTTTGCTCTCTGTACACGGAATGCCAGCATGGTTTTCGTAAAGGTAGGTCATGTGTGACGCAACTCTTGCAGGTAATGGAAGACTTTACGAAAATGTTTGACAGTTGGGAGAGTTTTGATGTGCTTTACTTGGATTTTCGCAAGGCATTTGACTCTGTACCTCATGCAAGACTTTTAGTTAAACTAAAATCTTACGGGATCACTGGGCACGTATTACAATGGATCAAGTGCTTTCTGGAAGGAAGAACCCAGCGTGTCAGAGTTGGAAATTATTTCTCAGGTAACGAGCCAGTTCTGAGTGGTATACCACAAGGCAGTATTTTGGGTCCCATTCTTTTTACAATTTTTATAAATGACTTACCTGACAAAGTATCTAGTAATTGTAGCATTTTTGCAGATGACACTAAACTATATAATGTGACATCTAAGTGCGATAAATTACAAAAAGATATAGATAGTCTTCTGAGTTGGTCAGATACTTGGCAATTGCATTTGAATGCATCAAAATGTAACGTACTCCATATGGGTAAGAAAAATCCTGGATATGACTATTTGATGATGACAGGTGACGACAGAGTGACGATTGACCATAATAGTGAGGAAAAAGATTTGGGGGTTACTTTTGATACAAACCTAAACTTTGATAAACACATAAACAATGCAATTTCCAAGGCTAATAAAATGCTCGGTATCATACGCCGATCTTTTACTTACTTGGATAGTGATACCTTAACTCGCCTGTATAAATCGCATGTAAGGCCACATCTTGAATATGCGAATGTGATATGGTTTCCGTATCTAAAGAAGCAGTCATCTGCTTTGGAGAGAGTACAAAGAAGAGCGACTCAGATGATTAAATCGCTGAGACAATTGCCATACTCAGAGAGATTGAGAGTTTTGGATTTGCCCTCTCTGAAATTTAGAAGATTGAGAGGTGACCTGATCCAGACTTACAAGATTTTTAATGGGATTGACAACATTGATGTTAACACTTTTTTTCAGTTGAATACTAACTCTAGAACAAGAAACTCACAGGACAATATTCTTATAAGACATTGCCGCACAAACAAAAGAAAATACTCATTCTCCTACAGAGTTGCGCCCATATGGAATAAATTGCCAGTTGATACTAAAAGAGCTAACAACCTGAACACTTTTAAAAATCTTCTGGAAAAGGTAATTTCCATACAGAAATCAAAATTTGAGTATGATGACTAATTAGCATACTATCTTTAGTATTCCCCTAACAACCGCAAATGGAACCGGACAAGTAAAAATGCCCAAAATAAAAGGGACATTCAAAAAGCCGCGAGGCTTATACAAGTCCCTCCAAACTAAACTAAACTAAACTAAACAATGAATAGCTCTTCCAAAGAACAATAACTACCCTTTTCCCCTTCCTCCCTCCCCCTACAAACCCCCAAAATGATGGTGGTGGTGATGAAGATGATGGTGATGATGATGATGTTTTTTTTTAAATTTCAGCATGCTGTGTTGGCTGGAGATTTGAAGCCAAAGCGACACCTGCGTTTTGCTTGGGAAACAAAAAATTATGTGGGACACGTTGAATTCAGGTATTTCTAGTTATTGCTGTGGATTTTTTTTCTCATAATTATGGAACACTCAGTCCAGTTAGTACTTGGTCTTGGATGGGACTGTTACATGGGCAGAAAAACAAAATGGTTCAAAACAATTGCTCTAGTCCACATGGTTGTGAATTATTTCTGACACTTGAGAACTGAGGAAGGTGAACGAAACCTCTTTGAGAACAGGGGAAAGATATAGCAGCCATGGAGAAGAGGTAAGTATTGTCCCCCTGAAGCCACTTACCCTGAGAAAAGGAGGTTTCCTATATGCTTGCTGTCTCCTTTGATTGCAAATTAAGTTACTGGAAAACCATTGTGAAAAATAAGGAAGTGGAAATGTTAAGTTGCATTGTGGTACAGGCAAGTTTTAATTATTTATTTGCTGAGGTCTCTATATTAATTAAACAAAGCATTGTTACCATGATTTGTTTTGTTTTGTTTTTTGTTTTGGTGTGTGCTGCCAAATTTTCTTTGGTTTATCCATCCTTCATAATTTTGTTCTTAGATTATATTTGACCTTGGAATTGTTCCTAAAGAGTAAGCTGTAAAATGTTTGCAGGTTAGTATACTGCTGTCATAGGCATACTTAATATGATTGTTATTGAGCTGATTATCTGTGTTTGGGAGTTTCCAAACAGTTTTTATGTAGAGGCTGCGCTTATTTTCTGTGTTACTGTATAATAATTTGTCAAGTGTGTTTGCAGGGCAACATTCATTGTCAATGATGATGTTTACTGGGTGGCCGAGAAGTCCACACTGTTGCTTGATCCTCGTAAAGATGTCCTACCTCCACCGCATACTCCACTCAGGGTAAATTCTTTTGGACTATAACTTTATACATGCCTGCTGCTTGACACACTGAAGCAGAATGTTTTGATGTCAGGATTCTCTTACTTCACAGTCATGCTGAACCATTATAACTTGACAGGTCAGCGTTGATCTAATTTGAGGGTCCGGAGAAGCGAGCTAAACGTGCACGAGCTAATGTGATTTTAGTTCGAAGTAGTTGGTTCTGGGCTGTTTAGATCTTTATTATTTTTATATCTCCTCTGCCTTTTGTGTACCTAGTACATGTTTTTTTCTTCTTCTTCTAGGTGACCTCTCCTATCAACACAGATGAGTGTGGCACCAACAAAGGCTGTTATCGTGAGCCTGCTGGCTGTTGGGAACCACAGTGTGAATACATAGTTACCTGGCAGGGCTCGACGGACATGATCCACTTTGAGCTCGGCGGACTTGCAGATGGAGCTAAGGACCGTTACGTAGCCTTGGGACTTTCCAATGACACGTACATGGTGAGAGAATTGAGTGGGGAGGAAAAGGGGGGAAGGGGGAAGAGAGAAAGTTTGTGTACACTACATGGAATAAATAAGTCTAACTTCAGGAAAGCGGACTTTAGTTGATGACAGGATCTTCCAGACATAATACATTTTGCAGGGATGGGAATTAGTGCGCCCCGGTCGTATTTACGCCCCATCGAGTCCTTCAAAGCGCCCCAGCAATTGTTGTGTACGCCCCATTTTTTTTTAATTTTTTTTTTTAGGTGATTTGTGTGTTTAGTCAGCGGACATTAAAAAAAAAAAAGGGGAAGTAACTAGATGAACTTCCTAAGCGTGTTGTGTGTGACCTAGCAAGATTATGATTCGCATTTAGAATGCTTTCGTAGCCATAGGGACTGTTTTGACAAGACTGTATGCGAAATATACGCAAAGGAAAACCTTTGCCAGTCACAAGAAGCAGAGAAGATGCGACAAGAAGCACAGAAGATGTGACAGAAAAACATCCAGTCACAACACAAGAAACAGCGGTAGAGGGGGGGAATGAGATAGTAAGTCAGTGAGAAAAGAATTGAGTCTGACACCAGAAAAGAAGATGAAGGAAATGAGGTGTTATTAGTAAAAAAGATAAAGAAGCAATCAAATATTAGTTCTTTCTTTTCAAAGTTATAATTTTTTTTTCATTTCAACATCTAAAATTAAAAAATTCCAAAAGAAGATAAACTGGTTTATAAACTGTTAAAGAACTTGACTATTTGTATTTTATATTATAATATTAATAGTAAGAAAACTATACAGTGAAATATTTGGTTACAACTATGTAATGCTTCAGCTGCAAATGTCTTTGTGAAATAGTAGGTTTAAAGCAATGCTAATACAAGACTCGTCCATATATTATGTCTGTATCTCCATGTGGTATGTCTTTACAGTAAAATCAAATTAGAGTAAAAATACATTTAATCACATTGTTTGAACAATTGGAACGGTGTGCATAATGTGACAAAGTACCAATCAAAAAGAAATGGTGGGAGATAAGTAGGACTTACAGAGAAAAGCTTTAAAGAGGTAAGAAGGAACAAGAAACTGATTAAATAATTAAACACCTTGCATCATCTTTTTCTTTTCTAGCTCTTAAAAGAGGCTACAAAATTGAGTTAATTTTGATAAAATGAATTTTCTTACGGGGGGCTTCGCCCCCCTGGGCCCCCTACAAGGGCTTTGCCCCTTGACCCCACCGGGGCCTAAGCGGCCCCTGGACCCCGGCTTGCAGTTGCAGTAAGCCCCATCAACTTTTGGCAATTCCCATCCCTGATTTTGCTAGATGCAATCCTCTGAGGATGAAGGGAACAATAGAAAAGATTTTAATATCCATTTTGATAAGTTACCACAAAGTATTGAATGCAGACATTTTAGTTTTTATTTATTCATGCCTGTGTGTTTACAGGTAACAGTTTGGTAGGAAAATTTAACAAAATGGAAATTATCTGTCTGTGGGGGAAAACAAAAAAAGAAAATACTTCTTAATATAACGCCATGACATTTCAGATATACAGTTGTCGTAAGGAATGTTGTACCCTGCAGTCGACAATATTAAATGTGATGTATCTGCCTTCAATCCAGGCAGGAATCCAGATCCAAGTCCAGAATTGATTGCTCTTATACAACTTAAAGAATTGCTTAATTAAGGGGATAGACACTCTGATCCAGCGTGCACAAAATGGAGTTTGCTGAACTCCAGATCAAGCACTGTTGTCATCCGCATTTGCAGCAAACTGGTGCACTGTAATATATTATTGAGCCACTTTATCCGGTCAACAATCATTTCTGTTTTAGTCACATGTTTGTGGCTTGTGTCACAGGGAGAGGACATTGTGTTTGCCTGTGCCAATGATGGTTCTCAGGAAGTTGATTCTACCCGTGTCTACATCTCTTACAATGTAGGCAATAAGAACTACCCTATTGACAGGAAAGATGTAAGTGTTTTCAGTTATCATTTTTGCATATTTTTATATAGAAAGTCTGTGTGCCAGCTGTCCCCCATGAAGGGAAAATCAATGGACCATGTGGGGATTCGTATAATAATAATAAATAATAATTAAAGTATGGGCTGCAGAGAACAGTGATGCATTGCAATCTTGTTCATGTGTTAATTTGAAACCATGCAGCAGTAGACTAGAACTAACTTAATTTTCATGGATTTAAATGTCCATGACCTAGGACCAATGATTCATGTAAGCTAGGGTTTGTTAAGCATAGCAGCAGAGTGGAACGTACAGTTCATGGCGACAGATGGAATTGGAAACACGTGGCCACCTAGCACTTTGGTTTGATATTTTATGCGCCATTGTCAAACTGTAAGTGCTCCAAAATTAAACACTGTCTTTTGTCCCAGATTGTTCAGCTTTCTTTAAGGATGCATTATGTGTTCTCTTTTCTATTTAATGTTTTGAAGTATTGTGTAATCTCTTGATTGTTTGATGAGGCGAGTTTCCAAGCTACTTTGCTATGCTGAGATGCATATTATTTTACATGTTTTTGTTTTTCTTAAAAAAATTAATGTCTTTGAATTGTTCTTATGTAGTGTGGACGTTATTAGGTAGTGTTCTGATCAGCTCAAAGGAATGATCTAGGTGTTGACATGCTGCCATCAGGTTTTGAGTGCAAGCATCCCAAAATGGCAAGATGTTGTATCGGGCATGCTGCCAAATACTCAAGACCATTGAACCACCGCAAGAAACTGCATGTATAGTTATTTGAAACTGAATGAGGTTCTTTTGGTAGGCATTTGAAGCTGAGGCTCGTAAAATTTAATCGGCCTTCTTTGAGAAAAAAATAATTCTAGATTGCTTGGACAAAAAATAACTTCAGGTGGCTAAATTATTTTAAAATTCTTCCTCGCTGTGTTGCAGCGCACTCGCTTTTCTAATGCCATTTCCAACGAGGAAGGGTCATATCACAATGGCCGCTTGCGATGCCGATTCACCATTGATCGAGACATTGACAATATCTACCCAGAACTGACGCATGTCAGGAATTTCAACCATCTTCTGTTGGCCCGTGGATTTGCTAGCAGGGGTAAGAAAACATTTAGGAAGAAGCATAATAAATGGAAATCTATAGTAAACATGGGAAAAGCTGTAATACAGATGTGATTGTGGAACATTGCAAAATGGATGAGTAGTGACAGACTGTTCTGTCCTGTTATATGTACCGTTGTGCACTAGCATATGAGGAACCCTGTCTGACAAAGTTTGAGTTAATGCATTGGTTGGTATGATACATGGACAGAGAGAGCTAGCTTACCATTGGCTTGCAATTTTGTCATGCAATAAGGCCTTGCAACATTCTTGGAGTGCAGGAAAAATTATGATATAGAAACCTGAAAAACCTTAAAATGTGTTGCTTTTCATAGTTAAGGTAGAATTTATTGATGTTTGCGGTTTGATCCAAATTCGTGATTGAAACTGACATAAGTTATAAGCCTACGCAGATAGCATTGGTAATTACTTGATTGATGATTGATTGATTGATTCGCTGATTGTTTGGTTTCAGGTGTTCTGCATCGCCATGGTCTGGGTGTGAATGAGCTACCCATTGCCAGCCCCAAGATGGTAAACTTCAATGACTACGACAACATTGGTGACCGAGCCAGATATCCTCTGGTGAAGGCTCATGGTCAGTGTTCTGATAATTTATTCCCTAATAGCAATAATTGTATTATGTAATAATTAAAAAGAGTACTTGAACTCGTTGGTTCTACAATAATTTTATTACACTTTAATTTGTAATTTGCACACATTTTGAACATAGTGTGAGCGTTTTTTTTTTTTTGTGGTGTTGTCAAACCAATGATGTATTTTTAAGTTATTGCCCCTAGACAACTTGTTTTTTAGCACAACATTCAATGTCATAAACTCCACATAGCAGCACTGCAAAATCCTTCAGCAGATGACATGAGGTTGAACAATTTTATTTCCCTTTCTTTTTCAAACATAATTCTCTGTGACTTAACGAGGGGTTGAAAAAAAAGGAGGAAAAAAAAAAGTAAAGTTCGAGGCAGCATGTAAAGTCAAATGAAATTTTATTTCTATATTTAATATCCTGAGCTAAAACTCTTCAAGTACCAGTAAATGTCAGCCAGCAAATCACTTTCCTTGTTTTAGTGTGTTTAATTTGTCAGTGATGTTGTTGCTGTGATTTTCCAATATCACAACTTTGGTGGTGTCAAGAATGACACATTCTGGAGAATTTTTTGTATTGTAGTAAAGTTTGAATCAGTTTCAGTGGATAAACAGTGTTGTTTTAGTTGTTTTTGTTTTTTTTTAAACTTTATAGCATTCCATTATTTGATGCCATTATTTTATTTTAATGGGTTGTTTTGGTTTGTGTTGGGTTGAGGGGTATTGTTTAGCATAGTACTGTATTGTCATGTGCTGACTTGCAGGTTGTCTGATGATCTTGGCCTGGGTGTTCTTTGCCTCTATTGGCCTGCTGATGACAAAGTACTACAAGACTATGTGGCCCAACAAGCGTATGTTTGACCTTAAATACTGGTTTATGGTGAGTAAATAGCATTATCATTTTGTTTACATATTCTCCCCCCTTCCCCCTCCCCCACCCCTCCTTCCCTCTTCCACTCCCCGTCACCACCCCAAAACATAAAATAACAATTTCCCCTCCCATCTCAATTTGTGTGTTTTTCTGTGTCTGCCTGTCTCTCTCTGTCTGTCTCTCTCTGTCTGTCTCTCTCTTTCTGAATTCAGGGCCCAAGCTTTACACATTATTTTGACCATGGACATATATTTTCAAGACACCCATTTTCACATACGCTGGAGTACAGGGTTGCAGAACTGAAAACGTCAGCACTCTGCCCCTTGTTATTTCTGTTATTGTTATAAGACCTACCAAAATATATGTAGACATCTAATAAAGGTTATATTCAAGATGATTTTGTAACCTCGAGGCTCTTTCCTCAAGTGAAGATTACTTATTGCATAGGCTGTGCCCAAACTTTTTGTATGGTATTGTTCTATGGTGCAGGCATTCTGCATCTTTGCTCGGGAATGACTGACGTCATAGGTTATGTATGGTTTCAGACTCACATCAACTGCATGGCGTGGGTTTTTCTGGTGACGCTGATTGGCATCATCCTCATCTTCGTGGAAGCGGAGGTTGGAGCGTTGCCCCTGACCTGCCCCAGCGCGCTCACCCCATCCTTGGCATCATCATCTTCATCTGCATCTGCATCAATGTGAGCATTACTTAATTTAACTATGAGAAGATTTAAAAAATAAAACAAAAAACATCGCAGTAGAGTAAAACACTAGAACGTTGGTGTGTTCTAAAACCTGTAGAGAATAAACATTTTACAACTGCGAACTCATTCTGTTTCATTCAACTTGATTTTATAATTTTATTTATTTATTTTTGGGACAGTGTTATTGTAGAATGTGGGTGTTCTGAAAGCCTGAAAATTTTTAAACTTAATTATCTGTCCAAATCCACCCCCAATTAATGTTCTTGCTTCATTTAATAAAGATATAACGTCTTCACTTTGGGTCGCTTCTACCAATAGCACTTGTTATCTTTTAATTTTTTTGTTTTTAGTTACCTGGGGTTATCTAGGTGGACATCTTGTCTCAGAACACTATGAAAGCTACCTCGAGCTGCAAGCTTTTCTTTAACTCTTAGTCTCATATAGTAAAACAGCACGTTGATCTTCTCCTTCATGTAAGGATTTGACAAAAACAAGCCAAAAATAGGTGCATGTGTTTAAAATGCTATATCTACTGAACGGTTGGTCAGAGCTTCATGGGACTTAGTCAGTGTGTAGATAATTGGTAACTATGCAAGTATTGAGTAAGCTTTAGTTCTGTCAGTGTCATATGTATGTGTTACCTGCTATTTTACCTGTAATTATAGGTAATTTCACAAGTACCAATTCTTCAGATGATAAAAGGTCCGATCTGAAGTCGGAAAGATCGCTAGTGTGCTAGCTAGACACTGACAAATCACTATGATTTTCATTCCCTAACTGATCAGCCCTTTCATCTACTAATTGCTGCCACAACTGCCCATATGTAGACTCATTGTCGGAATCACATTCTGCCATTTTTAGGATATCCCCGCTCCCGAAAACGCGACCAAAAACTAAACAAAAACTTCGATTAAAACATGTTGTCAACACAACTGCAGTTGACAGGAAGGAAGTACGCTGCTTTTAGAATCAGCTAGTGCGCATGCGTGATTGGAACTGGTTTCTGTTAAGCGGGAGAGAGGTGCTAAAAGTAGACGGTAACTAGGCGCGCTTTACCGCGCTTCATGAGACTAAGAGTTAAAATAGAGGGGTGGTGGTGGGCGAAATAGCTGAGCTAGATAGGATTTCAACTAAGATCAGCGTTTCGGTTGATCTGGAAAGTTTGATGGAGGACAGAGCAGAACTCGTAAGCAAGAAACTGTGTTAGTTTGCAAAGGATGTTTGCCTCCGCATTAAACAATTCTGGTGCATAATGCGGGCAAGCCAGCCAAAGAGGTTTCCCCTCGAATTTCCGAGCATGGTCTATTTATTCTTTTTTAAATTTCATTGGAGGGAAAAAGAGTATAGTAAGAAGATGATGACAAAAAAAAAATGTCAGCTATAATACTGCGAAGGTAAAAGTGGGAAGTTGTAAAAGAACATTTTTGATTTCTTTTTTTTTTCAGCCTGTCTTGGGTTTGCTGATGCCCTCGGAAGACAACAAATGCCGTCCCGTCTGCAACTGGTTCCACTGGGCTTTTGGCACCATCGCTAATGTCCTTGCCAGTAAGTTGTGCAGAATATGGAGTAATTTTGTTCATATCCTCAGAAATATACCTCGCACAAGCGTATGCACAGAAAATCCTCACAGGTTAAAAATGTGCAAATATATTCACTTAACATGTTAGCTACATTCAAGTCAGTTGTCTACAGTAATATTTAGAACCATGCAGCATTAAAACAGTCACAACAGTGCAGCCCAATGTGATCTGATGCTTACTTGTAAAGCCCCACTTGTATGTTTGTGAAGGGCATGATTACATGTCACAAAAACAAGCTTGGAGTAGATTGTATATTGGGCACAACTTTGTTCGCTTCTGACATATACAGACACACAAAAATTGATCCTGCAAACCAGAGCAAGAAAAATAAAAATTAACAGCGCATGCAAGAACACATGTTTTTTTTTGTTTGTTTTTTTAATGTTTTTAAGTTAACACTTTACCAGCCCAAAAACTTCTCAAAGCTCTAGCCATACACAGGATATAACTCAAGCTGCCCAAAGTGTCTGATATCATAACAACTTCAGGCAGAGATCCTGAACAACCTACCTTAAATGCATGTGCATTTATTTGAATATTTTCTCTGTCTTGCCCAGTTCCCCAGATCTTCATCGGGATGGACTTTGGCAAGGCCAACGTGCCATGGTGGGCAACTTGGATCCTGGTGGTGTGGGTTATCTTCCACATCGTCATTGAGCTCAGCCTGGAGATCCATCAGTGCTGCACCTACAAGAAGAACAAAGGTCGGTATTTTATCCACTGTTAGTTTAGACCGTAGATTATGTCAGCAAGGATGGAGCCATTCTGAGCCTCTTTGTCGTCCTCTTCTTCCTTCTATAATATCCACCTGCCATACTGGAGAATTACTGACATGTGAGGGGATATTTTGTAGTACTTATAAAAGTGTTGCAGTTATTTTATTTATGTATTTTTGTTGATATAAATATTGTTATTTTATTTTATTATTATTATTATTATTATTATTATTATTATTATTATTATTATTATTATTATTATTATTATTATTATTATTATATTATTATTATTATTAATTTATTTATTTATTTATTTATTTATTTTTTGCAGAGCGCAGGAGAAAGTGGGAACAGCAGAAGAGAGAGAACCCCAAGCTTGCTCTTGATGAACCTGAGCCTGCCGTAAGTTGTCCTTTAATCTTGATGATGATGATGATGATGATGATGATGATGATGATGATGATGATGATGATGATGATGAGTTGTACTTTTATGATGATGATGATATTCCATTGATTGTTTTCATTTTTAAGTCTTGAGTTGAAAAAGAAATTGCACCAGCAAAACAACAAACAAGATAAAGCAATTGTTATTACGTAGGTAACTTCTTAAATGTTAAGGCTCAAGATGCTGGTTGAAATCAGAGTAGAAACTCAATACACTAATGATTCCAACTTGCTGCATCATATCTAACACCTTGGGCTGCTAGGGCCGACCTTAATGAACTGAATGCATTTGTGTTTATTTGAATTTGTCACCCATATAATTATTGACAGAATGACAGGTCTCTTTAATGTGCTGGTGCTTGGAGTGGGTGGTAACAATGGGACACTGTTTAAAGAGTCATCACAGAAAGATGACTCCGGAGAGAAGAACCTGATTAAAAGGGGTTTTGTGAGAACAATCTGAATGGTTTATAAGAAACATCTGAATTAAAAAAGAAAATGTTATCTCTCCTCAGGGTCGCCGCTTCAAGCGTTTTATGCTGTTTCTGCACCTGACAGTCACCACCATCATCACCTTGATCATGATCATCATCATCGCTGTTTGCTAATTGGCCGGCAGTCAGTTCCGATTGTCATCACCATGGCAATGACCCCCAAACCATTAGCACTGATTGCTTGGTGCTATAACAACGTGAATGGTGCAAAATCTTGGACTACTCACTATTTATAGTCAATACACAGCTGAAAAGAATACTCTTAACATTGTTTTTGTCATTTATATTTGTTGTTATTATTATTATTATTATTATTATTTATTATTATTATTATTATTATTATTACTGCATTTTTAAAAAAAACATACAGTTTTAAGGTGACTTTAAATGTATGAAGAAATTTACATTAAATAAAACAGCTTGTGGGTTGAGCTTTTATTTGAAGGAAAGATTCCTTGTGAAAACAATTCCATCTAGTTTTATCTGCTTTGAATAAATTTTGAATACTTTTTATGTGTTCTTACCGCTGTTAACAAAACAAACTGAACACATTTTGAATGTAACATGCCTTTTATAGCCCTCTTTGTTGTGAAACTACAAACATCATTTAGGTAATAATGTACCAGACTTTTTTTGTTTGTTGTTGTTTAGATTTTTTGTTTGGCGTTAGTGGATAAACATTAACACTGTGAAATATAATTTTTTTTATATTTGTATGAATGTTTTTGTTGAACCATACATATATCTTTGAACGCTTGTTAGAAGCTTGAAAATATGCTGGATTTTGTTGAAGATCTGAAATTTCATTATTGTTATTAAAGATCTTTATTTCAATGATTTTCCTAGTTTAATTGCTAGCTTGCTTTTGAAAATTGTGAAGAGCTTGCTTGTTTATTTGTTGTAAATGTGGTACAATTGAGGATGGGAGCGATGTGATCATTGTTGGTTTCATTGTCTGTTTTTTTTGTTTTCTTCGATTTTAAAAAATATTCTTTTTATTAAATTTATGTTTATTTATTTAATTGTATTTATCTATATTTGTTTTGTTTATTTAATAATTTAATAATTTATATTTACCTCCAGTTTTATAATGTATAATCAAGACGCCTGTGTGTAGTGTATTTTGTTACCTATCCGTTGTGACCTTTTTTTTTTGCGTTATAAATTGTGGCTTCTGAGGAAGAAGCCGTAATTGTTGTGAAGATAATATTTTGACTATTCATTTAAAATAATGGAAAGAAAGTTCTCATGGATTTTTCTGAAAATAATGTTAATTTTCATTTACATTTATTAAAAATATATGTTGGCATTTTGGCTGATTAGTTATTCAGGGTCCAGCGGATTTTAGCTGATAGAAACATAGAAGTTAATGTAAATACATAATCGAGAGTTTTTGTTTTTGATATGTCTATAGCATTTACTTTTATTTCCTCCAGTTCTTTCACCATGATTTCATTGGTAGATCCCGATCAAAGTTTTACTTGATTGAAAATAAATAATTTTTTCGATCCACAGTCTCATTTTTATGCAGTCTCACATTTATTCAGCCAACATTTGTTTTATCTATTTTAAAATATTTTATACATGTATGCGTGAAAAAGATTTTATGCTTCCTTGAGTGAATATTCTTGTTTGTTCTGTTTCTTGTGCGGAAAAGATGTAAATGATGTGTGTGTGTCTGCATGGTTGCAAAATGGTTACATCTGTCTTCTATCCATGTTACAAAGTTTGTTGAAATTGTATTATACTGCACAGTATACAATGAATGGATATATTTCTTAGTAGTTTGGTTGTTTTTTTCCACTTATCTCCACATGGCATACATTATTGTTCTGCTAATCTATAGTTGCTTATTGCAGTGAGAGTGGTGTATGTAAGTTTTGAATGCAATCATTTTCAATAACTCATTAGGCTCCAACGGATTGAAATAGCAAATATGGATGCTATGCAGTATGGATACTGCACTGATTAGGCAGGCCAGGCCGGGCTCAATACATAAAGTTTTTAAAAAATGATAGCTAGTAATAATAAAATGTATGTAAAAGAACAGTGTGCATGTCATCTTTAAATTGTTTGTTTTTATCGATTCTCACTTACCTGAGTTAGATTTAAAACAATATGAAAACGCTATGTTCTGTGGCCTCATGAGGTAAAGATATATATATATATATATAGTGTTGGTGGCAAATCCTGTATTGTTTGCCTAGATGAGATATTGAATGCACCTTATGTAAAATGAATCCGCAGATTTCTGTGTTCAGGGGAGACAAAAAGTTGTGTACAGAGCAGTAGTCAAGAGTCTCCTCTTTAGTAAATGGCTGGACTAGAAATGACATAACATTTAATATATGCAATACTTCCTTGTACATTTAATCCCACTGTCATAAAGTCTGTGTCAAATAGGAATTTTTGGCTTTATGGTTGTTTGCATTGTAAAGTTATACAAATGCTTTATTATTTTCTGGAAACATTCAGAGGTGTGTATGTGTTGATATTATTTAACTGGTTACATGTGAAAGTTATGTATTAAAAATGAAAATCAATGGTTTGATTTTAGAATAGCCATTATTATTAATATTATTATTATTATTATTATTATTATTATTATTATTATTATTATTATTATTTCAATGGTTAATGTTTGTTAGATCTGAGTGACTTGTTGATTGGTGCTAATGTACAGACAGCTTATGTTCCTTTGTTCTACTTGTCACATTGGCTTTGCGTGTAATTATTTTGAACCCTTAGTTCGTTGCCTCTTTTTTTCTCAATTTTAAGATGAATTTACTTTTACAATATAAAAGTTCTTCCCATCGTGAATACTGACCATGAACTTAGATAATTGCAGGTTTTTTTGTGTATTCTTCTTTCATTCATTCTGTACTTATATAAAGAATGTACAAGAAAATCTATTCTTCTGATTGTTAGTTTGTTGAAATTTTGATCAGGCTTAGTTGCTATGGAAATACCTTTGAACCAGTGTTAAACAGTTTTATCTTAAAATAAGAAGATGAGTCATTCTTTGGTAATGTAGTCAACATGAAAATGAAGTTATGACTTTTAAGTATGTTATTAATATTCTATTGTATATTACTTTCTAAGGTTGCCGCGGCTGCTAAAGTATTCAGCTTAGCACAATGGCAACAATTTGAAAATGTTCATACGTCAGGGTAAACGACACATCCTTTTTTTTCAGGGTGAAAGGTCCGTGCTTTGAGCTTATTTCTTGGGGAATCATGTTATAAAACACCTTTGCTGTTATTCTTAAGTTTACATTTATTTATTGTTTTTTTTTGTTGTTGGTTATTTTATATCATTTTCTGTCTCGTAAAATCCAATTTTAGTCCTTGTTGCAATGAATGGTGTTGTGATATCAATTATGTGGCTTTTGTTACATTTAAAAAAAACTTTTTAAATTTTTTTTTTATTATACTCTTGGCTTGTTTGGATTGTACGTACATTGTATAGGCTCTGCGCATTTTTTTGTATACATAATACTACTATCTGGTAAATAAAAGTGCTAATACACAAAATAATGTTATTTTGTTGTTTGATTGATGAATTCACAGTTTCATACATTAAAGTTTTATATACCGTTAATATCCATGCTACGTAGCATGCCGAATGTGGTTGGGGGAGAGGAGGAATTAAGAATTTGATTTATCTGCCTCTTTCTATCATTTCACTGTATAAGCTGGTCTATCGAAATCTTCTTCACATAATTTATTGTCTTTTCTAACCTCTCCTCCACCCATAACCCCCCTCCCCCTCACCAACTCGGCAAAATAAAATACGATGGCCCGGGAAGCTGACCACCAACCCTGGTAATGTTTCACATGAAGTTTGGTCAAAATCCTTTCAGTGGTCCTTGCAACGGACTGACAGATCAACCAACCGACTGACAATTGGCTCGTTCTGATTCCCGACTGTTTCAAAGTATTTCCAGATTTTACCTGAAAATAAAACAAAATAAATAAGGTGCAAAAAAAAATTTTTTTTTTTTTTAAATTCAGTGAAATAAAACGTGACAAAGCTTGGGAGGAGAGACCAAACATTGATAAATTTCTAATACCCCCCCCCCCCCCCCCCCCCACTCTCGTTTGGCATACTCTCCCGCTTTTGGCGGGAGACTCACGCTTTTGACATGTCACAAAATACATATTATTCAATCTTTATTGTTTGCAAACACGTCCTGCTTAACGCTAATGCCATGTCCCATTGTTATTATATAATGTCTCCCGCTTTTACTCTGAGGGGGGTAGGCAGGTAAACCAATTTTATAATATTGAAATCTATTCTAACATATATAAATCTATTATGTAATTATGGAATTAAATTCTATAATATAAAAATACATTCTATAATATAGAAATCTATTCTATAATATAGAAAAAAAATCTATGCAACGGAAATAAATTCTATAATATAGAAATACTTTCTGTAATATAGACAAACAAATTCTATAATACAGAAAAAGTTCTATAAAATTGGAATGCATTCTACAATATTGAAATCTATTCCATAATACAGAAATCTATTCTATAATACAGAAATTCATTCCATGTACAGATTATTACACTTCTGTTCTTAGATTAAATTCTATATTATAGAATAGATTCTATGTGCATATAATGTAGCGTATGTATATAGCCTAGAATGAGTTATATGCACATACAATGCATTGTTTGGACATATAGAAAGCATTATATAGATATAATGTTATTTATAGCATTACATACGTCCTTTCTCCTTGTTCTGTTCTTATGTGATAAGTCTATTCTTCTCCCTAGTTTCAATTACATCTTTTTTCTTTTTTTTTTCCTTTTAACAACTGCGTACGTGAAATGAATTATTACACTACAATAGAGCACCCTTGCTTTTGGCAGATGCAGGTCGCATGCATCAATAAGAGAAAGAGAGAGAGAGAGAGAGAGAGGAGAGAGAGGAGAGAGAGAGAGAGAGAGAGAGAGAGGGGGGGGGGGGGTTGTAGAAGGGTAGAGGGAGGGGGGAAGGAGAAGGATTCACAGAGCACTGAACTAGATCAGTGTTCACAGAGAGACAGAGACACAGAAAAATGTTTTTGAAATAAAACCATTTGGCTTTATTATAAAAAAAAACAACAACAGATCAGAGCTAGAGAGAGAGACAGAGAGAGAGAGAGAGAGAGAGAGAGAGAGAGAGAGAGAGAGAGAGAGAGAGAGAGAGAGAGAGAGAGAGACAGAGAGAGAGACAGAGAGAGAGAGAGAATGAACAGCTGCATGGCTCCTTCGATCCTTTAAAAAGTCTGACAGCAAAATCATTTTTTTGTAGCGTTATGCTCATGCAAGTCACGGCTCTTGCATTTGATATTGTGCTCCATAACGATGTTCCACGCTGTTATCAGACTAAATAGTTTGATAGTTCTCGTGTGTAAGAGTAACCTAATTGTTTTATATAGCGCGCCTACCGTGTCAAAACAGAATCTAGCTGCGTGTTCAAGACAATCACTAGAATGTAAAAGGTCAACTCCCATCATAGGTGTAAATATGGCCACAAAGGTTCGTTCCTCCCTCCCTTCCTCTCTCCCTTTCTTCGGATAGTGCAGTGGGAATGCTGGTTGGTTGGGCATGGGCGACACAGAATTCAATCTGTGTGTAAACTGGTTTTGGATGTACGCTTAATGACGTTTAGGAGTTAGGGGTTGGCGAAAAGGGGGGAGGGGGGAAGAGGATGAGCGGAGACGAGGGGGGGGGGGGGGTGCGGTGGGGGGGGGGAATGAAGAACAGTGACGGTTGCGATAGCATAATTATGATTGGAAAACGCTACATAATACATTCTGTGTGTTACAAGACTTCCATTGCTGATGTAGTTTAGTTACCTCATGCATATTATTATAGTGCGGTTGAGCTACAAAAACTCAGCAGTTGTCTTCTTTGTACTCCCTTTTCATATATTTAACACACATGAATGCAATAGGCTATGGCGCATAGTATGAAGAAACGTGACAGTGTGATTGATGCTAATTATACTCCTATCCTATCCTATCCTATCCCGTAACGCGAAAGTCGTTGGTGGCACCACAGATGATCGTTTAACCAGCGTACTCCATCTTTTTCTGTCCTCAGCAACCCTCATGGCTTCGTTCAGTGTCAAGCCAGGCCATTCTCGATGTTATCCTCCCACCTCTATTTCTGTCTCCCTCTTCTTCTGACTTCTTGCATCGTGCCTTGCAGTAAGGCCTTTGCAAGGCCTGATGCTCTGGTGACGTGGCCATACAATCGAAATTTTCATTTCTTCACCACTGTGAGCATGTCATCGTGTTGTCCAATGGCTTGTATGATGGTCTGTCGGACTTCGTCGTTGGTGATGTGCTGGGTATAGGAAATCCCCAGAAGTCTTTTGTAGCACCTCATCTCCATGCTTTGTATTCTTCGTTGTAGGTCTGCTGTGAGGGTCCATGTTTTTCAAGAGTATAGGAAGATAGGGATGACAAGGGAGCGCGGCAACCTTACTGAGTGTAGACTGATGGTCCTGTCTTTCCAAATGGGCTTCAACCTTGTCAGGGCAGCAATTGTTTGTGCGATGCTGGAGAGGATTTCCTGTCGGGACCCATTGTCTGATACAATGGCTCCTACATATTTGAAGCTATGCACTGTGTTGAGGGATTGGCCTTGGACTTTGATGTCCGTGTCGATGCCATTGGTGTTGTTGGTCATCATTTGGTCTTCTCTGCACCTTTTTCCATTCCAGGCTCTGGAGGTGATGTCAAGCCTCTGTGCCAGCTGCAAGTTCTCCAGCCATCCCATCAATGTCAAACGCACAAAGGGGGTTGGAGATTGCTCTATCCACTATGCTGACTGTGCCTTCGTGATCTGCAAAGGTATTTCACATGATGCGCTCTGGGAAGATGTTGAAGAGTGACGGAGAGTAGTAGCTGTTCAAGTTCTTGTTTCTCTCCAGCCAATCCATCAATGTCATTCGCAAAATGGAGGTTGGAGATTGCTCTACCCACTATGCTGACTATGCCTTCGTGATCTGCAAGGGCATCTGACATGATGCGCTCTAGTAAGATGTTGAAGACTGTTGGAGAGAGTAGGCATCCTTGACGCAGGCCAGTTGTTGTTTTCTGAACCAGTTACCGATGGCGCTGTTGTTGAGGACTGCACTGGTAGTCTTATCATACAGGCTTTTGATGACTTCAATAATGTTAGGGCTGATGTTGTACACTCTCATGGTTGCCCACATATCTGCGTGCCAGACTCGGTCAAAAGCTTTCTTAAAGTCTACAAACACATGATATAAATGTTGTTGGTGCTGTATTTATTTCTCGCAGATTATTCTGAGGTTAAAAATCTGTTCAGTGGTACTTCGCCCCGCCATGAATCCTGCTTGTTCTTCAATTATGATTTGTTCAGCTTGAGGTTTCACCATGCTGAGTATTATTTTCAGGAGGACCTTGCTGGGATGGCTGATGAGGCTGATGGTGCGGTAATTTTCACACTCCTGAAAAGGCTAACTTTTTGGACGAGTGATGACAAGCGACTGGGTCCATGTTGTAGGCCACTCCCCACTCTGCCAGATCTTGTTACAGATAATGGTCAGGGCTTCAATCATCGCTTCTCCTCCTGCTTGAAAAAAATTCTGCGGGTATGTTGTCGACTTCAGCTGCCTTCCCATTTTTCAGCGATTGCACTGCTGCCTCAACGTCTTCTCGGAGAATTGGGAGGATTTCTTCTTCTTCTCTGTTCTGGGGACATTCTAGAAGTGATGGATCTCCGTTTGATGTGTGGTTGTGGCTGCATATATTCAGATTTTTGATACAAATGTCACGCCTTTTATATATCTTTTCATCTTAATCGGAATGACATTGATGATGATGATGATGATGATGATGATGATGATGATGATGATCATGATGATGGTCATGATGATGATGATGACGATGATGATGACGATGATGATGATGATGATGATAAGAACCGAGCGATCGAAGCTGCTGGAAAATGAGCAGCCACCTCTCAGATGGGGTGCGATGATGTGTTTAATGTAAAATCATAGTGTTACACTCCGTTTGATGTTGGTGTTTTCTATCAGTATTTGATTCAACCCCGATGCTTGAATTCCTGATAGTTGTGTAACTCAGATTCGTTTATCCACGCAGCCCGTCCAAACAGCATACAAGTCACAAAGTCGACGTATGAAGTTTTCCACTTTTATTCAGCATACATCAACAACTGCATACAATTCTCAACTCAACTCAACAACTTTCACAGCAACTCTCCAAATCACTATCAACAACTTCACTCTCTCAACAGCAACTCGGCACACGATTAAATAACCTCTCTCTTTTCTCGAACAATTTGGTACACGGTAGAAATGACGCACAGCCACCAATCGAACTAAAGATCGTCATCACTGGCTTACGTCATACACATTTCCTCTACTTCCGGGAACATTCACGACCTTCGATATCCATCGGGAAATTTCTATCGACAGTAATAAACATGCAGATCCCGAAAATTCTCCAACAATATCGACCAACGAAAATTATCGACGTTATACAAAACCTCTCCTAACAACAATGCAAACTCAAATCAAAGGTAAATAAACTCCATTATTGAATACTTTGCAAAACGAAACGATTAGATCTATCGTGCACGTTTCCGACGTACTACCATTCGCGTTTCAACGTAACATAACCCCCCACTCAAGAAGAAATTTACCCAATTTCTTTCAACAACGTTGAAACGTAATGCACAAACAATGTACAGAATTAAAACTTACTTCAGACTGTCTCATTTACTGTCAATGTTCTCAGTTTATATACACAGAGTCCATGTTTTTCATCCGCAAGTCTTTCTGGATACTGTCAATGTTCACAGTTCATTCACACAAGGTCAATGTTTCTCATCTGCAAGTCTGTTTAGATATTGCCAATGTTCTCCACACAGTCAATGTTCTTTCAACCGCAAGGAAACGACGCCCTCGTCAGTTGCGGTCGTCATCGGCCCAGGGTCAAAGACAGTGATCTCGTGGGCTTTCCTGGAGTCAGTGCATCCTCCGTTGTCTTCCTCTCCCGTCGGATGTCCGACGCAGTCGACGTTGTCAGCTCCCAGGATGCATTCGCTGGGTCTCACGGTCGGGTTGGCTTCTGCGGGACGGTGGAACAGCTCCCTCAAGGTCTGCAGATGCTCCTTCCAGGTCTGGGTGTGGACTTCATGTTCGACCAAAGTCGTAGAGCCTGGGACATCATTGAAGCTATGGGGAATCTCGCCCATAAGGTCCTTGAGCTCCAACTTTTGACCTTCCGTCAAGCTCGGTCCTAGCTTAACATCATTGATGCCTTCTTTGCTGTGGAAGTCTCCCAGTTCCAACAGTTCTTCGCTGTCAAAGCTGTCGTCGGTCACAGCTGCTGTGGCTGCGTGCACAGTCTCTGATGGCCTTTCCACGTACAGCTTAAGGAGGTTGGCGTGGTATATCTTGGAATGCTGGCCGACCTTCACCTTGTAGTCGTTGATTCCCACCACGGTCTCCACTTCATACGGGCCTTTCCACTGCATCAGCAACTTATTATGGTCAGTAGGTAGCAGCACCAGCACTTTGTTGCCAGGTTTAAACTTCCTGTTCACAGCCCTACGATCGTAGTAGTGCTTTCCACAGTCTTGGGACTTCTTCAGGTTTTCTCTGGCTATCTCGAGAGTCTGCTCCAGCTTCTTCCGTAGCTCAAACACGTACTGGTAGCTGTTCTTCACCTCTGGGGTGTCTACTTCCTTCGTCCACAGTTCTTTTAGGATGTGCATCGGCCCTCGGATTTCCGTACAGCAGCTCGAACGGAGAAAAGCCGGTGGACTCCTGCGGTACTTCTCTGTAGGCGAAAAGTAAGGCGTTGATATAGCGATGCCATTGTCTGGGCTGCTCGCTGCACAGTTTCTTCAGGGTGGATTTCAGTGTAGCATTGAACTTTTCGACAAGCCCGTTGCACATCGGATGGTAGGGTGTCGTAGTCAAATGCCGGATGCTCAGCAGTCTGTTGACCTCCTTCATGCAGTCAGAGACGAACTGCGTCCCGAGGTCTGTCAGAATTTCTTCAGGCACTCCAAGTCTACTGAACATGTCCACCAGTGCCTCTGCTACAGTTTCAGTGTCAATCTTCTTCAGAGGCACTGCTTCTGGGTACCGAGTCGCATAGTCCACTAAAGTCAGTACCCACCGATGACCTTCTTCACTCGGAGGTCTTATTTCGCCGATTAAGTCTAAGGCCACCCTCTTGAAAGGTCGGTCGATCAGAGGCATCCTCTGCATAGGCACTTTCGGGACCCTCCCTCGAGGTATGGTCTTCTGGCAAATGTCACACGATCGGCAGAAACGGCTGACGTCCGCATGAAGTCCTGGCCAGTAGAATACCGCCTGGATTCTATCCGACGTCTTCTTGATACCCAGGTGACCTCCCATGATTGAGTCATGCGCTACTTCCATCACCTGGCGCCTTAGGGGTAACGGTACCAAAACTTGACGTAGTGGTTTCCCTCCGTTGACCCTCGGGTGCTGGAAGATTCTATACAGGATCTTGGCCTTCACCTCGAAATAGACCGTACCACTGCCTTTGGTCACGTGGTCATGGCGGTTCCTGTACTTGTTTAAAGTACTATCAGCTTCCTGGAGCTGGATAAGCTTATCTCTGTCCACGATGGCAGCTTTGGAGTTGTCGGCGACCTTCAGTGGCGTAGACGTCTTGTCTCTCTTGGCCTGGGCCCTGGTAGTAACAGCACCGACGATCTCTGGTCGGCAGGGCTGAGCCGGAGTAACCACATTGTCCCGTAGCAGCTCTGTAAGGTCTCCATCGGGAAACGGCAATGGATCCTCCTCCACAACTTCGACGCGTTGGGTTGAGGCAGGACTCCACTCTGGATCGGGGTCGTCGTGTCGTCTCGCGCCGTCGATATTCCCGATCATCAAATCATACAGCGGCTTCTTCAGGCAAACCGCTTCGACTTCGCCTATGTAGAAAGGGGTGTTGACATGAATTTTCGCAACTGGCGCTTTCAAACATTTGCTGTCGGCCATAAGTGTCCATTTTGAATCGCCAGTGAACTGTTCTTTAGCGATTAAGTCTTCTCTGACGATGACCCCACTACAGCCAGAGTCTCTTAGAACAGTCACTTCATGATTTCCGACGCGTCCCTTTGAAACAGGCATGTTCTGGACGGTCACAGCTGCGCTGGCGACGACGGGGATGGATTTCCCGTTGGCAAGGAGGAGTTGGCCATCAGTCATGCACTCTTGCACGTCCGCAGGAGTAGCTGTGCGCTTGGTCTCACTCGGAAGAATGACGCTCCCGCCGCACACTTGATGGTCAGATCTACTGTTTTGCCGTTGATTGGAGAAACGTCTCTGTCGGTTGCCCACCGCTGCATTGTCCGTACTGCCCCGCTGTCCGCTACTTTTGTTTTGAGGACAGTTAGCTGCTCTGTGGTCTGTAGCGTTGCAGGTGAAACAGCCTCTTGACTGCCCTTCCCTGGGAGGTGGCGTGGAGTCCGTCTGTCTCTGGCTCGTCTGGCTCCCTTGGATCTGGTTCCCATGGTTTCCAGTCTTCTGAAAATGTTTCGTCGCGCTGGGTGGCCCCAGGGTTTTCCCATGAGCGATGAGATATCTTTCAGCAGCCTCAGTCACATCTTTAAGCGTCTGCAGCTTTTGTTCTTCTAAGTGGGTCGCTAGGTCCTTGTGACAGGCATTGAGAAATTGTTCCTTCACGATCAGGTCATGGAGACTGTCGTAAGACTTCCTTTCGCCTGATAACTCCACCCACTTGTGTAGATATGACGACAGGCGCTCCACAAACTGCTTTGGCGTCTCGTCTGACTTAGGCCGGCATTCACGGAAGCGTTTACGGTAGCCCTTCTCTGTAAAGTTGTAGCACTGCAACAGGGCCTCTTTCAAGACGTCGTAGTTTTTGGCGTCATCGTTCGACAGTCTGGTGTAAACTTCGAGAGCTTGCCCCGTCAGAAGTGCACTCAGTCGAATTGCCCAGTCTTGAGGTTGCCAGTTAGAGCTTTCAGCGAACCTTTCGAATCTCGC
This sequence comes from Oncomelania hupensis, assembly GCA_036898135.1. Classification (NCBI taxonomy): domain Eukaryota; kingdom Metazoa; phylum Mollusca; class Gastropoda; order Littorinimorpha; family Pomatiopsidae; genus Oncomelania; species Oncomelania hupensis. Next base: position 28,542,395 of record CM072516.1, on the reverse strand, counting down.
CAGGTAACTGTCAATCTGGTCCTTCCCGTCGACGAAAGCTGGCAATTTTGGAGCCGTGTTGTCACTGATAACTTGTGGCGCATGCTGCTGTTGCTGGATGCGCGCCAACTCTAGTTGGAACTGCCGATCAGCTTCTCTTTCCTCACGCCTGCGCTCATCTTCTCTTTCTTTCCGCTGCTCTTCTCTTTCTTCACGGCGACGTTGTTCTTCCCTTTCTTCTCGGCGTCGCTGCTCCTCTAATTCTAGACGCTTCTGTTCTAATTCTATTTCTTTTTCTAGACGCTTCTCTTCCAATTCTCTTTCTTCGCGCCTTCGCTGTTCTTCTCTTTCTTCACGCAATATTCTCTCCTGGCATTTGACGTACTCCGTCAGCTGTTTGCCTTTTAGATTTAGTTCAACCCCTTTCTGCCAGAAGTCAGCCATCTTGATGCTTCTGGAAAGTTCTTTTCTGGAAAGTTCTTTTTCTAGAAAGTTCTTGACTGTAGAGTTCTTTTTCTTGAAAGTTCTTGACTGTGCTGTACCTTTCTAGACTGTTCTAGAACAGCACGCTTTCTGCAGTAGCGCTGATGCTTGTCACTAGTCGCCTTCGCTGACGCAGGCCCCGCTGTCCTCGTCGTATGCGACGCTGCACCACGCTGGTGTTGATGTACACGCTCCTGTGCTGAAGTAGACGCGACGTCCGCTCGTCGCTCTCTCTAATACTGGCGATGTAGCTCCGAGACTGTCCCTCGACGTAGTCTTACGGTAGCCACGTAGTCCCGATCTGTTGTTCGCTCACGAGCAACTCTTCAGCGACTACACGCCCTTGCAGTCAACCCGAACCTATCGGATGTAGTCCCAGTATGTTGGCCCCTCTCGACGCAACTTGTTGGCGGCTACCCTCGATGACTGCCTCTCGTAACGTTGACTCGCTTGTTGTAGCAGTTGAACCCTTGGCTATGGCGTGAATCCCGGCTTGGCCCCCAAAATGTTACACTCCGTTTGATGTTGGTGTTTTCTATCAGTATTTGATTCAGCCCCGATGCTTGAATTCCTGATAGTTGTGTAACTCAGATTCGTTTATCCACGCAGCCCGTCCAAACAGCATACAAGTCACAAAGTCGACGTATGAAGTTTTCCACTTTTATTCAGCATACATCAACAACTGCATACAATTCTCAACTCAACTCAACAACTTTCACAGCAACTCTCCAAATCACTATCAACAACTTCACTCTCTCAACAGCAACTCGGCACACGATTAAATAACCTCTCTCTTTTCTCGAACAATTTGGCACACGGTAGAAATGACGCACAGCCACCAATCGAACTAAAGATCGTCATCAATGGCTTACGTCATACACATTTCCTCTACTTCCGGGAACATTCACGACCTTCGATATCCATCGGGAAATTTCTATCGACAGTAATAAACATGCAGATCCCGAAAATTCTCCAACAATATCGACCAACGAAAATTATCGACGTTATACAAAACCTCTCCTAACAACAATGCAAACTCAAATCAAAGGTAAATAAACTCCATTATTGAATACTTTGCAAAACGAAACGATTAGATCTATCGTGCACGTTTCCGACGTACTACCATTCGCGTTTCAACGTAACACATAGTAAAAAATACCATCATCACTTAACCTCCTGCCTCACTTCCCCTCCAACCCCCCTCTCCTTACCACCCCAACAACGCACACAAACACACACATCTGCACATACAAACACACACATACACATAAGAAAGACCTCAACTTTAATAATACACAATGAAGTAACGATAAAATCATTTAAAAGTAAAAAAAACACTACAGTAATACAAACTTGTATAAATACCGTAGATGTCATTAGTATATAAAAAAAACTGTATTCAAAACCATATATAAACAAAATTGTATATTGAAATATAAATAAAAAACATATATGTAGAATAAGAATGAATGAATGTTGAGTTTAGTATGTACAGGTCGACTGAAAAACAAACATTAAACAGCAGGTGAAATTAAAACACAAACAGTCGGGCACGGTCACTAACACACAAACACACACAAGCGCGCACACATAAAACACACACACACACACACGCGCGCGCGCGTATAGCACCTCTTTTATCTCATATAAAATCATTCAGTGTGCGTGTTTGGGCGTTGTAATTTTCAATTTTGTACAGCATGTTCAATTGGCCATTGTACCAAAACATACTCCTGTAGCATTCATAATGTATACTTGGCAATAAATTGAACTTTAGTGCTTTTGTTGCATTTTTTAATGACTGAATTTAGTTGTAATTATTTAAAAAAAAATGTTTTTATTAAAAGGTTACATAGTGTTCTGTTGCATCAGAAAGTACATTTTTAGCACACATGTAGTATTGTTATTGTTGTATCAAATTTTATTCATCAGATTAACATAAGTTGTACTGATGTAGTATTGAAAAAATGTGTTTCACACATTGGCAGAACTTTAACAAACAGTAAATTTGATGATAACAAAATAAAGCATTGAACCGATTATACAAAAACATATGCGAATAGTTCCAAAGCATGATGCACATTCCTTCATAGTCTTACGTTCAATTGTACACTCTATTCATGTTCCATGGTCTATCTCTTCTATAATTTGTTTGTAAGCTGCCCATTTTTGTGGGAACTTGTCATAATTCATGTCAATCTGAACAACATATCATGTATCTACTTTATATGTTTGAATAATAACTCTTAAAAATACTTGCAATAATGGTTGTTATGTTTTGTTTATTCTGCATTTGTATATAACAATTTTGCAAGCAATAAAATATGTGAAAAATCTTCACCAACCTTCGTTTTGCCATCCTGTCCAAAAAGTACTAAGATCGGATTCAGTGCAAGTATGTCACAATTACAACATTTGTCCTTCAGAATTCTTACGAAGTCATTCCCAAACATTTGAACACGCACGCAGTTCGACAACTAATGAACTGCTGAATCTTTTTCTTCATTACAAAAATTACACAAATTGTTTGGTATCACTCCCACCTGTTTCAAAACAGAGTTAGTTACAATAATTCGATAGTTGATTTTCATCTGAAACCACTTCAGTTTTACTTCTTTAATTTGTTTTGTTGCCATGAATACTTCCGACCATTCAATACCACTTCCCAAAATTTTCTCCAGTTTGTAGAGGCATTAGACTGAAATGGTTTACCCAAAAATATTTCATAAAAATATTTTGCTCCTCTTGGAGCCTTTAATAATGCACCATAGGATGAGAGTATAAACCGAGGTCTAGTCTGTGTCTACATTCTATCCTAACGGACTTTAAAGATCCTGACGCTCATGTCCTAGACGGGTGAGTGCCGGTGACAAGAACACACCCAGCATGCACCTAGGTCCTTCTCCCCCATCCTTGGCTGCCCAGGATTGTGCTCAGTTGTCTGGAGCGTTATTACGATGCGCCCAAAGGCTGCAAGTTGGCGCCTCGGGCAACTTGAGTTAGATCCTTTTCTGGAAAAGCGCTATATAAGAAAGATTAAATTATTAAATAAATATTTTAAAAAATACTATAACTTATGTCATTACAATCATTATTTATTAACTGCATATTATTTTCCTTCATACACTTTCTAATGGAACAAACATATCCAAAATACGTAAAAAAGGCACATCAATATTAAATTTGCTTTTAAGTTCTTGTACTGTTAAAAAAAGCGCCGTTATCTGTCACCATATCCTTTACAAAATATATGTCATTTTGGTCCAGTCATCAAAATATAACATATCACCATCAATTTTAAACTTTTTATTAATAAATAATGGTTCTATTATCATCTCTTGGTCAGAGCAAATGTCCACTTTATTGTACAAAATATTATAACTATTAAATACATCCTTTCAAAACTGATTTACAAAATTATATTCTCCAGTTTTAAGACACCTGCACCACATTCCTTTAGCATTTGTATCTCTGGACATATTTCTTTCAAGATTACTTTCCATTTAGGATTAATCAATCCTTGAATATATTTTTTCAACCAATTAAGTTTTAAAGATGTAATTTGTGTTTCTATATTTGGCAAATGTATACCTCCGTTCTGGACACTATGAATTGCTATTGCCCGTTTAATTTTATCTCTTTTTTTGTCCCATATATAGTCAAAGCACATTTTCTGTACCCGTCCTACTACCTCGTTGGGAGGATTAGGTAATAAAATCCATAAATAAGTGAGTTTGGATAATATTAAAGATTTTAGTACTGCAACTTTTCCCAATGGATTGATAGATCTTTTTGACCAAGTACATGTATTACATAATATTTTAGTCTCGTTAAATTTGTTTGTTAAATTTATTTCTGGCATTTTAGTAAGATCGCTTGTAAACCAGAGCCATAGGATTTTAAACTGTGCTGGATTCCAAGTCATTTTTATGTTAGGGCAAAAATGTAATGTCCCTATTTTGTTTACTACCAAACCATACATTACTTTTTTTTTTTAAAATTCATCTTTAAGCCGGAGATTATCTCAAAATCATTTAACGTCTTAAATAGATTTTCATTAGAATTTTTGTCACCTTCTAAAAGTAATGAAGTATCGTCGGCAAACTGACTAACTTTACATTCTGTCTCTGATATATTTATTCCTTTAATTTCTGTGTTTTCCTTTATGTTATTTGCCAATAATTCTGCACACAAAATAAATAGATATGGAGAAATTGGATCACCTTGTCTACATCCTCGCTTAATCATGAAACTAGCAGAAGCTTTACCATTTATCACCACAGAGGATTATATGTTATTATAGAAGGCTGATATCCAACGACCTATGTCTTCTCCAAGGCCAAACAATTTTAAGACCGTGTGCATGTAATTCCAATTCACAGAATCAAACGCGTTTTCAAAATCAATTGAGACTAAAAGACCATGGATGTTTTTTTTTTTCATTTACGTAGTGGATTAATACATACAAAAGTCTTAAATTGTCTCCTATGTAGCCTACCTACCAGCCACGAAACCTTTTTGAGCTTCATCAAAGAGGTTGTTATACTATAATAAGTTTCGGTAGCATTGTTTTTGTTCTGTTTGCTATACAAGAAGAGTCTGTCTTATAAATAACATGTAACAATTAGATGGGACGCCAACTTTTAAGGAAATCCCGAGGTTAATGGCGGCAGGGATAGCTCAGTGGTCAGAGCGCACGACTTGTGTGAGTGCGTCTCGGGCGACGTGGGTTCGAATCCTGACTTCAGCAAACTATTTTGTGATTGCTGGATATTACGGGCCAGCGCCTTGAGAAGCTCTCTGAGCTTGTAAGTGCGCTATATAAGAAAAATCTCTTTCTTAATCTCCTTTTGGAAGGCAAATTATAATACCTTCTCGCATTTCATTATTTACAAACCCTTCCTTCAGAGAGCGTACTACACATTCATCTAATTGTTTCAAGAAAAATTTTTAAAAGTCAACAGTCAATCCATCTGTCCCTGGACTTTTACCATTACACCTACTTTTTAGTGCATAATTGGCGTCTTGAAGAGTTATTAAACCTTCCAATGAAGTTGCTTCCTCGACTGATAACTTGGGAAGAGACGTATAATTATGTTTCTAAATCTGTATCTATTAATTACTTGTTTTTCAGAAATATAAATTGTTAAAAAAATTCCTTTTTTTCCTTTAACATATCATCACTGCCATCATTGTTTTTTTTTTAAATATTGTCCATTTTTGGAGACTATTTTAAACATTTGTTTACTTACAAAATGTCATTTTTCTAAATTGCAAAAATACTTTATTTTTTCTCCTTCGGCTGCCCAGCGAGCTTTGCTGCGAATCATTATTCCTTCTATTTTATTTCTCCTTAATTCTACGAGACTATTTATTTTTACCTTAATTCTTGTTGATCATTTTCAGATTTGTGTTCTTTACTGTCTATTGTTTGTATTTCTTGTTCAAGATGTTTTTCTAAATGCATTTCTATACGTTTCTTTTTAAAACTATATTCCATTGTTTTACTTCTAATTTCCATTATGAGAGTGTTCAAAAATAACTGGTCTGAAATTGTTAATTCAAGGCAATCTACAGAAATATTAGCAATTTGTTCTCGATTGTATACCAACACAGCATACTGTTCCTTAACTTTATTAATAATATCAATAATTTCACTTACATAATTTTTGTCACTTAAAAGTGTTGTAATTATTGTTATATTCCGGCTTTTCGCCACAACTTGGCTGAAAGAAGACTCACCCTTGATCCACATTAAAAAAATCTGCTGAAACAACCCCAGTGGTAACACTGAAGGCACTCCCCAGCCGGTCATTGTACAAAAAAGGCATCCCACGCAGGGGACGCTGAGGCTATACTCTAATCTACTGAACTCCCGTTTACAAAAACAAAATAGAATACAAACATCTTTATAAAATACCAAACAAAAACATACATATCAAATGCCTACATTGCCAAGTAATAATATAATACGAAGCTTTAGTGACCATTTTGCAAAGAGCGTCCAATTTTCCCAAGCTGATACAACAGACCTCACACACAAATGAGGAGTTTTGTCCCGGAAGAGTTTTCAAGAAAAAATGTAGGTGACTGGTCTAGCGAAGAAGAAGATAAGTGATAGAGCAGAGTTGGAATGAGAAAGAACAAATGAGAAAGACAGCCAAAGTGGGAATTTAAAGCACCAAATTTACAGAAAGTGGGGATACTATTTATTAAAAAAACACACACACACAAAAACGGCATCCCCACGAGGGAGGAGGAGGGGAGTGGGGGTAAAGAGAGGGAAGGTGGGAAAAAAAGGAGAATCAGAAGAAAATTATTATATTATAAAACGCAAAACCAAACTAAAGGCTGCTTTAAGCGCTCACATGCATACACACATACATACACAATAATAAATATTTAAACAATATAAAAATGAGTATGTTAAAATGATGGTTAGAGAATATGATGAGAATGACAGGAAAAGGTGACAGAAAAGGAGAGAATGTTGGAGACTGAGGTTTTGAGCATCATGCTCAATATAAGTGTACACAACAAAGTTCAACAAACTGTAAAATGACTGTGGCAAGGTAATTTTAAATGTAATTATCAAACCAAAAAAGTACTTAATAATTATGCATTATATAACATAAAATTTCATTCAAAGGTTCTCAAACTAAGCCGTTGTAGGCTTACATACAATCATTAAACATAGAATTTACATTTTTCAAGATACCTTTGTATGAGTTCGTGCTTTGCAACAATTTGGAGCACAGATCGACATCTTTTTGTGTTTTGGGGAAAGCTGCATGAAGTAGCAACGCCTCACAACATTTTACATTGTTGTTTCAAGCCCCAACTATCCAGCAGTTTCCTCTGCAATTTTTAACAGTTACAGTTTTTTTTATTTTTATGTCATTGTCTTTTATTCTGTTTATTATAAACTACTTTTTGTTAATTTATCATTATGCATTAATTACAGTTTTACTTTCAACTAAACTTGTACACAAAGAAAAGATATTCAACAAAATTCAATCCATAAATTACAATAAAAGCCCATAGTACAATTACAATATTTAATTTGTTTAATTCCCAGCTCCCCTTCCTTTTCCACTTGCTCTTTGGAATAAACATGTACATAATTCAAATGCATACATCACAATTCAGTGCATACGTTACATTTTACATAACAGTCTTCAGTTTTATCGCAACATTTACATTGTTGTTTTAAGCCCCAACTCCCCAGCCTTTTCCTATGCAATTTTTAGCAGTTACATTTTTTATTTTTATGTCATTGTCTTTTATTCTGTTTATTATAAACGTTTTTTTGTTATCATATTAAATGTATGCAACACAATTCAATGCAGGTACATTATACTTTACATGAAAGACACACTACAATCATAATAGCTTGTATTATTTTGTCCACTTCCTTCCCTTTTCCAAGTTATCTTTCAAACAAATTTGTACACATAGTAAGACATACAACAAAAATCAATGCATAAATTACAGTTTCCATAAAAATCCATAGTACAATTAAGATATTAAAACACGTTTATAATCCCCAACTCCCCTTCATTTTCAATTTTCTTCTTTGAAACAAATATGTACATAATTCAAACGTATGCATCACAATTCAATGCTTAAATTACATTTTACATAACAGTCCTCATTTCTACTACAACATTTACATTGTTGTTTTAATCCCCAACTCCCCAGCCTTTTCCAGTTTTAACAGTAACTGAAAAAAAAAATACTGTTACTTTATTGCATTTTAAAACCTTTGTTGTTTGTTTTGTTTCACAATAAATGTATGCGACACAACTCACAAGTCATTCATTGCACTTAACATAAAAGACAAGAGTACAATTATAATATTTTGTATTAATTGTCCAACTTGCTTTTCGAATTTTTCTTTGAATTAAACATATACACAGAGAGAAGGTATGCAACAAAATTCCACTTATACATTACATTTTACATTACATTCTTCGTGTCCGTTACAACTTTTACATTGTTTTAATCCCCAACTCCCCAGTCGTTTCCTCTTTCTCTTTGAAATAAACATGTACAGAATTCAAAAGTATGCATCACAATTCAATGCATACAGTATATTTTACATAACATTCTTCAGTTCTATTACAACATTTACATTGCTGTTTTAATCCCCAACAACCCAGCCTTTTCCTTTTGAATTTTTAAGTTAGATTTCTTCTTGTATTTTATTTTATTTTATTTTATTGTAGTTTTCAAAACCCTTATTTTTGTTATTTTATTACATTAAATCTATTGAATACAAGTCAATGCCTTCATTACTCTACACATAAAATAAAAGAATACAATTATAATATTTTATATTAATTGTAAAACTTCCTTTTACAAATTTTCTTTGAAATAAACACTACATTTTTATGTCATTATATGTTATTCTGTTTATTTTAAACTAAGTTTTCTAAAATTATTATTTAATCATATTAAATTTATGCAACACAATCCAATGCAGGTACATTACACTTTTAATAACAGACAGACTACAATTATAATATTGAACATTATTTTGTCAACTTTCATCCCTCAAATTTCTCTTTCAACTAAACTTGTACACTTTGAAATCATATTCAGCAAAATTCAATGCATAAATTAGTTTCCATAAAAGTCGATACTACAAATACAATATTTGTTTTAATTAAATCTCCAACTCCCCTTCCTTTTCCATTTGTTCTTTGAAATAAATATGTACATAAGACACAGGGTAAAATTATAAATGCATTATTCTGTCAACTTCCATACCTTTCCAATTTATCTTTCAAATAACTTGTACCCATGGAAAGATATTCAACAAAATTTAATGCAATAATTACAGATTCCATAAAAATATATAGTACAATTACAATATTAAAACACATTTTTAATCCCCACCTCCCCTTCCTTTTCAATGTCCTCTTTGAAAAAAACCCACAAGTAAATAATTCAAACATATGCATGACAATTCAATGCTTAAATTACATTTTACATAACGGTTTTTATTTTTATTACAACATTTATATTGTTGTTTTAATCCCCAATTCCCCAGCCTTTTCGTTTTGAATTTTTAACAGTTATTTAAAAAAATGTATGATACTTTATTTTATTGTATTTTAAAACCTGTTTTGTTTGCTATTTTTTCACATTAAATGTATGCAACACAAGTCAATGCACTTCACTTAAAAGACAAGAGCTCAATTATAATCAACTTGCTCTTCCAATTTTTCTTTGAAATAAACATATACACAGAGAAAAGATATTCAACAAAATTCAATGTATACATTATATTTTACATAAAAGTCTTCGTGTCTATTACAACATTTACATTTGTTGTTTTAATCCCCAACTCCCCAGCCTTTTCCACTTTCTCTATGAAATAAACATGTACATAATTCAAATGTATGCATCATAATACAATGCATACATTATATTTTACATAACATTCTTCAGTCATATTACAACATTTACATTGCTGCTTTATTCCCCAACTACTCAGTCTTTTCCTCTTGAATTTTTAACAATTGTATTTTTTTATATTTTTGCATGTGTTTTTCTTCTTGTTTTTTTTATTTATTTTTTTTCATTGTTATTTTGTGATATTAAATGTATGAAACAATTCAATGCATATACATTACACTTCACATAGAGTAAAATTATATACATTTTCCATAAACATGTTTTGTACAATTACAATATATGCAGATTCCTTTTCCAATTTCTCTATATTTTATTTATTTATTTATTTATTTATTTATTTTATTTATTGCTTTTCCGTATTTTTATTAATATTATGTTTTTAGATTTAGTTGTTTAAACTGTACAAATTTTGTATGTAATTACAACTAAAACATCTGGTTCTCTGTCATGTTGCCTGGTCCGGACAGTCTATGTACCGATGGTGGTTCTTCTGGTTGACAGAAGGATAGTCGGCTCTGTGGCTTCCTCTCGGCTTTCACCACAACGCGTCATATGTCTTCGTGATGAAGTACCTTCCTCCCCCAGGATAAAGTTTTTCTTTCTTCTGTTGTTGACGTTTCTATACCGTAGTCTTTTTTATGGGGTGGGGGTGCTAACCCCAAGCCCAACCCTCCTCCTTTTGCAGCTGGGCTTGGGACCGTCCTTGGCGGAGTTAACTAAAACATTGCACTTGCAATATTAACAGCAATTGAAAGTCAACCTGAATCTAACAACAGCACACCAACACTGAAGTAGAAATTCAGAGCAGGAAACAACACAACACAGCGCTTCCATCAATTTGGCGAAGACAATCACTACTGACCCCACCTAAACAATACTAACTTCCATTTCAAAACACTAGAGCACTTGGACCTTGCTAATAAACAAGGACTGGCGCCCTTTTCCCCATCGCCCCTTCCTTTTCCGTGGTTTTGACCTTGATACGGTTTTGTCACACAACGCAAGGCAAAACATTTCCTTGGCGTTGATGTTTGTGTTTTTTTTTCACTTTCCTTTGACCTTGATACACTTTTCTTCTTGACCTTGATACACTTTTCTTTTGACCTTGATACATTTTTCTTTTGACCTTGATACACTTTTCTTTTAACCTTGATACACTTTTCTTCTTGACCTTGATAAATTGTTTCCTTTCTTTCCTGACCTTGACACAATGTTGTGACATTTTTCACGGTGTTTTTTTTCCACTGCCGTCTCAATGCTGGCAAGGTGGAATTTTTCACAAAGTATGCAATCGTCTCCAGTATCAGAAACTGACCACACTGCAATTCCACCAGGGCGGATCATTCAGATGTGACCATTATTATCACAAAGTAAGGGACAGCTGTTGGAGAGCAGAGTCTGAGCAAGCAGAGCTAACAAATGTCAAAAAGGGAAAGAGGGACCTTCACAGAAACAGGTTGCTGTCTCGTGTTCATTTCCCATTATTATTTATCCTTAACAAAAAAGAAAAGAGACGTGTCCCGACTGCCTCACCAGTCGGTTCGTTGTCTCATGTTTATTTACAGTTTACTTTCTAACCTAAGGAAAAAAAGAGACATCGGTCGTCTCATGTTTATTTACATTTTGACTGCTCGCCACACACTTCCACTCCACAGCCATTGTCTCTTTCCCCCATGACACTAATGTCCACAACCACACTCTCTCGTTGTTTCCCCACAGAAACATTTCCCCGATAGAACCACAACATGATCATTCCCCTCAACCTTCAACAGCTTACAACACCTTGTAGCTGCTGTGCTTAATGCAGCTGCCAGTTCTGTGATATTGCACTGGCTTGGTGTATGTCAACACAAAGCCTGTGCTTTGATTGCGACATTTCCTATGCTGGCAAGGTGGAACTTTTCACAAAGTATGCAACCATCTCTAGTATCAGAAACTGACCACACTGCAATTCCACCAGGGCGGATCATGCAGACATGACCATTATTATCACAAAGTAAGGGACAGCTGTTGTAGAGCAGAGTCTGGGCAAGCTGAGCTAACAAAATGTCAAAAAGGGAGAGAGGGACCGAGACAGAACCAGGTTGCCGTCTCGTGTTCATTTCTTATTATTATTTATCCTTAACAAAAAAGAAAAGAGACATGTGTCCCGACTGCCTCACCAGTCGGTTCGTTGTCTCATGTTTATTTACAGTTTACTTTCTAACTTAACGAAAAAAAGAGACATCGGTCGTCTCATGTTTATTTACATTTTTGACTGCTCGCCACACACGTCCACTCCACATCCATTGTCCCTTTCCCCCATGACACTAATGTTCACAACCACACTCTCTCGTTGTTTCCCCACAGAAACATTTCTCCGATAGAACCACAACATGATCATTCCCCTCAACCTTCAACAGCTTACAACACCTTGTAGCTGCTGTGCTTAATGCAGCTGCCAGTTCTGTGATATTGCACTGGCTGGGTGTATGTCGACACAAAGCCTGTGCTTTGATTGCGACATTTTTTGTGCTGGCAAGGTGGAACTTTTCACAAAGTATACAACCATCTCCAGTATCAGAAACTGACCACACTGCAATTCCACCAGGGCGGATCGTGCAGACATGACCATTATTATCACAAAGTAAGGGACAGCTGTAGTAGAGCAGAGTCTGGGCAAGCAGAGCTAACAAATGTCAAAAAAGGAAAGAGGGATCGAGACAGAACCAGGTTGCTGTCTCGTGTTCATTTCCCATTATTATTTATCCTTAACAAAAAAGAAAAAAGACATGTGTCCCGACTGCCTCACCAGTCGGTTCGTTGTCTCATGTTTATTTACAGTTTACTTTCTAACCTAAGGAAAAAAAGAGACATCGGTCATCTCATGTTTATTTACATTTTGACTGCTCGCCACACACTTCCACTCCACAGCCATTGTCCCTTTCCCCCATGACACTAATGTCCACAACCACACTCTCTCGTTGTTTCCCCACAGAAACATTTCCCCGATAGAACCACAACATGACCCTTTCCCTCAACCTTCAACAGCTTACAACACCTTGAAGCTGCTGTACTTAATGCAGCTGCCAGTTCAGTGATATTGCACTTGCTTGGTGTATGTCGATACAAAGCCTGTGCTTTGATTGCGACATTTTTCTAACACCGACCTTGATTCATTTTCTAAAGCTGACCTTGATCATTTCTTGTTCAGTGCTCAACGCTATTCGTGGCACTGTGGACACACAGTCCCCGCTAATTAACAAGATCTAGTTGCTCTAGAGTCAAAATTGGAGCCAATAATATCCAGACAGAGCCTGCAGTGAGTACCGCCGACATGTCAACAGGTGCATTGTATTATATTGCTAGCCTCTCCTTGGTAACTGCTGCAATGCCAGCATAAACAGTTGCTAAATCTACGTATATTTCAATTTCTGATAAAATGCATTGCAGTGCTGTACAATTTCACTAAACACACACATGCGCGCCCACAGTAAAACTGTCTTTTGAGGTGGCCACCTCTGTCGTTGATCCCTCGTTGTCTGCTCCTGCCTCCCCTCTGCGCTGATGTCCTGTCCTGCGGTGGGGTCTTGTCCTGCAGTGGGGTCTTGTCCTGCGGTGGGGTCCTCATCTGCGGTGGGGTCCTCATCTGCGGTGAAGTCTTGTCCTGCGGTAGGATCATCTTCTTCGCTTGGGTCCTGTCCGGTCCTGCTGTAAGAAGACGAAACATTGAAAGTAGAACAACATACAAATAATTATAACTATCGCTATCATAATTTAAAAAAAATTTCCTTCCCTCGATTTAAATAAAATGTGAGCACTATAAAATACTAAGTCATCATCTTGTGAAGTATTATTTATTAATGTTATTATTCTTAAAGAGCCCTTTTTCAGCTCAAGAGCTGATCAAGACGCTGACCGATACGGGATCTAGAACTCCAGTCGCCCGAGGAGCCCATTGTTGAGAACATAATCTTTATATTAGCGTGTGCACTGTGCCATAATATTCTGAACAGAAATAGTTTGGAACATATTCAATAATCGCCATTGAGATTATAATTGGGGGAGGGGTAGGTAGGTGGAAAGAGGAGTGAAGAAAAAGGAAGCGAGGAAGGTGATAATTAAGCACATGAATGTCGCTTTAGGGTGTTGTATAAGATGTAAAAAAAAGACTTTCAGGCAATATATATAATTATACACAAAGTAAGCAAATCTTAAAACTGACTAAAGCAGATGGACTATATATTACTAATAGCAAGGAAGTTGCTCAAGAAGTTAACAATTTCTATAAAGACTTGTATTCAAAAATGGAGGCTGAGAATTGTGAAATCTTAGATTTAGTTGAGCAAATACCAACTTTAAATGAATAGTGAAACTTTCACTAGAAAGCGAAATTACTTTACAAGAAGCTATATTAAGTCATTACAATATATGAAAAATAATAAAGAGTCCTGGCAGTGACGGTTTCACTGTTGAATTTTTAAAAGCCTTTTGGAATAGATTAGGCATAGGCTATTTGTTGTGAGATCCTTAAACGAAGGGTTCTATAGAAGTCAATTATCTACAACTCAGATGGAGGGAATAATAGTTTGCACATATAAAGGCGATAAGCCAAGAGAATTCATTAAAACGTGGCGTCCAATTACATTACTTAATGTAGTATACAAGATAGGTTCCGGTTGTATCGCAGATAGACACAAAAAAGTGCTTAGCCTACTTCTCTCATTCATGAAAATCAGTCAGACTTAATTAGAAATAGGTACACTTAGGCTATAATGTTCGACTGTTATACAATATAATTGATTACTTAAATATACATAGGAAGCCGGGACTGCTCATTCGCCTCGATTTTGAGAAAGCCTTTGATTCCTTGAGCTGGGATTTTATGTTCAAGGTTTACCTGCGTTCGGATGTGGCCCTGACTTCTGTCAGTGAATTTTACATTTTATAACAACATTAAATCAGCAGTAAACGTAAATAGCAATTTATCGTCTTAGTTCGAGGTACATATGGGATATTATTAGGCAGGGGATCCGATCTCGCCGTATTTATTCATAATGCGTGTTGAAATTCTGGGTTTAATGATAGAGAAAATAAAGACATTAAAGAGCTTTGAATTAAAAAGTTGAAAGCAAAATATCTCAGTATGCAGCCGATAAAGAAATAATGCTAGAAGGGACAGACATTCTTTCGAAGAAACAATTTCTACTATTCAATGTTTTTTGAAAAAAATCAGGGTTGTTTCTTAATACAGATAAGAGTAGTGCTATTTGATTGGGTAGAATGAAAAATTCTAAGTCCGCAACATGCCCCATCTGCACATGCAATGGAACCCAAAAAGATTTTATATTCTCGGTATCTGGTTTACTAATGACTTAAAAGAATTTATGACAATTTCAGTGAAATATTTATAGAAATTACAAACCTGTACGAAGTGTGGCTTAAGCGCCAAATAACTCCATTATGATGCGCTGCTATTTTAAAATCATTAATCCTTTTCAAAATCGTGCATCTGGAGCTGTTATAGATTCAGAATATGCAGGATCTGCTTTCGTCTTTGCAGAATTGAAAATCTAAACATTTCATCTAGGAAAGGTTATAATGTTTTAACAGCATAACTGATAGCTATTTCAATGGCTTTAAATACATTGCTAGCTTGCCTACTGTTTTCTATAGTAATGTGTGGATTCACAGTCTGTTATACTTTAAATTCTATAAATCGCAAGGAAGGGCAATTGAAATAATTTATGAGATCAAACACGTTGTTAATAGTTTGACTATAAATTGAATTTCTGATGGTTACCATTGCATTCTGGTTTAATCTTTAATGACTGGGCAGAAGGAGAGGCAAGAAAATGTGCTTTGAATTTGAATTCAGTCACTGGTAACATATTTGTATCTACTAAAGTGGCAAACATGGACTCTCACAGCAGTTCTACAACGAAAAATATAAAGCATGGAGATGAGATGCAAGAAAAGACTTCCAGGCATTCCTTATACCCAGGACATCACCAATGACGACGTTCGACAGACCATCACACAGGTCATTGGACAATACGATTACTTGCTCACAGTGGTGAAGAAACTGAAATTCCGATGTTATGGCTACATCATTACAGCATCAGACTTGCAAAGATTATCCTGCAAGGCACGGTGCAAGGAGGCAGAAGAAAAATGGAGACAGAAAAAGATGTTAGACAACATTCGAGAATGGACTGGCTTGAAACTGAGTGAAGCCTCGATGACTGCTGAGGACAGAGAAAGATGGAGTATGCTGGTTAAACGGTCATCTCTGATACCCTAAAGGGCTTTCGAGTTACGACACGTGATAGGATATGATAGGATAGATTACTAAAGAAGCAACTAACAAAATAGAATAATCATATTTTCAGAAAATATAATTATTCACCCAAATTTAAATTAAATGTTCGTTTTTCAAGACCTGTTGTAACATTACCATACAATTCAGTTCTTAAATTCATTGGGAACAAAATTTTGTAAAAAATATTTCTTGCTCATGTAATTGTGCTCTTCAATGGTTCACATTCTTTTTAGCTGTGATGTCTGACTTTGTACTACCAATGGAAATGAAAAACATTTAAGGAACTAAGTGACGTAACTTTCTCAGTTTGCTTCAGACTCGATACAAATTGTATTTATTCATCTGTTACATTCCTTTAAAAAACAATTAAATAAAGAATTCATGTGCATAATCAGAGAAAGAGAGAGAAGAGAGAGGGGGGAGGGGAGAAGAGAGACTTTTATGACTTTAAAGAAGATGTGGCATATAATGGGGGAATTAAGAATAAATATATCAATCATAAAAAACAATAAAACCATATATTTTATATGCAGATTAGGATTTATACAGTCTAAATTTACATAACTATGCAGACCCAAACTCAATATATATTTTTCTAATTATCAATTATTTGAATTCATGCATTTGCCAAACCTACACTCACATATTGGCTCACCCACTCATGACTTCCAGGCACAACAAAATATTCAATGTGTACAGCGTCCTGCCTAATCATTCTTTTATCCCTACAGCCCATCATCTGAACAAAATGTCTTTCTTGATTTAAAAAAAAAATTCGCCTCTTTAAGTGTATTTGGACGAAATCTGTTACACATATGATAAACATACAACATGGGCAGCTCCGTTACTTCAACGCCTTTGGCAGAAAAGACAACCATTCAACACACACTGTGTAACGTAGCTATTCTTGTGTACTTTCATGTTACCAATGCTTAACCTCAATTATACAAACGAGTCTCTAAAACACTTCTGCTTAATACAGTCCAGATAAATGTATGTTTACAAATTGGTCTTATTCTATCTGTACTGACTGAATTGTTACTATTATTTCTGGCTGCATTCCAGTCTTGTTCGTTGATGTCAATGAGTCTGTTTAAATTGATAAATAAGTTCATTCTCATTACCTACACCTTAGGACAGTCATACAAAGGTAAAGCCAGTTCTTTCCAAACTCTAAGCACTCCAAACAAGGCCTTTTCCTTTTATTACCAGCTGATTTGCACTTCCATTGAGGCTCATAGCAGTTGTAAATGGTAAAGCCTAACTACACATAGAAGTTTACAGTTTTTAGTTCATTTCCATGGACAAACCATTTTTAACTCTTCCCAAGAAATCACCCATGCCTAAAAACCACGACTTTACTCTTATTAAAGCCGTGGTCACACAGCACTCCACGTCTTAATCACGGCCAAAGCGCGTCCAAAATGTGTTACCCGTGGAGTGGACGTTGTTGTTCGCGTTGATGTCGAGGTTAAGACGAGCTACGGTCGAGGTATAGACGTGGCAGGACGCGGGGAGAAATCTGAACGGCATCGAACGCGGCAAAAAGTTTTGAACTGCAAGCCCCGGTCACACAGCCCTTTACGGCTGAATCACGGCCAAAGCGCGTCCAAAATTTGTTACCCGTGGAGTGGACGTTGTTGTTCGCGTTGATGTCGAGGTTAAGACGAGCTACGGTCGAGGTATAGACGTGGCAGGACGCGGGGAGAAATCTGAACGGCATCGGACGCGGCAAAAAGTTTTGAACTGCTCAAAATTTTAGCCCGCGCACAACCACGGGTAAAACACGCGGTAAAGACGTGCAACACACGCGTGGTAATCCGTGTTCCGGCAGTGATTAGAACTTGGGGAGACGCGGTAAGACGCGAAAGTTTAGCGTTCAGTCATTGGACGCATGTACCGCGTTGGAATCACGGGAAATAGCGTGTGTTTAGCGGCTTATCACTGACAAAGCACTACCTACAAACTTTTTGCCGCGTCCGATGCCGTTCAGATTTCTCCCCGCGTCCTGCCACGTCTATACCTCGACCGTAGCTCGTCTTAACCTCGACATCAACGCGAACAACAACGTCCACTCCACGGGTAACAACGTCCACTCCACGGGTAACAAATTTTGGACGCGCTTTGGCCGTGATTCAGCCGTAAAGGGCTGTGTGACCGGGGCTTAATGTTGATAGTCAGCCCTAATTCCTGGCAACATTGGTTGATTATGTCTAGTTGAGTTTGCAATTCTGCTGGTGAGCAAGACAGTTATTCATTGCTTAAAGGGTCAAGCGGACTGCAAAGAGCCAAAAATGGACCACAAAATCAGGACCACAACTTGGTTGAAAGAGGACTCACCCATGATCCGTATGAAAGATCTGCTTAAACAACCCTAGTGGTAACACTGAAGGCACTCCACCAGCCGGTCACTTTACAATAACGGCATCCCACGAAGGGGACGCTAAGGCTATATTATAATTTATCGAACTCCCGTTTACAAAAACAAAATAGAATATAAACTTCATAAAATAGCAACAAAACACATACATATAAAATGCCTACATTGCTAAATAATAACATCATAGGAAACCCTAGTGATCATTTGGCAGAAAGCGTCCAATATTCCCAAGCTGACCCAACAGACCTCATACACAAATGAGGGGTTTCGGAAGAGTTTTCAAGAAAAAGATAGGGGACTGGTCGAGCGAAGAAGAAGATAGTAAATTAGATTGATATAGCATAATAGGAATGAGAAAGAACAAAGGAGAATGACAGCGACAGTCAGAATGCAAAACACTAAATTTTCAGAAAGTGGGGATACTATTTATACAGAAACCCCCGGGGATGGGGTGGTGGTGGGGGGGGGGGAGGGTGTTTGAACAAGACAGCAAAGCCAAGTCAGCAAAGAGCAATATGAAAGCTCGACAAGACCAGGCACGAGTTGCACTCCAAGCCTGCTCTAGTCAGCAACTCTTGATGCTAGCTCGTTAATTGTCACCTAGAACATTGTGGGGCTTAACATACAGCCTTGCTTTAACCCCCGAGGGCACTCAAATGTCTCCGAAAATTCATTAATTACACGAACACAAGCGAGAACTGATTGGTACATTGATCGGATTCCATTTACGAATTTGGATAAAGCACCACTTCTACATTGCAATACAAGTTTCTTTCTCAATTGTTTCAAACGCCTTCCTCAAATCGATTAAAGCTACATATAGTTTGCCTCCCTTTTTGGTCAGATACTTTTGAGTAGCAGCATATAGTGTACATACATGGTTTACGATGGAGTACCATCTTCAAAACTCTGTGTTTTGTTAATTTTATTAATTGCTTCCAGCCATGTATAAAGTGATTTTAAATTGATGTATAACACTTCCTTAAAAATCTCAGAATGGTATATCTCTGTACATGTCTTGTATTTCTGGGTCATATTTCATAGAAATAGGTACTATGATACGTTTAGTACATACCTCAGGATAATGACCACTAGTGAATATTTAATTGAAGAGTTCGACCAAAAAGTGAATCACAGCGTCTCCACCACACTTCAACATTTCAGATTGAATGCCGTCGCAAACAAAAGCTGTGCAGAGAGAAAGAGAAAGAGAGAGAGAGAGAGAGAGAGAGAGAGAGAGAGAGAGAGAGAGAGAGAGAGAGAGAGAGAGAGAGAGACAGACAGACAGACAGACAGACAGACAGACAGACAGACAGACAGACAGACAGACAGAGATTGTTATCAAAAAGAAGGAAAGACAGAAAGACATTCAAAACAATGAAGAAGACAAAAGATTGCTATAAATACAAATCAAACACTCACTCCTTCCCTCTGGCTGACGTCTCCATTCCTTGGTCTTCTTCCCCCATGATGCTGGCCGGTGGTGATGTCCTTAACTTGGCCCTCAGATCCGTCGGTCCGGTGGTGGTGCTGGAACTTTGAACAGAAGATTAGGAGGTGCATAATAGCGTAATATCATTCTCTCCCTCGTTCATAGCCACATCAATGTAGAGATCTCAAAGTAGGTGCACCTACTTTACGCGAAATCAAAACATTGATGACTCTCTCTCACGCACCCCACCCTTTCCCCTTCCTCCCTCCCTTCCCGTTCCCTCCTCCGCGGCCGCGGCGTTTCGTCCTCGGCTAGCTCTTCGTGGTGCTGTGGTCCTTGGGGTTTACTGAAAAGTGGAAAGGCAGAATTAGCGACTCGTGGGGGCCAGGACGCCTACTCCTGTCACAGATACGGGAGTATCTGCCCACTGCCCGCTTATTTCTAGGGAATGGGAGGAATCAAGAGCCCGATGAGGTTGAGGCCTACTCTGACCCTTTATTCCTGGTTTGTAAGAACTAACATCGCAAGCCCTAAGTGAACTTTGATGTCAACCCTTACAGGAGTTACCCTAACACTACACCATTTACCAACACCACACCACTTTCCTAAGATACTAAGAAAGGAACATACTAAACCGACATTTTCTCTCCACTGAAGTCCTGAGCGGTTGTCGCGTCGTCGTCGCTGTCCCTCCAGGCGATGTTGACCCTGGCCTTGCGTTGACTGAATGACGCAAAAAAAAAAAAACACAGTTCACTTAGCCTACAGTGTACACTGTGGCATTATGGGAAAATGTGTGAACTCGATCTCACTAAACACTAAGTTGTTGTAACTACCGCTGTTGTGTGATGACAAAATAAAGTAAGATCATTGACACAATTTAGAGAAACTAACATTTTTAGTAGGCCAATCAGTTACTTTCTTTGTGCTTTTATGACTTTTTTTTTGTCTGGATCATGCATTATAGAGGCAACCGTCTCGCAGTATCATCTTTGAACATATAAACAAATATGACAAAATGGACTTACACTGTTTTATCACCGCATGGCAGATCAGAACAGTAAATAGATAACGACTTAATTTTGCAGAAAGCACTGATATTGTCCACCAAGCAGATATGCAATAATGACTTTAAAGCTCTTCAACAGTGCCTTTAGTACACAAATGAACTTGTCTGTAAAATACGCTGCTGCCTTCGACGGTAAGGCGCTAACAGTTGCCACTGACACATTGGTAGATGAATTATTATTATTATTATTATTATTATTATTATTATTATTATTATTATTATTATTATTATTATTATTATTATTATTATTAAAGTCATCTGCAACATCTTCACTTCAATCATGGAGTCTCTGTGCCAGTCTGTGGGATAAAAAAAAAGCATGCTGCAATATGATGATGATGAAGATGATCTGTTGTTTAAAGTCCTTCGATGTGTTAGACCTATATAGGACTGATCTTGTATTATTACGGAAAGGTGCAGAGAAGAGGGACCTAGCCCAAAACACATATTACTTTTTGCTAAAAACTATAACACCAAGACATATACATATACACAGTGAAACAGTCACACGCATATATTTATTCAGTTGATCACGCATATATGTATTCAGTTCACGCATATATGTATTCAACTTGTAAACAGTTGTTCAACATTTGCAATCAGCTAAGGGGTAAGAGCAATGCAACATCACTCCCATCCACGCATCCACCATGTCAGCTCCCAGATGTATTTTGTAATTATTTCACACAGAAAGTGGCTGACATAAGGGACGCTCTTGACAGCCATGAGATCCCACTCATTAACCCATTCTCACCTTCCCTCACTACCGCAAAGATGGAAGTTTTTTTAACCAATAACAGAGCAAGAAATCAAGAAAGTCATCTTAAGCTGTCATCTTGCTCTCTTGACCCCATTCCTACCCCCATGTTGATAGAGAATCTTGACCCTCTACTCCCGACCATTACCCACATTATCAACGAGAGTCTGTCCTCTGGTGTGGTTCCGTCTGTGCTCAAAACGGCTGTCATCAAACCCCTCCTTAAAAAAGCCAAGTTTAGACAAAAATAATCTAAAGAACTATAGACCTGTTTCAAACCTCTCCTTCCTGTCCAAAGTCATAGAAAAAATTGTTCTCAAACAACTGTTTGCCTACCTATATGATAACGCTTTACTTTGCCCCAACCAGTCTGCCTACCGACCCTTCCACAGCACTGAGACAGCCCTCCTAAAGGTAACCAACGACCTGTTGCTGGCCTTAGATAATGGTAACGTCTACGTTCTCACCTTACTAGACCTCTAAGCCGCTTTTGACACAGTCGACCACCACATTCTCTTTAACACTATTCAACACTACTTTGGAATCTCCGGCTCGGTCCTGGCTTGGTTCCACTCATATCTTTCCGAAAGATCACAAGCAGTCACTGTCGATGGCTGTTTCTCCAGCACAGCAGACTTGGTGTGCGGCGTGCCTCAGGGTTCTGTTTTAGGGCCGGTGTTATTCACTCTGTACACCAAGCCACTGCTTCTCCTGCTTAGAAAGCATGCTGTTGAGAGTCAGTCATTTGCAGACGACACACAACTTTATAAATCCACAGCCCCCTCTCTCATTAATTCCACTGTTCAGACTTTGGAGAACTGCATCACAGACATTAAGTCATGGATGACACTCAACCAGCTTAAGCTTAATGACGATAAAACCGAAGCCCTCCTCATTCACAAGCACAACACCTCCTCCTCACTCCCGCCTCTCCCAACATCGCTTACAGTAGGGACAACAAACAATCATTTCTCATCCTCAGCAAGAAATCTCGGCTACATTCTCTCCGATGACCTGTCCCTCAACATCCACATCTCCAACGTCTGTCGCTCTGCATACACGGCCATACGCCAAATCAGCTCCTTTCGCCACTATCTTACGCTCACTGCCACCAAAACCCTAGTCTGCGCTCTCGTCCTTTCTCGTCTTGACTATTGCAACTCTCTCCTCGCTGGCTCCCCAAAACACATCATTGACAAGCTACAAAAGGTTCAGAACTCAGCAGCTAGACTAGTATTCCGAGCTAAGAAACGCGATCACATCACACCTCTACTACATTCCCTTCACTGGCTTCCTGTGCAAGCACGCATAGAGTACAAACTCTCTGTTCTCTGTCACAACTTCTTCACAGAATCTTGTCCCTCCTACCTTGCTGATCTACTGTCTGTCTACTCCCCTTCACGCACTTTAAGATCTTCTGCTGACACTCGCACACTCAAGGTTCCCGTCACCCGCACTAAGACATACGGCCAACGTGCATTCGCTTACTCCGCACCTAAGCAGTGGAACTCCCTTCCCTCCCATATCCGCAACATACAATCAACACAAGCATTCAAAAAGGCCCTCAAAACCCACCTCTTCAAACTTCACTATTCAGAATGATCTGTATCCCGCTGCCATTCTCTCCTAGCCTCTTTGTCTCTGTCTGATCCGTAAGTGTATACACGGCTGTACATATTTATACTGTTTTTCCTCCTGGGCCTAACCGGGCATATAAATAGCTGTGAATATGTTTTTGCTATTCTATTTGTCTTTTCTGTAATTTGTGTACATAGTTGTAAATTGTAATTTGTGTACATAAGTGTAAATAATTTGTACCCTTACTGTTCTGTCTTTTGACGTATTGTAGCTAAAGCGATGTTTTATCGAGTGCATGTACTTATATGTAATGACTATGTAAAGCGTGGTGAGTCTGGTCATAGGCTGGAGTATCCGCTATATAAAAATCCGTTATTATTATTATTATTATTATTATTATTATTATTATTATTATTATTATTATTATTATTATTATTGATATTAAATTACACCACCATTACGTAATGTTATCATATAAGACGACGAGGGGGAAAAAAAACTTCGAAAAGAAGACTCTAATATTGGTTCTAGAGCAGGGGTACCCACACTTTTTCAGCATGCGATCTACTTATAAAATGACCAAGCCAAAATGATCTACTTACCATAAAAATACAAAACATATATATAAATAATAGGCTGACGTCAAATTTTTTTAATGCTTCGCGATCTAATCACAGTACCTTCCCGATCGACCGGTCGATCGCGATCGACGTATTGGGCACCCCTGTTCTAGAGCATACACATGCCGGAACCTTCTTACAGTTCTTTTTTATAGATACAAATGAATTACCTGAATTAGTCTCCTTTAGTATAATTTATCCTAAGTATGTTTTCTTTTATTTATTTATAAATTTTATATTTAATACAGATTGTTATTCTTCTTATACATACATACATACATGCATACATACATGCATACATACATACATACGTACACGTTATTATATGTCAAATGAAATATGTGCACTCCATGCCCAATTGGACGCCCCCCGCCTCCATTTAGGCAGGGGGCGTCCAATTAGGCCTCTATGTCAGACCCAATTGGACGCCGGCGTCCAAATAGGCAGGGGCGTCCAATTAGGCCTGCACATACGTACAAATTACTTTATTTTAATATTTATTTGGAAACTTTGGAACGTTGTCCTTTTATTTGTGAACACATAATAAAACATTATACATATTAAACATAAGGCTTTATGCCCAGGACGGTGGGGGAGGGAAGAGGCTTTCTAGCCAATAAGAGGGGATAAATATGGGTGGGATATAGGGGGAAAATGGGTATATTGAACACCTTAAGGAACTTCCATAATTTGATAGAAAGTAGACAAAAGCCACAAACATAATCGTCATTTAAAAGGTAAACAATAAACCTATGTGGCCTTAAACGACGAAAGCTGAGACTGATGAAAAAAAAACATGTTGTGAAAGTCCAATGTAGACACCATAACGGATTTTAACGAGAGGTAACTTGGGCCTAGGTTTAATTTATACGCATATAGTGTAAACACCTATCCCTATCCCTATCCTATCCCGTAACTCGGAGGTGGTAGGGGCACAACAGATGATCGCTTAACCAGCGTACTCCATCTTTCCCTGTCTTCAGCAACCCTGATGGTTTCGTTCAGTGTCAAACCAGTCCATTCTCGAAAGTTGTCCACCCACCTCTTTTTCGGTCTCCCTCTTCTTCTACCTCCTTGCACTGTGCCTTGCAGGATGGTCTTTGCAAGACCTGATGATCTGGTGACATGGCCATACCATAGGAGTTTTCGTTTTTTCAACACTGTGAGCAGGTCATCGTGTTGTCCAATGGCTTGTGTGATGGTCTGTTGGACTTCGTCTTTGGTGATGTGCTGGGTATAGGAAATGCCCAGAAGTCTCCTGTAGCACCTCATCTCCATGCTTTGTATTCTTCGTTGGAGATCTGCTGTGAGGGTCCATGTTTCGCAAGCGTATAGGAAGATGGAGATGACAAGGGAGCGCAGCAGCCTTACCTTGGAATGTAGGCTGATGGTCTTGTCTTTCCGAATTGGCTTCAATCTCGCCAGGGCAGCAGTTGTTTGTGCGATCCTGGAGAGGACTTCCTGTCGGAACCCATTGTCTGATACAATGGCTCCTAAATATTTGAAGCTATGCACCGTGTTGAGGGATTGGCCTTGAACTTTGATGGCCGTGTTGATGCCATTGGTGTTGTTGGTCATCATTTTGGTCTTCTCTGCACTTATTTCCATTCCATAGGCTCTGGAGGTGGTGTCAAGCCTCTGTACCAGCTGTTCAAGTTTTTGGAGATTGCTCTACCCCCTATGCTGACTGTGCCTTCGTGATCTGCAAGGGCATCTCACATGATACGCTGTACGAAGATGTTGAAGAGCGTTGGAGAGAGTAGGCATCACTGACGCAAACCGATTGTTGTTCTGAATCTGTTTCCGATGATGCTGTTGTGGAGGATTGCACTGGTAACCTTTTCATACAGGCTTTTGATGGTAAAAAAAAAAAAAAAGGTAAAGGTAGTCCCATAGCCTTGTGGCCGTAGGGGAGCGTGATGTTGGAGGTCACACTTATCTTGGGCCAGCGTAATGAGGGTGATGCCCAACTCTCTCCCTCGCTGCTTTACCTTCCCCACCCTCAAGAGAGTAGGTACTCAATCACAGTTGAGTCAACTGGGGGCGTTGTTGTTTGTCGCTTCACACCTTAGCGGTCACCCATCCAAGTGCTAACCGCACCGGACGGTGCTTCACTTTCGACACAGTAGCGAGTGCTCCAACCACTGCACTATCCGATATACCCCAGGCTTTTGATGACTTCAATAATTTTAGGGCTGATGTTGTACACTCAGAGCTGCATTCCAGACTCGGTCAAACGCCTTCTTGAAGTCTATTAACACATGATATAGATGTTGTTGGTGCTGTAAGTATTTCTCGCAGATTATTCTGAGGTTGAAAATCTGTTCAGTGGTATTTCGCCCTGCCCTGAATTCTGCTTGGTCTTCAGCTATGATTTGTTCAGTTTGGGGTTTCAACCTGTGGAGTATTATTTTCAGGAGGACCTTGCTGGGATGGCTGATGAGGCTGATGCTGCGGTAATTTTCACCTACTAAACTATAAAATTATGAAATAAATTGTACTTGTGTCTCTCTCTATCATACACACACACACACTTACGCACACACACTCAACTAGACAAACACACTCACACACGCACTAACACACATAATCAGTAACATCGCGCTAGAAAACAGCATAAAAAATTAAAATAAAGATTTTTAATACTTTAATAAGACCCTTTCTTCAAACTAAAGCAATGCACTCACTTGATATAAGGTTTTATACAATATTATTCTTTCAACTACTGTCACCAAAAACAGCATACAAAATTCAATCAAAGCAAATGTCTAAAAAAAATATTTTTTTTAAAGACAAAAGAAAAGAAATAAAGGAAAATTTAAGAGTTTATTTACTTGAAAAAGATCGTTTATAGAACTTAAACAATATGTTTATTTACTAGTAAACCGCTCATCTTTAGAAATAACACTTCTGAGGAGTGATGCAAATAAGCTCCTAAGTTCAAATTACGCTCGCA
Source organism: Oncomelania hupensis (assembly GCA_036898135.1). Taxonomy (NCBI): domain Eukaryota; kingdom Metazoa; phylum Mollusca; class Gastropoda; order Littorinimorpha; family Pomatiopsidae; genus Oncomelania; species Oncomelania hupensis. The sequence continues at coordinate 28,515,417 of CM072516.1, read as the reverse complement.
TAATTTTGTTATAAAGGAAATGATCGCTACTTGGTTTAGTTTCGTGTGTTAGTGTGCGTTAGTGTGTGAGACTGTGTGTGTGACAGAGCGGTTTACTAGTAAATAAGTAGCTAACAAATTGGACATGTTTTTGAACCTCAATGACTTCATAGAGGTTATTGTTTTAGGCTTTTCAAAAATAAATTATATTAGCTTACATCATCATTTTTGATTCACATGCATACAAATGTGAGTCTATGTGCTCAAAACAAAACAAAACAAATCAGATTTGTGCAAATCTGTGCGAAATGAGTCCTAAACAGTCCAAAATTGACATTTTAAAAAAATTGTCCCTCTGTCTATCCGCCGTGCGTAGTCTGTCTGTGCAAGACTTGCAAGTATATTAATATTTAAGTTTGGTTGTGAACTTGGTAAGAAAGTGTATATCCATGAGACCTCATAAATGATCAGTGAATACATGACTTAATTTCAAGGTCAAAGTCGCAGGGTAAACAAATGTTAGTAAAAAAATAAGAAAAAGAAAATTGTTCACATAATTTCACTTTTTCCCGCAAATTATTAATAGTGAACTTATTATTCTTTGAAGCGTGATTGGTATGAATGAGACACATGGAAATGTGGTCAACCTCACTCCAAAGTCAAGGTCACTGGAACTGTCCAAAGTCGATTGGTAAATGTCCTTTGAAGTGATCTTGACCTTATACTATGAGAGATATAAAGTCCAAACTTGATGTATTTAGAGATGATAGATTGATCTTTCATATGTTCCGTTTTTGCGTTGATCTTGACGCTCAAGGTCATGTTTGGCCTTGCAAAACATACCCAAAATAGGTCATCGTACAATGGAATGGCTGTATATTTAACCCATAGTATGCAATAGCATTGGGTTATTTGATCATACATGAGCATGAGAGGTCCCGTGAAGGTCAAGGTCATTCAAAATTATAGATAGAATATATTATGATGATAGATAGTCTGGCTCCAGAACCGAAAAAAAGGACTAAAGTAAGGAAAAAATTGCCACCGTTTGTTCCTTGTTATTATTCATTAGTACACATGTTGCCTAAGAACACATTCAAAGTATAGATTGACGTGCCTTTTCTCTAAACGTAAATTTCAAGCTTAAATTTCAATCAATATAATTACTAACATCAGCATATAATTTGCACACTATCGTTAATTTACTATCGTGTCTAGGCAGTTTGAAGGTGAATACAAGTTTGTTTACACTAGCCGTTATGGAACTCTCTTTCCTTATTAGTGTAACAGCTTGCATGACCCTCGGGAATCCAAAAATCCTGTCAAGCATCTTCGAAATTGTATGGACAAGCAATTTAGCAATTTATGTATGAGTCGAGGGGAAGGAATCCAGTGTTTCCAGAATGGAAGATATATTTATATTTCCAGACTTTTCTGGACACTTTACAATAGTGGGGAATGAAAACAAGCTAAATATCGGTCTGTCTGTCGTTCTGTCCGTCCTGCCGTTGCTCGCCATCTCAAGAACCACTGAATAAATGGATTTTGACCAATTTAATTGGAGCATTATCCGGGTTGGTGGTCATCTCCCGTGCAATCAAGTTAGCGGAACCACGTTGCATTTAATTTAAAATGTCCCTTACATCAGGTATTGTACAATGAAATTGGCGAACTGCAGAGGTACGTGCTATTTTTTACTTTATATATATAAAGGTTCCAGGTCAGCTGCAAGAAATTACAGACCAATGAATTTAAAATGTATATTTTAGAATCTGTTGTCCTAGATAAGATCGCTAATCATTTTTCTGAACGTCAACATTGTTTAAAAAATAAACGATCATGTGTTATTCAATTACTACAGGTTATGGATAATATTACGACTTTACTTGACAACAGAAAAACGGTTGACATCATATACTTAGACTTTAAGAAAGCATTTGACACTGTTCCTCATGAAAGACTTCTTCAAAAGCTAGAGGCCTGTAATGTATGTGGAAACATTTCCAACTGGGTAAAACTTTTTTTTAAATGAAAGAGAGCAAATCGTGAAAGTTGAAAATGCAATATCTGAAAAACTACAAGTGCTGAATGGTATACCTCAAGGAAGCATTTAAAGCCCTATATTATTTACTGTTTTCATAAATGACTTATCAGCTTGTGTTAGTAGCGTGTGCAAAGTATTCGCAGATGATACTAAAATCTACAATGAATTAAACAATAAAGACGTGTTACAGCTTGATTTGGCTCCTTGCAAGAGTGGTCTGACAAATGTGATTTGCATTTTAATGTAGAGAAGTGTAAAGTTTTGCATGCTGGAAGGAATAATTCTGAACATGAGTATTTGATGAAGGTTACTTTAAGAATATGGCATCTTTAGAGGAGGATACTTAGGTCTTGTATTTGCTAAAGTTCTATCTTTTGAACCTCATATTTAGAATTGTATTAACAAGGCCAACAAAATGTTTGGAGTAGTTAAGAGAATTTTTAATTATTTGGAGAAGGATAATTTTAGTAAATTGTATAAATCACTAATCAGACAACATATAGAATATGCAAACACTGCATGGTACCCATGTTTAAAGAGCAAATCAGTTGCACTTGAAAGGGTACAAAGACAAGCAACAAAGCTGGCTAAAGAATGTAAAAAATATAACTTACTCAGACAGACTTATATTTTGGACTGCACTCCTTACGTGTGAGGATGGGAGGAAGGAGAGGGGGGGGGAAGAAAGAGAAGAGAGAGAAAACCGACAGACAGACCAGAGAATAATGCATAAATACGCATGCGAATATAAAATAGTGTGAAAGTGGGTATGACGTAGTCTCCTGAGCTGAAGCGTTAAGCTTGGAGGTCTATAAAACATTACAGCAAGACCATCATCCTCAACAATTTTCATTCTGCTTCTGTAGCGCCACACAAGCTGTTCAGCCTTACTGTATGAAGTAAGTAAAAAGCAACACTTGTTATCATGTTTTTGGGTTTGTTGTATTAATATATTTATTTCAGAACGGTCTGCATTTTATATTATCAGCTTCAAAACAGATCTCCTTCATCATCTCTTCAAATGACTTAAAACTTTAACTATACGATGAAAAGAGTGTTATCATAATGTTGCTTTTGTTGTATTAATCTATGTATTTCAGAACTGTCAGTATTTTGTTTTTGTTTAAAGTAACTATCATGATAACTAGTATAAGGTGAAAAGAGATGTAGCATAATTTTGATTTTGTTATAGTATTATATTTTATTTAAAGAACTGTCTGTTTTTTTTTGTATTACCAGCATTAAAACAAATCGCATTCATCATCTTTTCAAAGTGACTGTAGAACTATAAGGTAAGCCCTATTTAAAACGATCATAGAAAGAATCTAAAGTGAAAAGAGTTTTATTAAAATATGACTTTTGTTGTAATACTATATTTAAGACCTACTGGCATGTTTTTTCAAAGTGAAATTTTTTTTCGCGTTTTCTTCAAAAAGTAAAGAATACTTCTAGACAAAATCTTTTACATTTCAAACAAACATTATTTCTATTGTCAGTTCTATTTTTTTAAACCCTGCTTTCAAGGTAAGAAAGTTGTATTTGTGTTTTTTAAATGTTGTAATAAAAAACTGCCTTTATGAACAGAGTAAAAAACAATTTGACACCTTAAAAGCTACACATTTTGTATGCGATAAATAACTGTTGTGTTCCAATAAAACATGGATTAATGCAAACACACATTTTGCTTGTAACGAACTTTTAATAACTGTTCTTTTTGGTTCCATTGTCGCTTAAAACAGTATATTTTTGAATTATCACAGGACATACCTGATTTTTTAAATAATTTTTATTTTTTATTATTATTTTTTTTAATTGGGTTGGAAGTTGAGATTAAAATTGCGAGAAAATAACACCTCTGACTTACGCAAAGAGTGGTTATTTGCTTATAAGTTTTATATTCACGCATTTGTGTTGGGTGCATAATATTTGCAACGTATGACACTATACGTCGTGTCGGAGTGCATGCTGTAGCGGTAAATGACTTAAAATACACCCTATAGCGCCCAGAGATACAACGAAGCGGTGCCTGACCAACATATTCCAAGGCGCTGTTTTGAATTGACCAAGAGAGAGAACTATAGTGTCTGTGGTATCGGGTGACGCCTGATGAACTGTATCAAGGACACCGGTACTAGTCTAGTTACCAGGAGCCCATGGTCATGTTAACCTTCTTACTTGCCACCGGAGCGACCTTTCACCGCAACAATGTGGATGATTAGATCCTCTATATTTAATATATGTGCCTTAGGCTTATATTAAATTTGCTTTCAATATTTCTTTTTCAAAAAAGTTTATTTTTTGTTGAAAATAATCCTCTTGTTTATCCCATCACACGTAAGTGTTATCTTTAGAAAAGTTTTTTTTGTGCTTAATGACACGGTTTATTATAGATCTTTTAGGATTTGTGAACATTGTCCCTTTTATTTCTTTTGTCTCTTTCAATAATGCGACTAAAGCGGTTTTTGTTTTGTTTTTTTGTTTCTTTGTCAGGGTAACCGCAACAGTCAACAGAAATGAAGGGCCTTCTTGTCGTGGCAGGTAGGCTAAGAACGTCAAACCCGGTAAAGTTCCTACTTTAACTGGAATAAAACAGAGGATTGCTAACATTCAAACTTGACAACAAAGAGAAACAAATATGTACATAAGCTGAAGGAATGGTCATTTGGACAACAACAAGACAACACTAACACAGTGCACATGTTCCAGCTATTAAGCTCTTCGCTCGTCAGGCGTACAAAGCACACAACAACCGAACAAACTTCCCAACAGAGGTCCAAGATAGAATGAAATGATATATAGATACTTAGTATTCATTATTTTAAAAACAAATGTTTTCTTATGAGTGTTAAACTATCTGTTTAAGTAAATTACCACTGGATGATAAATAAAATTATACACATTTCATGCATTCTAGTTTTGCACTTCAACATAGGAAGACAAGTGTCGATAGAAAGAAGCAACAAATTCATAACTGCACTGATAAACAGGAAACTGGAACAACGGGTTAGTTTTTCTGTCCGGTGTATAGCAAGATTGCAGTCTATACAAGAAAATAAAAAGAAATAAACTTCTGGATGTCAAATGATATCTACCCAACAGTTGCATAAGACTACGCATGGAAATGGCGCGGAGCTGCAGCGAATGAAGGGGAATATATATTTGTGTATTTCCTGACTTATCATCTGGAAATACTTTGATATAGTCAAGAATCAGAACTAGCCGAATGTCGGTCGGTCAATCCATTGATTGGTCGATCCGTTGCATGCCATATGTTTCACTGTAAGTATTCTTTTACTTGAAAATATACACACACAAAATGTAGATCCTTTAAGCAACAATAATCTATCCATTTAAACAAAAAGACAACAAATCGCGCCTATCTATCTATCTATCTATCTATCTATCTATCTATCTATCTATCTATCTATCTATCTATCTATCTATCTATCTATCTATCTATCTATCTATCTATCTATCTATCTATCTATCTATCTATCTATCTATCTATCTATCTATCTATCTATCTATCTATCTATCTATCTATCTAATCTAATCTAATCTAATCTAATCTAATCTAATCTAATCTAATCTAATCTAATCTAATCTAATCTAATCTAATCTAATCTAATCTATCTATCTATCTATCTATCTATCTATCTATCTATCTATATGTATTATTATTATTATTATTATTATTATTATTATTATTATTATTATTATTATTATTATTATTGTTGTTGTTGTTGTTGTTGTTGTTGTTGTTGTTGTTGTTGTTGTTGTTAAGGCGAGTTGTTTTTTCCTTCTACCGCAGCAGTGGTAATGCTGCTGATGGACGTGGAGGCCATTACAGAACGACGGAGCATCAATAAGAGAGGAGTCATTGGGGCCACGGTCAGCGATCTGGCTCAAGCGTTGTCCTTGGGATACGGCCATACCTTCGAAGGTGGACGCAGCCACCAGTCAGTAACGTTTTGTCCAATATGATATCAAACCCATCTCTTAGGCGAGATAACCTTACCGCAACTTGGTGTTTTTTTTTTTAAACGCAAACCTTTTTGTCTCCCTTGTTCAAACTCTCAGGCAGTCATTTTTCTAAACATAACCTTAGTTCTAAACTAGATATAGACTGCAACCCTAGATTTTAAAAATAGTTATGGCTACATGAATTCACAGTCATAAGGAAAGTTTAGGGTCCTTCCCTTTTTCGTTGCTAACCATCCAAAATGCGGACACGATTTTCGCATGAAGATGCTTTTCCTGAGGACTTCTGTCACAAATCTTCTTAGTCCTCAGCAAGTACCGCTGACGCACTGACGAGCTGAGAACACAGCGAAATGGCCATCTGTACCCATGGCAATAATTATCCGCTGCCAGTGGTTAAGGCAAACCATTGGCTGCAGAGAACAGAATATAGATTGTTCCTGTAATTTCTTAATTCCCGTAGACGCTGAATTCCCGTAGACGCTATCAATTAACTCTAGTCCATCTCTTTAGCCGAGGCAACCGCTACTTGCTTTAAACAACAAAACAAAAACCAACTTTTTATCTTCCAAAGGCGGTAGGTTACCTATTATACGCATACAGCATCAAAACGACCAGAACGGTATTTTTTAAAAACCACAGGAAAAAAGCACAAGACAAGAAATTGTTTTTATTAGATACAGCACTATACTAGCTCATCTAAGCTGCTTAAAGCGCTGGCCAAAGAACAGGCTAACCCTCTCTCAAGCCGCTCGAGGCCCCATCTTGCCTCTGGACGCGCACTGTCTTACGCCCTGGACAACGGAGTCATCCCGAAGACCTAAAACCCCTTGGGGTCATGAACAATCTTGCCACTGTAGATTGTTCAAACCTATAAAGGGAAAAGTGAAAGCCACAGTTGAAAACCTGTCTTTCCTTTATAGGCAAGACAGATTCACTGCGGCAACAGTACCCCCGTTGGAGTGCCGGGGGTTTTCAGTATAAATAGTATCCCCACTTTATGGAAATTTAGTGCTTTAAATTCCCACTGTCGCTGTCTTCCTCATTTGCTCTTTCCTATTCCTGCTCTGTCCTTCACTCTGCTATACTATCTTCTTCTTCGCTAGATCAATGACCTACCTTTTTTCTTGAAAACTCTTCCTGGACAAGACTCCTTGTTTGTGTATGAGGTCTGTTGGATCAGCTTGGGAGTGTTGGACGCTTTCTGCCGGGTGGTCACTAGGGCTTCCTATGATTGTACTATTTAGTACTATAGGCATTTTATATGTATGCGTTTTGTTTAATGATTTATAATGATGTTTGTATTCTATTTTGTTTTTGTAACCGGGGGTTCGCGTAGTTGAGGTCAACCCTCAGCCGTCCCTCGCGTGGGATGTCTTTATTGTAAAGTGACTGGCCGGTGGAGGGCATTCAATTTTCCCACTGGGGTTGTTTCAACGGATCTTTTATGCGGATCGGGGGTTGTCCGGTCCTGATTTGGCTCGGAAGAGTCCGCTGGACCTAAAGCAACACTAAATCAATCAATCAGAAGACCTAAACGTGGGCGTCTGCATTTTACCGAATTCCGTTTAGACCCAATAGCTTACCAGGTTCTGTTTCGTGCCGTTCCAAGGACAGTGCGGAGAGTGGTGAAACACAGTATTAAAAGTCATTTAAGAATGTCGACTTTTAATTTAATTTAATTTTTTTTGTGGAGAGAAAAATCTTATCGAGTTTAGAATATAACAATGGACATACCGGGTAAGCGTTTTAAATACACTGCGAACGTTTGATCAGCGAACCACTGCGTTACGTCTGCTATGTGCGAAAACGATAGCTTTTCTGTTAAAATAAAGGTAAAGGTGTAGCCTATGCGATTCTGTTTAGCTCAGATGCGTTATATCAATTTTGCAAGATACATTATTTAAAACTATGTACACAATTTTGGCGAGACAGCAGCGAAACATAAACAAAACTTCGTTTTTTCTGTTTTTTTTTAAAACTGACATTGAAAATAAAACTGTTGTTATTTGATATAGCATTGTTACTAGCTCTTAATTAATTTCTTTATTCCTCCACTCTCACCCATTTTGTGTTACTGTAAACAGGAATGCTAAGGGAACCATTCGACAGCGTCTGATACAAAAATTTGGAGGTCTGAAAGTCGAGGGGGTCAACGCTGAGGTGGAGGTTGACCGACAGGGTCTGGTCAAAGGTCAGGTGACAGGCACCGTAGCTTATAACATCGAGTCAGACGTCCCTGACGCTAACGCCTGTGACAGGAACACCACAGAGCTCATGGCGGCAAGTCTGACCTTCGTGCTTCAATGACAGCTAATTTGCAGTTTAGTTTAGTTTAGTTTAGTTTAGTTTAGTTTAGTTTAGTTTAGTTTAGTTTTAGTTTACATTCATTGAGCAATTGATTGTCATTCTATTTTTTTAAAAGAAAAGAAGAAGAATAGAAGATCCACTCCCGAACGAAATTCATTATTTTAATTCCCCCATTACATATGATGAATTTTTAGAAGCCTTGAATTCTTTTAAAACCAACAAATCGGCAGGTGGTATGTCAGTTCTTACCAAATGTTGATCCATTTGCTCGATAGTTGGAAACAGTTACTACTCTCATTTTACCAAAATTGTTGGTTAAATCGAAATCTTTCTGATATCTGGAAGTAGTTAGTTGTAGTTGTAATTCCGGTTCTAAAACAAGACAATACGAGATCTTCACTAGACAGCTACAGACCAATAGCATTAACAGTACAAGATGGCAAATTATTAGAAAAGATCATTCTTAATAGAGTGCTTCATTTCTGTGGGATTAAAACTTTTTTTTTTTTAGTTTTACAAAAAAGGAAGATGTACTGCTGATCATTTAGTTAAACTAACTTCACTTTAAAAAAAAAATTTTATCATAGAAAAATTACATTAGCGATATCTTTTTATGTTCCCAAAGGGTTTGATAGTGTCTAGCGTGCACGTTTACTTTACAAATTAAAAATTATAGGTATAACTGCAATAGTGTATCAGTACTTTAAAACTTTTTTTTAAATCTCAGTGATATATGTGTACTCTTGTTGGTTAGATCAATTCCTCTTTCAAGAAATTTGACCTGGGTATTCCACAAGGTACTATAGTCGCTCCTATTTTTTAAAATATTTTTAAGATCTTCCAAAGTTATGCCAAAACATTCTAATGTTGTGCCATATATGCAGATGATGTAGCTAGCTGAGTTATAATTAATTTAAGGTAAAATACGTGCAAAAGAGTTGTGAACAACGTGCAAAAGATATATCAGTTCGACCTATATTAATTAAATTAATTGTTTAAGTATCATTAGTAACTCTCCAATAGATTTCTTTAACATTCTTATACGTGTTGATTCAAAATCTTTTTTTGTATTCTCTGCGACATTGGTCTTTTAATCAAGAACAATTATTTTATTTGAAATTAAATCTTTAATGCATTATATTATATCTAAAGGTTTTGGAGTTACTTTTTGCTGTATTCCTTCCCATGCCAGCATTTATTGAAATGTTGTATTTGATAAATTGGCAAAACAAGGAGCAATAAAAGCCTACAATTATATTACATGTAATAATATACTGTATAGCCTTAATAGACACTGCCCGTGTAATTTACGTGTCCGCAGTTAGTAAATATTTGTAGTATTATTACTTTTTGTAGTTTGTGATTCAATTTAAGTTCTAATACTTACCTGTACGTTTGTCCATGCGTAAGAAAGAGTATATGATCTAATATCACCTGCATGTGAAAAGACATTAAAATACATTATTAAATTGAATTGAATTGTCATTCTATATTATTATGATTTTATTTGTTCTAGAACACCAAATAGTTCCTAAAGGAAGGTATGACTGACCTTCATAGGACCTCGCTCGTGGCCCGTATTTATTTCAGCATTTCCTGACTTATCATCTGGAAATGTGTTATAGTCGGGAATCAGAACTAGCCGAATGAGGGTCGGTCAGTCCGTTAATCGGTTGGTCCGTTGCAAGCCATATCTAAAAAAAATCACTGGGAAAAGTTTTATCTCACCTTTCAGGAACATTGCAGACCACCTGACAGCTACTGAATAATTGACCGAGAGTTGAAGTAACTAAACAGTACACAAAATCGGTTCAGTTTTTGCCAAATAGTGCAAACCATGTGTAGCAACAAAATGACCTCAGTGAACTGGACATTTGTGGTAGAGCAAATATGATTGTATGAGAGGCTGGCCACTAACTAACACAGGCAATGTTCCTATGAAGTTTGATCAAAATCGGTTCAGTGGTTCTTGAGATATGTCGTGTAACGGACCAACATTTAACTCGTTCTGATTACAGACTACAGTATTTCAAAGGATTCCCAGTTATTATCTGGAAATTATACAAAAAGGCGTATAGGACTCTAACCGCTGTTTTTATTATTTTGTTGATCAGGCGGCACTCCAGTACATTTTGAGCACCTGTGGAGTAGATCTCAGCTATTATATCCCCATAGGCGTGCACAGTGAGAAGAAGATCCTATACGACGAGCACACGAGCACGAGCAAGCTGATCTACGAGTTTGGATTCCTTGTGGAGCTGGTTCCAACCCCAACCAGACCTTTTTTCCGGTTTGACGCCAGTGACCTCGCTGTTCTGGTTTACAGTGAAAGGGTGAGTCATGGATCCACTTCCCGTTCCACCTTACACGCCTTTGGTATTATTTGGTTGATTTAATTTCATTTGATTTGATTTACATTTTTGTTTTGTTTGTTTTGTTGTTTGTTTTTGTCCTGGAGTTGTGTTTTAGTTCCCGAGCATTGTGTATTTAATTGTTTTTGGGGGAGGTGGAATTATTGTTTGCGTTTTTGTTTTCGTTGGGTTTGGGTGTTTGATATTGTTCTTTGTTCTTTGTGGTTGTCTTTGTTTCTTTGTTTTCTTCGTCCTCATCATGTTCTTAGTCTCCTCCTTTTTCACTTTTTCTGTTTATTTCCTTGTTCCTTTTTACTGTGTACTCTTTTTTTTACCCTGTATTTCCTTCTTTCTCCGTCCTTTGCTTTTTCTTGCTTTCTTTCTTTCTTTCTTCTTCTTCTTCTTCTTCTTCTTCTTCTTCTTCTTCTTCTTCTTCTTCTTCTTCTTCTTCTTCTTCTTCTTCTTCTTCTTTTTCTTCTTCTTCTTCTTCTTCTTCTTCTTCTTCTTCTTCTTCTTCTTCTTCTTCTTCTTCTTCTTCTTCTTCTTCTTATAGGGTTGCCTCAAGGCGCAGTGCGTTAGTTGCCGGGTTCTCCGGAGGAAGTGTAGACATCATCTACACAGACTTCATGAAAGCTTTTGATTCAGTCCCCCACAGGCGCCTCCTATCCAAGGCATCAAAGGAAAAGTTCTTGGGTGGATCAGGGCCTTCCTTAGTGGCAGATCTCAGTGCGTCATCATTAATGGGGCCCACTCACAGTGGGCCAGCGTAACGAGCGGCGTCCCTCAGGGAAGTGTGTGTGGTCCACTACTTTTCTTGCTGTACCTAAATGACCTGCCGGAAGCCTGCACATGCCCAGTACGACTTTTTGCAGATGATACCAAGATTTACACTCGCAGTGACTCGGAGGAGGGTACGAAGGCTTTACAGGATGACCTTGACAGTCTTCAATACTGGTCAGATAATTGTCTTCTACGTTTCCACCCTGAAAAATGCCATGTGTTGAAACTGGGTAACAGGAAGTCTGATGCGAGCTACTTTATGAGAGGAACACGGAATGGGGAGGACCATAGCGTGACGTTGCAGGAAAGCGAGGTGGAGAGAGATCTAGGAGTCCTCATCGACAACAGCTTGAGCTTTAAGCAACACGTCGGAAGTGCCACAGCAAAGGCTAATCAAACTGTTGGTATTATAAGGAGAACGTTCGACTTCCTCTCTGAAGATCTGTTCCTGCGGCTGTATAAGAGCTTGGTACGCCCCATCCTGGAGTACGGTCACTCAGTTTGGCAGCCACATCATAAAACACTATGTGCCGAAATCGAGGCTGTCCAACGCCGTGCTACCAAGCTCCTGCCAAGCATCAGAGACAAACCTTATTGTGAGAGACTTAGAGCCCTCTGTTTGCCCTCCCTTGAACATCGTCGACTGAGAGGGGACATGATTGACGTGTTTAAATACGTCCACGGGTTCTACGATTCTGACAGACCACTCTTTGAGTTTGCTAAAAGTGAATTAACCAGAGGTCACTCATTGAAGCTGACTAAGCAGCACTGCAGGCTGAACCTAAGAAGCAACTACTTCTCACAGAGAGCCATCGGCACATGGAACAGCCTACCAGAGACAGTGGTTACAGCCCCCACTGTCGACTGCTTCAAAAGCAGGCTGGATGTATTCTGGAAGGACCGCCCGGAGATATACGAACCAAGATGCCACTACTAGATTTAGCTAATTGCCACGCATGCAAGTCTAGCAGTTTTTAGGATCTATGTAAAGGCCATTGGCCTATATCATTGACTTTTTCAAGTTCAAGTTCAAGTTATGCCGAAAGTCGTGGGTTCCATTCCCGCAAGGGGCGAATTTATGTGACTTAGGTACGAGACTATTCAGGTCGCCGAGGTTTTTTTTCCGGGTACTCCTGTTTTCTCGCTCTCTTTAATAATGGTATTGGATGCAGTCAATCTACAATTTAAAAAAATAAAAAGTCGGTTTTCTAATAGCGATCTTCTTGCCTTTACCCCATATGTTTTAATGATATAGGTGTGTTTGTTGTGTGTGTGTGAGAGTGGGTGAAACATGTAAGCGTGCATATCTTCTTCTTCTTCTTCTTCTTCTTCTTCTTCTTCTTCTTCTTCTTCTTCTTCTTCTTCTTCTTCTTCTTCTTCTTCTTCTTCTTCTTCTTCTTTTTCGTCTTCTTCTTCTTTTTTATGAGTATAACTTAAGTTAATATGATGAATAAAATTGGTGATGCTGATGACGTTTTTTTCACTCACATAAGACGTCGCTGTGTTTGCCATCAACACTGATGACACGCTGAAGTCAGCAATTTAAAAACAACAATTTATTGTTTGAATGATTGATTGTCACTTGACGTTGATAGAGATGGCAGCTCGAAACGTGAACATAATTATATTGATTGATTAAAACCTAATTGTGGGTTCGGGCACTGAATAGAATAGATCCAACGGTCCCCGGCGCGACGTAAGAGGCGACTAACAGGGGTGATGTCAGCATGGCATCACTGGGCGAAAGTCTTCTGCACAGAAATCACCGGCCAGGACGGAGGAACCTCACATTACTAAAGGTTCAACTACCACGTGCTCGGAGCCAAGGCGAGCCACACTGTATTCGTGGATTTCGTCTGTGGCCCACAGCCTGGAGAGAATTGGGTCCCGCCAGGCTTTCTTGCCCAAGACTTTGTATGATGAAAAGAACCATTCACTCCATGCCGGATTTGTCGTCGCCCGGTTCACCAAGGACCGCGCCTTCCGTTGGCCACCAGGACGGAGGCGATAAGTGTGCTACTGATGGGCAACTTAGCAAGATCCGCTCAAGAGACAACATCGTCATAGGAAACTTGGAATGCCAGGACCCTAACTGCGGAGGGAAAATTAGAAGAACTGGCCTACGAGCTGGACCACTATCGATGGAACATTTTAAGTATCAGCGAACTGCGCTGGAAAAACCTAGGTGAAACAACGACCGACAAAGGCCACAAGCTTTATTTTAGCGGGAGAGATGACAGGCACGAACACGGCGTTGGATTCTTGGTCCACAAAGACATTCTAGCCATTGTGATGGCTTTGCCGCCCTTCCTCCATTAGACCAGTAGACTCATTACCATCCGTCTGAGTGCAGTCCTTTTCAACATCCCCATCATCCACGCCTATGACCAATATCAGACTATGACGACAGCGAAGTCGAGGATTTCTATGAACGTCTGCAAGCTGTCCTTGACCAAGTGCCAAAGGACACAGTCATAGTACAAGGCCTCTGGAATTTTAAGGTTGGCCAAGATGAGTACCACAACTGGGGAGGAACATGTGGACCCCGCTGCAACAACGAGACAAATGACAGAGGTCTAAGACTCTCGTAGTTTGTCAGAAAAAAAAACAATATGATACTGGCAAACACGCTTGGTCTCCACACAAAATCCAGACGATAGACCTGGGACAGCCCCGGCGGGGAGCATCACAACCAGTTTGACTACATCAAGGTCAGGAAACGCTTCAGATCAAGCGTCAACTTTGGCAGGACACGCACTTTTCCAAGAGCAGACATCGGAAGTGACCACGATCTCGTGATGTGGCTTCATTTGAAGAGAGTAAACACAGCAAAGTGCACTAGACAGTAGTTCGACCTGGACAAACTGCAAGACCCGGAGGTGGCAGAAATATTCCAAGCCACAATTGGAGGGAAAATTGCAGCACTTCTCAATTTGGGAGCTGGTGGAGTAGATGTCAACACCATGACCACCACTTTCAACTCAGCTGTGATAGATGCCGCAACTGAGATCCTTGGTAAGCACCGCAAAAAGAAGAAGCCGTGGATCACACCCGAACCTTGGAGGAAGAGAGATGAAAAAGAAAAAAAACACCTCACAGGGAGCTGATGCCTACTGAAAAATCAACAATGACATCCGAAAAGGCATGCGCACAGCAAAAGAGAATTGGATAGAAAATCAATGTCAGGAAGCATACCAGCAAGAAGACCTACCAAGTGTTAAACAGCCCAAGGTCTCCACGATCCAAATAAGTCTGGCATATGCCTTACAGAAGAACAAGAAGGATAGATGGACAGAGTACTGCTCTGACCTTTACAACCATACACCAAACGGAGATTCATCAGTTCTAGCATGTTACCAGAACAGAGAAGAAGACGAAATCCTTCCAATTATCCGAGAAGAAGTTGAGACAGCAGAGCGATCGCTGAAGAAGGGGAAGTCAGCGGGAATGGACAACATACCCCCATAATTGATTCAAGCAGTAGGAGATGCGATGATTGACTCCCTCACCATTATCTGTAACAAGATCGGGCACAGTGGGGAGTGGCCTACACCATGTATCCAGTCGCTTGTCATCGCTTTTCCCAAAAAAATATAACCTTCAGGAGTGTGAAAAATACTGCACCATCAGCCTCATCAGCCATCCCAGCAAAGGTCCTCCTAAAAGTAATTCCGAACAGGTTGAAACCCCAAGCTGAACAAAGAACAAGCAGGATTCAGGGTAGGGCGATGTACCCTGATACCACCTCAGAATAATCTGCGAGAAATATCTCCAGCACCAACAACATCTATATTATGTGTTTGTAGACTTCAAGAAAGCGTTTGACCGAGTCTGGCTTGCAGCTCTGTGGGCTACCATGAGATTGTACAACATCAGCCCTAACATTATTGAAGTCATCAAAAGCCTGTATGACAAGGCTACCAGTGCAGTCCTCCACAATAACGCCATCGGGAACTGGTTCAGAACAACAATCTGCCTACTCTCTCCAACACTCTTCAACATCTTCCTAGAGTGCATCATGTCAAATGCCCGTGTTGATCAAGAAAGCACAGTCAGCATAGGGTGTAGAGCAATCTCCAACCTCCGTTTTGCGGATGACATTGATGGATTGGCTGGAGGGGAACAAGAACTTTAACAGCTGGTACAGAGGCTTGACACCACCTCCAGACCCTTTGGAATGGAAATAAATGCAGAGAAGACCAAATCAAAACGGACACCAAACAGGAAATCCTCTTCAGAATCGCACAAACAACTGCAGCACTGACAAGGTTGAAGCGCATTTGGAGAGACAGGACCATCAGTCTACCTTCCAAGGTAAGGCTGCTGCGCTCCCTGGTCATCTCCATGTTCCTATACGCTTGCGAAACACTGACCATCACAGCAGATCTACAACGAAGAGTACAAACATGGAGGTGAGGTGCTACAGAAGACTTCTGGACATTTCCTATACCCAACACATCACCAACCATGAAGTCCGACAGACCATCACACAAGCCGTTGGACAACGCGATGACTTTTCTTCCTGCCTCCTGCTCGTTCTCAGGTTCTGTACAGGCCGCCTCGTGGGTGTAAACGGGAAGAGAAAGGATTAGAATGTGATGTGTAGGTGTGTGTGTGTGTGTGTGTGTGCCAGTGTGCGTGTGGGTAATGTGATGTGTGTATGTGTGTGTGTGCTTTAGACTAGTTGGATTAACAGCTTTTACTGATTTAATATGTAATATTCAATATTTTTATAACTATTCTTTTAAACGTACTTTTAATGTTGTATTTATTTTTTATTTGTGTGTGTGTGTGTGTGTGTGAGCGTGTGTGTGTGTGTGTGTGTGTGTGTGCTTGTTTTGGGTTTTATAAACAACGATGTCTTGTAAACTGCGTTGGGAGTCTATTGAGTGTAGTATAATTGTAAAGCGCATAGAGCTGCTGAATATATGCGCTATATTAAATTGCCTGTAATAAATAATACATTTTAAAAAATAACAAAATTGCGTGTTTGCTTGTTCGTTTGATTCATAGATTGATTAATTGATTGAAGCCTTCACTGTTTGTTTGAATGGCAGATTTCCAACAGGACAACGGGTGAGATAGGTTATGGGACCACGACCACGACCTTAGGTTATTGGACTACGACCGGAGCCGTTGGATACCGGCCCCAACGGAATATTGGCGACGATTATAATTCAGGTCCCAACAGTTGATTGACGACGACGATGATTATTATGCTGATTTTAATTGTTGCGATGTTTATGATGTTGATGATGATGGTGATGGTGTTGGAGATGATGATGGTGGTTGTGGTGGGAATGATGATGATGATGATGATGATGATGATGATGATGATGATGATGATGATGATGATGATGATGATGATGATGATGATGATGATGATGATGACGAACAGGTCCATACAAGTCCATTCTTTGCTGTTTCTCTTTGATGCAATAATAATTTTTTTAAACCCTCTGCTGTCATCACAGGCGCTTGATACAAGCGCCTGTGGCTGTCATTATTACTACGAGTCCTTTTTCCTACAGGGAAGACTACTTACAGGGATTTACACCCTAATTGTCTTATCTCCCTTTCTTCTGGCTACATTCAGTCACAGGACAAGCACACAAAAAAATTTCAGCTTTTTTCTGATGGCGACTCTGAAGTGGTTGTCAACGCGGACTCTGTACTGATGCATACTTGTTCCAAGTGCATATCATTAAAATAAAGCGTGAAAGAAGGACAACTGGCTTTTGAGTGTCACCCGAGAGATCCCAACGAATGCGGTTTAGAGCAGAGTAACTGTAATGTAAAGTTTGAAGATTGTCTGCAGCAGCAGCACACCACTATTCAAAAGCCAGAACTTTCACAGTTCCATTCTTTTACTAGTGTGCACTATGTTTTGAAAGAATTATTAATATTAACCTTCACGTGCCTTCCTGGATTTCTTGTCGCTAGTTTGCCCAGCAACCGCGCCTGCCATTGGTTCAGGCGGCAACCTCAAAATTGGTCGTTTGGAGTACGGCGGCGATAACCTACCCTACTGCCTCAACACGCAAGTGAGCGGGAACACGTGCAGCATGCAAAACGCCTTCGTCAAAGTCTATGACCTCAAACATAAGACTTCCGGCACTAGCATTCCTACTTTCAACTGCAGTGTGGTCAGTTATAGTTACAACTATAATAACGCTAATAATAATGCTAATTATACAAATGTTATAATAATGCTAATAATGCTGATATTAATAATGCTAACAATAATAATAATGTTGATAATAATAATAATAATAATAATAATAATAATAATAATAATAATAATAATAATAATAATAATAATAATAATAATAATAATGCTGACAATAATAATAATAATAATAATAATAAGAAGAAGAAGAAGAAGAAGAAGAAGAAGAAGAAGAAGAAGAAGAAGATGATGATGATGATGATGATGATGATGATGATGATGATGATGATGATGATGATGAAGAAGAAGAAAAAGAAGAAGAAGAAAAAGAAGAAGAAGATAATGATGATGATGATGATGATGATGATGATGATGATGATGATGATGATGATGATGATGATGATGATGAAGAAAAAAAAGTATAGTATTTTATAAAAAGTCAAAATTAGAGGGCAACATGTGCTATAAGAGCTATTTCACTTGCATTCACACGGAATATCAAAGCTATATAGACTTAGTAATTAAATTAATACATCAAATCAATATCACTCTTGAACATAATTTTTTTTTTCTGGATTCAAAATTGCATTTTTCCTGGGACACAATGCTAAATGAAATGCCTTGTTGGTAATAATAATAATAATAATAATAATAATAATAATTATTATTATTATTATTATTATTATTATTATTATTATTATTATTATTATTATTATTATTATTATTATTATTATTATTATTATTATTATCATTATTACTATTTATTATTATTATTATTATTATTATTATTATTATTATTATTATTATTATTATTATTATTATTATTATTAATTATTATTATTATTATTATTATTATTATTATTATTATTATTATTATTATTATTATTATTATTATTATTATTATTACTATTTATTATTATTATTATTATTATTATTATTATTATTATTATTATTATTATTATTATTATTATTATTATTATTATTATTATTATTAATATTATTATTATTATTATTATTGTTGTTGTTGTTGTTGTTTTGTTGTTGTGTACCGCGAGCAGCACTGATAGTAAAACTCGCATTGACTCACGTGAGCCAAATGCCGTTGAGCGATCCTATGATTATGATGATGATGATGATTATTGATGATGATGATGATGATGATATGATGATGATGCTGATGATTATGATGATGATGATGATGATGTTGATGGTGATGATGCTGATGATGATGATGATGATGATGAAGATGAGAAGAAAGCATGACGATGTGACCACGATGGCCGTTGATATGATGATGATGTGATGATGATGATGATGGTGAGATGATGAGGATGATGAGAATGAAATGATGATGCTGATGAAAACACGATGATGATGATGATGATGATGATGATGATGAGCATGTAGTAATGATGGGAACAGATACGAAGCCACGTATTGCGACAACGACGTGTACGTATGAACGAATGGATAAGAAAGCTCATGGGATAGCAACCTACAACCTAGCCTACCATCGGCATCAACCAAAGATCATTATTCTACAACGGAAGTACTGATGCTGTACAACGAATTTCGGAGAATCTGAGGTTTCATTACAATCCGTAGTGTTCCTCATCGGCCTTTCTCTCTTATTCCGCAGACTTTAATTGTTTCCATAGCACGTGCGGTTTGTTAGTAGCACGCACCGCTGCCGTCGGCGGTTGGCCTGTACCTTTATTCTTCATCAGACCATTACTGCTATGATAAGCGACTTTGTGAACCGCTGCCGTCGTTTGCGGTGCGAACTTTAGAAGATATTAGCAAACTTTCACTGCACACGACAAACGCACACTCACACACATAGTTTACAATTCCTATATTTGAAAATACTTAACCACACACACCACCAGCACACACACACAAACAGTACTCAATGGGTCGTATTATGTAGATGTTCTTCTACCTCCTCTTTTTTTTTTACCATCTTTTTTTTTTTTTTTTTTTTTTTTTTTGTGTTTTTTTTTTTTCGTCGTTGTTTGCTGGTATTCTTTTTTTTTGTATTCTTCGTTGGAGATCTTTTTTTTACCTTCTTTTTGTCTTTCCAAATTTTTTTTTTTTTTTTTTTTCTCCTAAATATTTTATTATGTGTTGTTTTGGCCTTTTGATGTCCATGTTTCCATTGGTGTTGCCATGAATATAATATTATAAGCGAATAGTGAGCTCTTAGCGTAATTTTGACATTCATAGGTATGTGTCCCGCATTCCCGCCACCATCCCCATTTGCAATTTTTGAGCGAGGCCTCAGACTCAATTTAATCAAGGTCACCAGTCGGGCTAGTCAGTTACAAGATTTGTGAGTTTGGTGGCAGGATCAGTCTGGGACTTGCAGTTGTATAAATCTATGCATTGCACCACTGCTCTTCGATAAGTCTAAGTCGTCTGGTTACAGTGGCTACTGCAACGCTTTCTGGGACGGATCTTATCTGACTTTTGGCGATGGTGACTCGCAGACTTGTCCGGTCCATCCCCTGGTCTCCATGGATGACGTCGCCCACGAACTAGCCCACGGGATCACGGAGAAGTTCTCAAACCTCATCTACAGTGGTGAATCCGGAGGCATGAACGAAGCCTTCTCCGACATTACTGGAGAAATCGCTGAGTACTACAGTCGAGGGGAAAATGACTGGCTGGTGCGTTATTAATGCTGTGTGTTGTTGCTTGCTTACTTCCCCTTATTTCATGTGGTTTGGCATATTCCTTTGTTTTTGTTGTTGTTGTTTTTGTTGAGGTGGTGGTGATAATGGTGCTGCTACAGGATCTAACTCAAACAGCCCCGAGGCGCCCACATTTAGCCTTTAATTAACATCAAAGGGAGCAAAGCAGTTATACAACGCGATAAGATAGTATTTCATGATACGGCACCGACTGCGGTTTTTACTTCTGCTTATGACACCTTTTGACAGGTTTGGCTTTTACCTGTGACCTCTTTTGACAGGTTCACCTTCTAGTTTTGGAATTTCTAGGCAGGTGTAGTTGTTTATCTGCCTTTGTGATCGGTTACAGGTTGGTGCAAACACTTTCAAGTCCACGGGGGCCATTCGCTATTTTATAAGGCCCAGTGATGACGGAAGGTCTATCGACACTATCAACAGCTACTACAGCGGCTTAGATGTTCACTACAGCAGCGGCATATACAATCGCGCTTTCTACAACTTGGTTGTGGTTTGTGAAAGATTCTCTTGGCCTTATTGGTGGTTCAATCGAGACCTTCATTTTGTTGTGTTGTTGTTATTAATTCCAGAGCTTTGAGCTCAGCTCGAGAGCTATTGATTTTGGCTATGTCCGCCCGTCCTGAGACCGGGGTCCGGCGTCCGGAGGTGCATGATATTTGCGCACTTTTCTCGGAAACTAATGGACACATATTTTTGAAATTTGGTATTTAGTTAGGAAATAGTGAACCCTATCAGATGCCAAAAACTGTATGCATATCGGGTGAGTCATCTTGGTGCCTTATAATTTGTTACGTCTTTTTCTAATCCTTTTTTCTCTTAAACTACTTTGAGGATTTGGTTTAAGCTTGGTACGTACTTAAACTTTACTTGTGCCTCTAAGATTAAACCACCCTTTTGCAAATCAAGTGAGATAGTCATTGTGACGTCATTTTAAAAGAAAACAAACATTAAATTTAAAAAAAAAAAACTTTCTTTGTAATTAGAGTGTACAGATGTCTTCAATCTAAACTGAAACTATGATATATTGAATGACGTCATCGTATGACGTCGTCAAAGTGATGTCATAATGTTTTGTGGTTTTTTTTTCTAATCCTATTTTCTCCCAAACTACTGAGTGATTTGGTTCAAGCAAAGAATAATGGGTATACTACAAAGAAGAATCCTAAGACGATTCTAAGCGAAACGAATGAGGTCAGCGACCCCACGGCGACACCAAGCGGCTGTTTACCTCCCTTGACCTGCTCCGCAACGCAGCCGCTTGACGGCGCTGCTCTTAAAACGTCTTCACTTTTTATATAGGGAAAGCCTCGGATGCTTCTTCTTTGTAGTATATCCATATTCTTTGGTTCAAGTTTGGTATATACTTAGACTTTCGCTTTGCCTCCAACGTAAAATCAAACTTAAGCAAATCGAGTGATGTAATCATGATGACGTCACCTTTTAATTAAAATAATTTAATTTTTTTTAAAACTTTGTATGTGTTGTGAGTTTAAAGATGCATTAAGCCTTAGTCAAAACTTTTGTATATCGAGTGACGTCATCATGATGACCGGAGGTGACATTTGCGTGCCTTTCTCGGAAACTAATGAACGAATTTCTTGTAAACTTGGTATTTAGGAAATAGTGAACCCTACCAGAAGACAAAAAAGTATGCATATCGAGTGAGTCATAGTGACGTCATAATGTGTTGTGTATTTTCTAATCCTATTTTTTTCCCAAACAACTTGAGGGATTTGGTTCAAGTTTGTTATGTTCTTAGACTTTACCTGTGCATCCAAGATAAAACCAAACATATGCAAATCGAGTGAAGTAGTCATCGTGACATTATTTTTAAAGAACATAAATTGTGTTTTTTTGTGTTTTTTTTTTTGTGTTTTTTTTGTAATTAGAGTGTAGTGATGCCCTGAGCCGTAAAAGAAACTATTTATATTGAGTGACGTCATCATGTGAGTTCTTCAAGGTGAGGTCAAAATTTGTAGTTTTTGTTTTTTTTTAATAATCCTATGTTCTCCCAAACAACAGGAGGGATTTGGTTCAAGTTTGGTATATACTTAGAATTTCCCTATGCCTTCAATTTAAAATCAAACCTATGCAACAAGATCTATATCATGTGTTTGTAGACTTCAAGAAAGCGTTTGTCCGAGTTTGGCATGCAGCTCTGTGGGTAATGAGAGTGTACAACATCAGCCCTAACATTATTGAAGTAATCAAAAGTCTGTATGGCAAGGCTTCCAGTGCAGTTCTCCGCAACAGCGCCATCGTGAACTGGTTCAGAACAACAATCGGCGTGCTTCAAAAATGCCTACTCTCTCCAACACTCTTCAACATCATCCTGGAGTGCATCATGTCAGATGTCCTTGTAGATCACCAAGTCGCAGTCAGCAAAGGGGGTAGAGCAATCTTCAACCGCTGTTTTGCAGATGGCATTGATGGATTGGCTTGAGAGGAACAAGAACTTGAACAGCTGGTACAGAGGCTTGACACCACCTCTAGAGCCTTTGGAATGGAAACAAATGCAGAGAAGACCAAAATGATGACCAACAACACCAATGGCATCATCACGGACATCAAAGTCTAAGGCCAATCCCTCAACACAGTGCATAGCTTCAAATATTTAGGAGCAATTGTATCAGACAATGGTTCCCAGCATGAAGTCCTCTCCAGGATCGCACAAACAACTGCTGCCCTGATAAGGTAGAAGCCTGTTTAAAAAGACAGGAACATCAGTCTACACTCCAAGGTAAGGCTGTGGCGCTCCCTTCTCATCTCCATCTTCCTATACGCTTGCGAAACATGGACCTCAACAGCAGACCTACAGCAAAGAATACAAAACATGGAGATGAGGTGCTACAGAAGACGTCTGGGCATTTCCGATACCCAGCACAACACCAACGATGAAGTCCGACAGATCATCAACAGACAACACGATGACATGCTCACAGTGGTGAAGAAACGGAAACTCTGATGGTATGGCCACGTCACAAGAGCATCAGGCCTTGCAAAGACCATCCTGCAAGGCACGATACAAGGAGGCAGAAGAAAAGGGAGACAGAAAAGAGGTGGGAGGACAACATTTGAGAATGGGCTGGCTTGACATTGAGCGATGCCATGAGGGTTGCTGGGGAAGAGATAGAGAATTGGCTGGTTAACCCCCCCTCCCCCCCCCGCCTTTATCCCCCTCTTTTCTCCTATAATAAGTGCTTTTTGAGTATTTTACATCACTCTCCTCTCTCTCTCTTCATTTGCCCTATTTCTTCTAAAATATACGCTATTTTTAAGTGTCTTAAATCCTGTCTTGAATTAGGCCCCTCATTTCTCAAATACATCTATTTTTGTACTTTTCCTCACCCTCTGAGCTCTTTTTTGTATTTTGTATTACACACGCATAAAAAATACTGATAATATTACTTTTTTTAACAGTCAACCAACAAAGGCTTTAAATAAATATTATTAGATCAAAGATTAGATGTGGATGTCTGCTGGAAGTATTTTTTGCTTAACGAGTAATCTTTTGTTGCTATAGATAATGTTGAAATTCCAACAAGCTTACCAATGTTTGCGAGATCCATTTTCCCTAATTCAAGGGGCTTCATTTTAAACAGAGATTTTACTATCATTGCTTATGTTGTATTTAACACAACTAGAATACCCTTGTGGTAGGGTATATTCACAATAATCTGTTTGTATGGCATGCTCATTTTTATATACTAAAAAAATTATTTTTGAGGAATTATTACTGCATTGACAATACATCTCATGATGGCTTTATTTTTGATAAGGGAGATGATTCAATTTTTTTTCTATAAGTGTTTTTGGAGGCTTCTAGTATTGCTTGTTACCTTTTTTTAAAAATAATTATACATCAAGTAACCAGAAGCCCCCAGACCAGCAGCAGCAACAAAATAATAAACTTGTTTGCTTGAAGAAGAATTTGGCACTACAGATTCTTCATGTTTTGTTGCTAATGATTGTTGCATTATTGGTTCTTCTTTTGAGTGTTCTTTTTTAATATATTTGCTTTTGTTAGCCTGTTCCATCTGTGTAATTTATTATATTCTGCTAATTTTTTTCCAGCTGAGATTCGTCAGGTCTTTTTTTTTTAGTCGCTCTTTCCGCTGTGTTTACTGGAATCTCCTGTAGCATAGTCTTCTGGGTCTCTGGGTTCTGATTTATCTCCGGATTGGAAGACTCCATTTTTAATGGCAGAGAAATTGACATGTTCAAAAGTAATTAGCAGCTGAAAATGGTGCCAGCAAACCTCCAAACTTATAATACAGAGTTCTTGTCACTATGCTAAGACAATTATTAATAACAGGATCCTGATTCAAAGTATGAAATAAATCTTCTTCAGAATGTAAAACAAGAAAAGTTTATACAGTTCTTGTAAGCCTATATACATTTATTAGATCTATAGATCTCCTCAAACTTTTGACCATTTTTGCGCCGAGCACTTTGTCATTTCTATTATGTAAAGTAATGATTTCTTCAGGTTTTAGTCTTTGTGCTTATTCAGGTGTTCAGTCAACACCTAAATATAATTGTGATTTTCCTGAAGCAATCAAACTCATAAACCTCATTCTTTTCTCTGCATAACCGTCCACACTCGTGGCTGTAACATTAATTGTTTCTGTGGTGCTACACAAGACTTCTGGGCATTTCCTATACCAGCAAATCACCAACAAAGAAGTCCAACAGACCATCACACAAGCCATTGGACAACACGATTACATGCTCATAGTGGTGACGAAACGGAAACTCCGATGGTATGGCCATGTCACCAGAGCATCAGGTCTTGCAAAGACCATCCTGCAAGACACGGTGCAAGGAGGCAGAAGAAGAGGGAGACAGAAAAAGAGGTGGGAGGACAACATTCGAGAATGGGCTGGCTTGACAGTGAGCGAAGCCATGGGGGTTCATGGGGGTTCCTGAGGACAGAGAAAGATGGAATACACTGGTTAAACGATCATCTGTGGTGCTCCAACGACCTTCGAGTTACGGGATAGGATAGGATAGGATTCTTTATTGTCTATATACGGTGTGTGTGTGTGTGTGCGTGTGTGTGTGTATGAGAGAGAGAGATAGTGTGAGAGACAGCTTACGAGGGAACTCTGCACCCGTCAGCGTCCAGCACTGGTTGTTGATGTTCTTCTTCTTCTACCTTCGATGATGATGATAATGATGATTATGTTGATGATGATGATGATGGGGATGACGTTGTTGTTGTTGTTGTTGTTGTTGTTGTTGTTGTTGTTCTTCTTCTTCTTCTTCTTCTTCTTCTTCTTCTTCTTCTTCTTCTTCTTAGTATTATCGTTGTTCGCAGACCTACGGCGTGCCTATGAGACAAGCCTACACAATTTTCTACAACGCCAACGATTTGTACTGGATCGCTAGCGAAACGTTCCAGAATGGCGCGTGCCAATGCGTCAAGGCTGCCTACGACCTGGGATTCCACCAGCAAACCATCAACGCCTTCGCCGTGGTCGGCATTACCATCAGCAGCGCCAACTGCAGTTACCAGGCTCTAGCTACCGCCGTCGAATCCGGTTTGGATTTTTGTATTTCCAGACTTTTTCTTCAAATTCTTGGAAATAGTCGCGATTCCGAGCTGCCAAGATGTTATTCAGTCGTTCGGTTTGTGGGTCGGGTGTTCGGTCTG
Organism: Oncomelania hupensis; assembly: GCA_036898135.1. Taxonomy (NCBI): domain Eukaryota; kingdom Metazoa; phylum Mollusca; class Gastropoda; order Littorinimorpha; family Pomatiopsidae; genus Oncomelania; species Oncomelania hupensis. Next base: position 28,489,436 of record CM072516.1, on the reverse strand, counting down.
TGGGTCGGTTGTTCGGTTGTTCGGTCTGTCGGTCGCCATATCTCAAGGACCACTGAAAGGATTTTGATCAAACTTCATAGGAACATTACCTAGGTTAGTGGGCGGCCTCATGCGCCATCATATTTGCTGCACCGCAAAGGTCAAGATCATTGGAGTCGGTTTGTTTTGCTAAACACGTCAAACACGGCTAAAGCGGTTTTGTATACCGGTGTAGCAGGCCAGATTATACCCCGCCTCAAGTATACCCAGGGTATAAACTGGCCTAGCCCAGATTATGCCCCTTATAACCTGGCCTAGCCCAGACTATACCCTTGGGTATTATCTGGCCTAGGCTCGTTTAACCCTCTCCTGCCCATTATACCCCCCCTCCCCCCCACTACGGAAGACCTTATCCTTCACGTTACTCTTTAATTTATGTTTTGTAATTGTTCTGATGCACTCAGATAGATAGATAGATAGACAGATATATAGATAGATAGATAGATAGATAGGGTTAGGGTTAGTTTTTTTTAGTATTTTTTAACGCAAGATAAAGGCTGTTAGCTGAGTTCACTCAGGTTTTTTTTTGTTTTTGTTTTTTTAACACGCAAGCAAAAGGCTGTTACCTGAGAGTTGGTCACGCAAACGGTCATGTACAACAAACCCATGAGTGAATCCTCTTTAGGTGGGGATATATTCCGGGCGCGAGGGGTATGATCTGGCCTAGGCTGATCTATACCCAGGGGGTTAAACCCGCCTAGGCTACATTATACCCAGGGTACAAAGTAGCCAGGGGTATATTCCGGCCTGTTACACCGGTACTTCTAATCATAGACCATTCTTCAGTAGCAGTCCGGTTTCGGGGCATTCTGGTTGTCAGTCAGTCCGTCAGTCCACCGCTCTGAATTTCACTTTAGTGTTGTTGTTCAAAACACACTTTTACCTATCTCAAAAGAACCAGAACTAAAAAATTTATTATTATTATTATTTTGGATACTTTAACTACTGCTAACATGTTAGACCATTCCTGTTTGTACTTTCTCAAAGGTCAAGGTCATTGCGCTTCTCCATTTTCTAAACAAGTCGTTTGGCGCTGTAACTAAACATTGGTTGAGCCGATTTTGATAATGCTTGGCTTGCAGGTAGTTCAGATAGTGGCCTGTCATTCCATGTTTTCTGTTTGCTTCGTCAGTTACAATACCGACAAGAACATTAACATTTTTGAAAATTCTTATTTTTCGGCTATGTGAGTGTGTGAGTTTATGAAAATATATTTGAATGGCTTACCATCTTGTTTAGTGTGCGATTGAATGAAATTGAATTGACGTAATTTGATTTTATAGCGCTTTACCAGATCAAAGAGCTGCTCAAGGCATCTGGCCGAACACAAGATCTATAACTGAAGCCGCCAAAATAAATAAATAAATAAATAAATAAATAAATAAACACCTTTATATTGCTGCTTGGTGCGCACTACAGTCTCCCCGGGATATGAGCGGAGTACAGTCTACTAATTATACAAGGTGTAAAAGTCCTTTCAGCGAAATTAGCGGTTCTATCGTGTTTTTTTCTGCAAATCTATATGAACGAACTAGAAGAATTCTCCCGAAAGAAGGCCACTCGATCGATCCCATCGGTTGTAAAAGACAATATGCCTTGCGATTTAACGAAACAGGAGTAAGTTTCTTGAATAGGCCTTTATATGCCTCGGCCACTGTAATATTTGCGTCACACTTCATTCCTGCATTCTATATCTGTCCAGTGATCATGGTGAACATGAGTTCTTTGTTTTAAATTTTTTTACAGAAATTAAACGGGTTTGAAAATCCTATCCTATCCTATCCCGTAACTCAGAGGTCGTTTAACCAGCGCTAGCGTACTCCATCTTTCCCTGTCCTCAGCAACCCTGATTGTTTCGCTCAGCGTCAAACCAGTCCCTTCTCGAATGTTGTCCTCCCACCTCTTTTTCGGGCTCCCTCTTCTTCTACCTCCTTGCACTGTGCCTTTCAGGATGGTCTTTGCAAGACCTGATGATCTGGTGACGAGGCCATACCATCGGAGTTTCCGTTTTTTCACCACTGTGAGCAGGTCATAGTGATGGTCTTTCGGACTTCGTCGTTGGTGATGTGCTGGCTATAGGAAATGCCCAGAAGTCTTCTGTAGCACCTCATCTCCATGCTTTGTATTCTTCGTTGTAGATCTGCTGTGAGGGTCCATGTTTCGCAAGCATAATAGGAAGATGGAGATGACAAGGGAGCGCAGCAGCCTTACCTTGGAATGTAGACTGATGGTCCTGTCTTTCCCAATTGGCTGCAACCTCGCCAGGGCAGCAGTTGTTTGTGCGATCCTGGAGAGGACTTCCTGTCGGGACCCATTGTCTGATGTAATGGCTCCTAAATATTTGCAGCTATGCATTATGTTGAGGGATTGGCCTTGGACTTTGATGTCCGTGTTGATGCCATTGGTGTTGTTGGTCATCATTTTGGTCTTCTCTGCACTTATTTCCATTCCATAGGTTCTGGAGGTGGTGTCAAGCCTCTGTACCAGCTGTTCAAGTTCTTGTTCCTCTCCAGCCAATCCATCAATGTCATCCGCAAAACAAAACTTGAAGATTGCTCTTTCCCTATGCTGATTGTGCCTTCCTGATCTGCAAGGGCATCTGACATGATGCGCTCTAGGAAGATGTTGAAGAGTGTTGGATAGAGAGTTGGTTTGAAAATAGACTGCGCATATTTATTACCTTGGATGTTTGCCTGAATCACTGTTGAATCGATCGAGTGGCCTTCTGTCGGGAGAAATCTTATAGTTCGTCATAAATCCTGTGATTCGCACCGTTGAACGCCCCTTTCAGTTGAGCGATTCTGAACGACCTAATGCCTATGTGCGTTGACCTGTACCTGGCACTCGTCCCTCTATAGAACATAAGACTCATTCTAGATTTTTAATCAGTGCCATGAAATGCATGCGTTCCCAGACTAGATCTCAGTTTGTACTCTCGTGCGATGATGATTGGAACGAATTTTAGGACAGAATACCGGCAGATAATTATTTTCAGTTGTGTTGCATTCGTCAAAGGGTATGATTATTTTTAATAAGTGCCTAATTGTAGCTCGATTTGAGATGAGTGCAACCCATCTAAGTTAACAATTTTTTTTAATGATGATGATGATAAGAAGGAGGATGGTGATGATGCCGATGATGATGATGATGATGATGATGATGATGATGATGATGATGATGATGATGATGAAGTTTACGATGATGATGACGATTACGACGACGATGACTATGCACTGCTCTGTTGTAATGCTTTTTGTTGTGGAAATGTTTAAGCGCTGAATACATATCCATTCATCTACACTGATGAAGTTGAGTCTGATGATGAGTGTGATGATGAGTCTGATGAGTCTGATGAGTCTGATGAGTCTGATGATGATGATGATGATGATGATGATGATGATGATGATGATGATGATGATGATGATGATGATGATGATGATACTTTGGCTATAAGACTTATAACACCGCTGATGCGTTGCAGGCGAAACTCGCACTGGTGTGATGGTATCCAGCGTCAGACACCCAGTGTTTGCTCTCGGTGTGGAAGCATGGAACACCGTCGTCATTTCTGCAGATGCCGAGGTGAGTCTTTATATTTACCGAAGAACAATTTGAAGATTATTTTTAAAACACAAAATGTTGAATTAGAGATAAATGAATTTGCCGAGAAAAAAAAGGTGGTACAGCGCAGCAACTCAAGTATTCCATAATAGTCAGGATAAAAAGATGAGAAAATAAAAGGCAAACACTAAAACAAGAAGTTTGTTTTAAAAGTCAATATTTCGGTATTAAAACCTTCTTCAAAACAAATTCCATGACCAGTATTGCAGGAGTGATTTCCCTTTAAGTTCCCTCTCCTTTGAACAGGTGGATCAACATTCTGAGGACGAATGTTCATATCATATCCTATCCTATCCCGGTACTCAAACGTCGTTGGGGCACCAAAGATGGTCGTTTTAACCAGCGTACTCCATTTTTCTCTGTCCATAGCAACCCCCATGACATCGCTCAGTGTCAAGCCAGTCCATTCTCGAATGTTGTCCTCCCACCTCTTTTCTGTCTCCCTCTTCTGCAGCCTCCTTGCACGGTGCCTTGCAGGATAGTCTTTGCAAGGCCTGATGCTTTGGCGAGGTGATTTGGCAATACCATCGGAGTTTCCGTTTCTTACCACTGTGAGCATGTCATCGTGTTGTCCAGTGGCTTGTGTAATCAGGGCCGGGTCAGGGGGGGGGGGGGGGGTTCTGGGTGCCATTCGATGTACCTCACTCAGTCAGAAAAAAATATATATATGGAGGTTTTTTAAAGCTCTTAATTTAGTTGACACTGGTGGTAAGTAAAACGTTCCTCATTCTACTCAAGTTCCTCGAGCGGACACGTTTTTGTCACCCCTAACCCCTTAAAAAAGTTTTGGAACCCCCCCCCCCCCCTCCAAGAGTAAGTGATCCGGCCCTGGTAATGGTCTGTTTCGTTGGTGATGTGCTGGGTTTAGGAAATGCCCAGAGGTCTTCTGTAGCACCTCATCTCCATGCTTTGTATTCTTCGTTGTAGGTCTGCTGTGAGGGTCCATGTTTCGCAAGCATATGGGAAGATAGAGATGACAAGGGAGCGCATCCGCCTTACCTATTATTACATTAAACCACGATAAAGTGGGCTTCAGTTACTCAAACCAAGTGCTAAAGATTGAATATTGCATTTCTGTTATAATAGAAATTGATTTCCCCTGTGTGCCACTCCCCACTCTGCCAGATCTTGTTACAGATAATGGTGAGGGTGTCAATCATCGCTTCTCCTGCTTGAAGCACTTCTGCGGGTATGTTGTCACCTTCCGCTGACTTCCCCTTCTTCAACGATTGCACTGCTGCCTCGACTTCGTCTCGGGGAATTGGAGGATTTCTTCTTCTTATCTGTTCTAGGGACATGATAGAATTGATGGGTCTCCGTTTGGTGTGTGGTTGTAAAGGTCAAATCAGTACTCTGTCCATCTGTCCAAAACTTCTTGTACTTCTGTAAAACATGTGCCAGGCTTGCTTTGGATCGTGGAGACCTTGGGCACTTGCCAACCGCTTCACAGTCTGGCAGGTCTTTTTGCTGTTGTTTTTTTTAGTTAAGATTGTTCTCTATTTCCTGGCATTGATCTTCTATCCAGTTTTCCTTTGCTGTGCGCATGCCTTTTCGGATGTCACTGTTGATTTTTCGGTACCCATCGAATGTTAAAAGGCCACAATTCGAAGGCTTCGTTTCATTTTGGCGAAAACAGTTTAACCTAAAATTTGCATTGTTATTTACATTAAACAATGATAAAGCTTGCTTTCGTTGCTCAAACCAACCGCTTAAGTTTTAATTTTCGATTTCGGTTCTGACAGTGAGTAATTGCGCCTGTTTTTAACGGTGCATCCATACTATAGCTGTGTGACCTTGACCCTATTTTTGAGAGACTTGACTTGACTTGACAACCGCGGCTTGAAGAGTGTATGTTTGGAATCACAGTGCTTCAGACTGTTGGTGCGCCCGCGCCATTGGCGCATATTTTATCAGAATGGCGCGTAACAGCCAACGTGAATGCGCCAGCCTGGCGCGTCATAAAAATCAAGAAGGACTAGGTGAACATACGATACGAATACCTTCGATTGTCAATGACCCATCTTTTTCAAAATTGACCCATCATTTTGCATGGCCATGGGTCATTGGGCCCATGATGTCTGAAAACAATCTGAAGCACTATCTGGGGTAAGGTAGGGTCTAATTTATCAACCTAAAACCTTACGCACAATTTGTTCACGGGATCTGTCTGTAACCGGCTTTGGTAGATGCTATTTTTAGCTCAAGAATGCTGGCAGGCTTTTGCTAACATCAGGCACAAAAACTACGGAATTTCTTCATTTGAAAAATAACTATACTTTCGAAAGAATTATATTTTGTTGTAAGCTTATTTTTTCAGTAGGGAAACACTCACTGTGATTGTTAAAAGGCTTTGCCGAGGGGTAAGGATTGGGTGGGGTGGGGAGGGGAGGGCTTAGTCAAAGCAGGTCCCTGTGAGCTCAGTAATATAATAGACATTTGGCCGCTATCGGGGCAGTTGCTAAGCTCGTAGAAGCAGCCGGCCTGAAAGAAACGTTGACCCCAAGCTAAGTGTCACACGCCTACACACAGCCTATGTCTTGGCGATAGATCTCTGACACTCAGCTAGCGTCGAAGTCGCCTGCTTAAAGGATACTGGACTGTATTTGAGTCGGGATGGTGGCACAGTGTAAATCAAGTTCACAGTGAGCTTGATGAAATCTTCTAGCTTGCGGTATGACGGTTTCGTTTTGGTTTTGAACTGAAGTTCCCACCCCATTCTCCGCCCCATGTGGAGAGGGCACTCAATAAAATTGGTAACAGTTTTAATGTAAAACTTCTTCATCGCTCAAGCTGAGATTGGCCGCTTGTTGTCCGATTCTTTTGGAATACAAGACTCACTTCTTTTAGTTCTTGGTCGGGTGTTTGGAACTGACCTGAATATTTTGTTTGTTTAAAAAAAATAGCGCTGTGTTATATCGGCGCTGTTTCATCTAAAACAATAATATGATTTCAATTAGCCTTTATGAACGAACCAACCCACCAACCAACCGACGCCCGACAATTCACACATTCCAGTTATTATGTGTACTGCTAAAATGCCACGAGAATTTCGTTCTCGTATTGGTGGTACCTGCAGTCATCTTGTAAACGAAACCACTATTGTGTTTTCTTGCAGGTAACCGTTGCGGTGACGTCAGATCCTGACGGTTTGAATGTCGTCCTGGAAGGTCCCACTCCCCTGGTTTTTGACGTCACACATGAAACCACCTACTTCAAACTGTCTTCGGACTCCAACGAAGACAAGACTATAGATCTGACGGTTGACGTCAAGTACTAAAATGTGGAGTGACGTAAACATTTCTAAAACATCACAATGAAGTCTTTGTCAACAAGTTTTATTTCAAATGTGTTTCTTTTTCTTTTTCATTTCACTCCCTCAACTCTTATCACTTAATTTCACTGAAATTATAAGCAAAAACTATTACAATTGTATTTAGTTACTTGGTTTATTTATTATAATACGATTTTAATGCAATGTCGCATTTTGTGAAGCTGAAGGGGAAATCTTAAATAAATTAAAGATGACGAGATGTCAACGCAACACAATGCGATTATGGTAAATATTATGAGTGTGGCGGTGAACGAATATGTCAAACACACACACACACACACACACCTACCCACACCCACACACACACACACCCACACACACACAGAGTTATACATATAATTTATAACAAACTCTCTCAAAATGGCTAGCACCGTACAGCAACCTTTAAGGAGCAAGGAATAAAAACAAGACAAGGGAGGCAAGTTGATTTAAACACATGGATTTGAAACCCACTATGTCGCACTTATTGTCCAACATTTAGAGCAGGATAATTATTTTTCTTTATAAATAATTATCCTGCTTTAAATGTTGGACAAAAAGGGCGACATAGTGGCTTTCAAATCCATGTGTTTAAATCAACTTGCCTCCCTTGGCTTGTTTTTATTCCTTGCTCCTTAAAGGTTGCTGTACGGTGCTAGCCATTTTGAGAGAGAGAGAGACAGACAGAGACAGAGAGAGAGACAGACAGAGAGAGAGACAGAGAGAGAGATGGTTATAATAGAGTATATAATCACCCCAGCTGCTTGCTCTACACATTCACAAAGTCGTATGTTTGTCTTCTATATATTAATCGAGCAGCCTTTTCAGATCACGAGGGGCCGTTTTAGCCAACCAGCGGCTTTGTTGTGAAGTTAATTTCGAGCTTCAGTTGGCTCCAAGTTTTACAGATTACAGCTGAACTGTCCATATAATTGCTTCCACGCGAGTTTTGCCATTCGGCGCTCGATCACCCGCTGCCGATACAACGAAACTTAACATTCTTTTCGATCGCAAAACGGCTTTAGTTTGCATTTTACTGCGTCCAAAAACACTGTAAAAACACATGTGTGAGACGGTATTTTTAGAACCAATCATTTTTGTCCTTAGCCCTGCCATCATTTCCGCATACCATTTCTACCAAGGATTTCGTAATTTATTCCAAATCGCTTTTAATCGATCGGCGTTTGCTAAATTGTTGTTTAATCCAGTTTCAAGTTTATAACACTATTAAAATCGACGGGTTCAACATGTTTTATGATATGGGACCTAAAATCAGTTTAGAGAGTTATAGCATCCCGTGGTTCAATGGATAAGGCGTTTGACTGTCAATAAGGAGACCCGGGTTCGAAACTCGCTTGGTCCTTTTTTTTTTTTAAATAAAATTTAATAATACAGAGCGAGAGAGATATAAGAGAGATATAGATAATAAAGAAAAAGAGCGGAACAGAGGCAACTGAAAAACAAAACGAGGTGCAAGTAAAATGCTAAAAAAAAATAAATAAATAAATAAATATATAAATAAAAATAAAATCATAGCACGGGTATTAATAACTGCTTCATATTCTTTTTTTTTTCATTTATCCATGATGCGTGTACTTCTTAGAACACTTAACATCTTATGCTTTTTAAAAAAAAATTAGGTATAGGTAGGTCTGTTTAAAAAAAAACATTTAGAAAATAACATGATAGTTTTATTGTAAATTTCATAGCATAATTAATTGTCATTCGATTCATCAGAAAAAAATATTAAATTAAGAGCAAACTTTACATTAAAAATAAATATTTAGAATCTAAATTAAAACTGAATTGTTCCCAAATAAATATCTGTAGGGACTAAAGGTCCATATTTACATTTACATGGCTCAGGGCTGAGCTTTAACGTTCGCCAACTCGCCAATGGCCCCTAAAAATAGTGTGTGGCGAGCTCGATTTGAGGTACCATTCGCCCGGCTGGCGACTTGAAAATACCGCCAGTCGTAGAGATTCTGTACCTGTACACGGACTTTTGACTTGCAATGTAAAACAAAACACGCGCCAATCGCTTCTGCAGTCAGCACCGGAGACCCGTTCCGATGCATGCTAGGAAGTTAGGTAACGCTAGCAAAGCGAGGGATTTGCGAAGTAAAAAATAGCCTTTTCTCGCGAGACTTTCTTCTTTCCCTCGCCGCGAAACGCTACTGCCCTGCGAGATCCTAGCCTTCTTGCTTCCTTGCGTGTATCGGAACGAGTCTCTGACTTCCTTGATGAGTCACGCGAGACTTTCCGTACTTTCGATATTCCCCATTCTCAGTCTTTTGTCAATCTCGAACGATGTGGCGCTTTTTAAGCGGTGTCTCGGAGCCTCCAGCAAAAAAAAATAAAGTCCGAAGAAGAAAAAAAACAGCTGACGAAGGCACACCCAAGCTCCTTCAAGTTTTGGAACATTGAGGAGGAGGATGTCGATGATGAATAAATGATACAGAGCTTGTTTTAAAAAATGAAACAGTGTTGTTGTTGAAATTTATCTTGTTTATTAGCTGCAATAGTTATACAGTTTCAAAAAAATGACCGTGCTTTCAATCAAGGGGTCTGGCAACCTGAGAAATATTTTGGCAACTTCAACTTCCCAGGTTAGGAGCCCGGCTTGCTCCTTAGCCTGGCTTGCTAAATCTCAGCCCTGATGGCTTGGTGCTTTTTTTTAATGATTGCCTCAATTTGGTATTTCATTGGTATGTATTATAAGGAAAAAAGTTCTGTGCATGCAGTGATAGCATTGCCTTATTGTTTTAATCACATGCATGTGCAATAAATCAGTAATGCTGTTCTCCTCAAATAAATGATTATTGTGTTTTATTACAATTATAAGTTTATTTTTAATCTATGTCTCTTTTTAGTGATTCACCACTGACAGTGTACTTCAGCCTTCCACTTCCAGAATCATAAACACAACAAAGATTATTATATCAAAGATACTTTTATACAATGTGAATTAATTTTCGAGCTAATGTTAATTAAAAGTATCTTTGATATACTGTATATCTTAGTTGTGTTTATGATTCTGGAAGTGGAAGGCTGAAGTGCACTGTCAGTGGTGAATCACTAAAAAGAGACATAGATTAAAGATAAACATATAATTGTACTTTACTTTCAAAATACTTAGCAGTTCCTGTTGTGTTTACAATTTCTTCCACTTTATGGCAATTGATATTTCCTACATGTAGTTATTGTACCAACACCACAACATAAACTATACACTATGTAGGCTACAATGGAACATTATAGTCTCAAATAAATTTGACTTCACTCAGTGGCTGACAGCTTGGACACCCAAAGATAACCTATAACGGGCATAAAATCAGCAACACAACAACAAAATATAATAGATACTTTTAATTATACAACAATACAAGACAAATGAATTTTCGTGCTTTGCTCTTCTTCAGATTAAAAACAAACATAAAATGACAAAATGCTGCAGAATGCACAAAAAAAGTCACTTCCAGGAAAATTTTTGAAACGGGCATATAACATCAGGCCCAGCAAATAGGTCATCAAAAATTTATTTGGACGGGTAATAACTGCTAGTCTGAGTTAAAGAAGAGTAACACATACCGCACGGTCGGCCAAAATAATTTACCATCTTTGAAATTTTGTATCTTGGCAGTATATGTATACAAACTCAATTTTTGGCCATAATGTGAAAAATTGAATATATTTTTAGGGGAATAGTACTTTTTGGGCCTGTTTAAAGTATAAAGGGGTGTAAAATTAAATAAATGAATAAAATGCAAAAAATGTTTTCGTAAACTATGTTAGACTTTTGAACACAATAAAACAAGTACTGTGTAACTTGCAGCAAAACAACTTTGCACACATTCAACTGATACTATTGCCTATAGTATGTAGCAGAATCTTTGCTATAGGCATGAAATATTGCTGGCTGGGTGTCCATATTTTTTATTAATAATAAATTTTACAAAATTCACCCATCAGTATGTGAAAAAACATTTTGGGGGGGGGGGGGGGGGGGGGGGGCTATTCATCAAATTCTGCTACATACTGTAGCCACTGAAGTACTTGAAAAGTGTGCCAAGTCTCATAGAGCTAGGCAAAAAAATGTTGACACAGCGATGTACAAACTGAATCAATCCTGCGATTTTACGCGAAGTTTCGCGTCTAAAAATTGAAGCACTGCCTACCTGCCCAGCATCAGTAGCCACCTGAAAGGTATGGCTGACCTTCCCTGTGCAGTGTCTTTCTGATTGTTTTTTGACTGCTTTCTTGAACTGGAGGGGGCAGATCCAACACCCCACAGAATGTGCGCAGTTCTGCAAAATCTGAGCCTATGCATCGCATCGCGAAAGCTGCCTGTCTGTTTATCAAATTTATCTTTGAATTACAAACAGATTCCTGCTGGCAGGAAGGAAACACAGGCTGTCTACAATTTACTGAGGGACAATCAAATATAAACTCACTAGCTAACCCTTTTCTTGTGACTTCAATCAACACAACAGCTTTCTTACAAAACCGGCATACCAGATTTGATGCAATGTTTTGGCCTAGTAATCCAATATCAACCAACCTGTGACCTGTGGGAGGGGTATTTAGTTGTACAGGATCACTTTCATTTTCACTACACTGTTCCTCTGGTTCTGAATCAGATTCTTCTTCATTTTTCTTCTCATCTTCATCATCAGATTCATATATTGTGTCATACAAGTCTTTTAGTTTCTGCTCAGATCGTGAAGTGGGCGTGGCAGCCTTTGAGCAAGCAGCAGGGGGGGTAGGTATCAGTCTGTACGTCGCCTGAGTCGGTCAAATGACCGGTCACTGAACTATGCACTTCAACACGTTCACCAGTGTCTGTTCTATGTTGGTTGCCACGAAACTTCCTTTTCTTAGGCCTAGAAGGGTAATGCTTTCTGTCTGAAGGCATGATGCCACTCAAAATCCTCTACTTTGCACAGTACATCCGAATTTTCACACAAACAACGTATCTTCATGCACAGGAGGCAGCCATTTATTGAAGGGAGGCTTCATTATCCGGATATTGTATTTGTAACAGAAGAAAATCGGAAAATAGGGAGTAGCTCATTATTTTTCGTTATTATTGTGGAAGTAAAATTGGTGAAATCTCATTTTTCGCCATCTTGGAGTGAAAATGTCGGCCCCACCCACCTAGTTTGATGAGTTCTAGCATAAAAACGGTATCATTTATGGAAAAAAGGGCATCACCATGTGAAACACAAAAGGTCTGTCAGTCATTTTTACCACAACATATTAGTATTACCCACAACTCCATTTTTCTCGTTTTCCTGGCCGACCTTTCCGCCTTAAAGGACAAGATGTTATCCACTCAATTTGTTTATTTTAAATTTCCAAATTCTCGGGGTTTAAAACCTTTTTCGGGGCATTCAAATGCCAGTGTCCTAAATGTACAAAGCGTTTTTCTTTATATAATAAGAACTCAGGACTATAATTAAAATAAATACCATAATTAAAAACTATATATAAAAATGAAAATGAACTCAATTCTATTACTTCCACAATTACCACTACTACAACTGTAACAACAACAACTACTACTAGTAGTACTACTAATACAACTACTACTACTTCTTCTACTACTACTACACACACACACGCAAGTTAAGCATCGTCCAGTGCGGTTAGCACTTGGATGGGTGACCGCAAAACATGAAGCGACAAATTACAACGCCCCCAGTTGACTCAACTGTGACTGTGAGAGTACCTACTCTCTTAAGGGTGGGCAAGGTAAAGCAGCGAGGGAGAGAGATGGGCATCACCCTCATTACGCTGGCCCAAGATAAGTGTGATCTCCAACATCACGCTACCCTACGCCCACAGGCTATGGGACAACCTTTACCTTTTTTTTTTACACACACACGACCAAAAACACCCACATAAACACAGAGACGTACACACACAAATGGAGAAAGAGTGAAAGAGAGAGAGAGAGAGAGAGAGAGAGAGAGAGAGAGAGAGAGAGAGAAAGAGAGAGAGAGAAAAACGAAGGAAAAGTAGAAAAAGAATGAGAGAGGAGAGAGAGAAAGTGATTGAGAAGGAAAGAGAGAGAGAGGAAGAGAGAGAGAGAGAGAGAGAGAGAGAGAGAGAGAGAGAGAGAGAGAGAGAGAGACTCCAGCTTTGAGAAAGAGGTGTTAATCAAGCAAAATCAACTTAATGCTAATCATAATAACAAAATTAATATTTTCAAAACTAAATGAAACCTAACTTGCTTACCATAACTCCTTAAATCTGTTCTCACTCATTTTGTATCTACATTCAAAATCTTGTCACAAAAAAAGTACTATTTACTTACAGTCAAAAACGTGTCTTATAAAACCAGTCGACATTTAAAAAACCCAAATTTATAATCAGCGGGAGTGGACAACATACCCGCATAATTGCTTCAAGCAGGAGCAGAAGCGATGATTGACGCTCTCGCCATTATCTGTAACAAGATCTGGCAGAGTAATGAGTGGCCAACACTATGGACCCTGTCGCTTGTCATCATTCTTCCCAAAAAGGTCAAACTTCAAGAGTGTAAAAATTTCATTACCATCAGCCTTATTAGCCATCCCAGCAAAGTCCTCCTGATAATAATACTCAACCTATTGAAACCCCAAGCTGAACAAATCATAGCTGAAGAACAAGGGCAAGACGAAATACCACTGAGCAAATGTTCAACCTCTGAATAATCATACAGCACCAACAACATCTATATGATGTGTTTGTAGACTTCAAGAAAACGTTTGCTCGAGTCTGGCACCCTGCTTTGTGGGCAAGCATGGGAGTGTACAACACCAGCCCTAACATTATTGAAGTCATCAAAAGGCTGTATGACAAGACTACCAGAGCACTCCTCCACAACAAAGCCATCGGGAACTGGTTCAGAACAACAATCGGCGTTCGTCAAGAATGCCTACTCTCTCCAACACTCTTCAAAATGTTCCTGGAGCGCATCATGTCAGATGCCCTTGCAGATCACAAAGGTACAGTTAGCATAGGGGGTAGAGCAATCTCCATCCTCCGTTTTGCGGATGACATTGATGGATTGACTGGAGAATAATAAGAACTTGAACAGCTGGTACAGATGCTTGACAGCACCTCGAGAGCCTTTGGAATGGAAATACATGTAAGTGCAGAGAAGACAAAAAATGATGACATGATGACTAACAACACCAATAGCATCAACACAGACATAAAAAACTAAGGCCAATTCCTCAACACTATACATAGCTTCAAATATTGGATTCCGACAGGAAGACCTATCCAGTATTGCACAAACAACTGCTGCGCTGACAAAGCTGAAGCCTATTTGGAAAGACAAGACCATCAGTCTACACTCAAAGGTAAGGCTGCTGCTCTCCCTTGTCATCTCCGTTTTCCTGTACGCTTGCAAAACATGGACTCTCATAGCAGACCTAGAACGAAGAATACAAAGCATGGAGATGAGATGCTACAGAAGACTTCTGGGCATTTCCTATACCCAGCACATCACCAATGACGAAGTCCGACAGACCATCACACAAGCCATTGGACAACACGATGACATGCTCACAGTGGTGAAGAAATGGAAACTCCGATGATGTGGCCACGTTACCAGAGCATCAGGGCTTGCAAAGACCATCCATTCAAGGCACGGTGCAGGGAGGCAGAATAAGAGGAAAACAGAAAAAGAGGTGGAAGGACAACATTCGAGAATGGACTGGCTTGACACTGAGCGAAGCCATGAGGGTTACTGAGCACAGAGAAAGATGGATTACGCTGGGTAAACGATCATCTTCGGTGCCCCAACAACTTTTGAGTTATGGGATAGGTTAGGATAGGATAGGGCATTTATATATCTCACTGCACCAATCCTCATAAACAAATGTACTTATACAGATACAAAATAAGATCTATGAAATGTTCATCTCCACCAAAGTTACTCCCATAATATACAACCTCACAAACCAGCAATTACACATAAACACACAACACACTCAAATACAAGGCATTACAGACTTCCACTATCGACCTGTCCTTAATATTTTATGCTGAATTTGAGGATCTACAGTCCGTTACACCATCTAAATAATCCAGTCTTAACAAAAGTTTTTAATGCCGGTGAGGCGAGAATTTGGAATGCTGCTGAGGAGTAGGATTCATTACCAGGATTAAGACTGGATTAGTTATTAATGAACCGTAGATCCTCAAATTCAGCATAAAATATCGAGGATCGGTTGATATTGTAAGTCTTTATAGAATGTGCATTGCCTTGTGTGTGTATGTGTGTATGTGGGTGTGGGTGTGTGTGTGGGTGTGGGTGTGTGTGTGTGTGTGTGTGTGTGTGTGTGTGTGTGTGTGTGGGCATGTAGAAACGACGTTACTCTGACATACACTTGAAACTCTACATACTTTCTTTTGACTTTTTTTGACGGCCTCGTTATTTTGACGTCAAAATAGTGTTCCGGTAGAGTTACAGCTGTTTTAGGCTTAGGGTTAGGTTAAGGGTTAGGCTATAGGGTTTGGGTTAGGGTTAGGGATAGCTTCAAAAATTGAAAATGTCAAAATAATGTCCAAAAAATGTGAAGTGTGTCAAAATAATGTATGTAGAGTTTCACAACAGTCATCCCAACGTCGTTTCTACAAAAATGTGTGTGTTTGTGTGCGATTATCGGGTTTGTGAAGTTGTATGTTATGGGAACTGTCCTCAAAATAAAATTAGCAGACAGCAGAACAATACGGACAATACAGCAGCGGGCAATCGACTGAGGCGTTTCTCCAATCGACGGCAAACTAGTAGCTTCGACCATCAAGTGTGCGGCGGGAGCGTCATTCTTTCGAGTGAGACCAAAGAGCTTAATGATAGAAAGAGGGGGAACTTGGTACAGAACCGCGAGACGAAAGGTACGAGTTATGCTCCCTTGTCGACATGCTAAAAATGGCTCGTGGCAGAAAGTCAAAAGGCGACCGAGTGAAACAGGGCGGTGACTTTTGCACAGCCATCAATTGCCATAATGCCATATACAAGAAAATTTGTGTTGGCAAGTCCTATTTCAATTTTCCAAGAGACAAAGAAAGGTAAATTGCAATTGAAAAACTTCATTTTTTTGTGTTTATGTAGGCCTAAACTAAGACCGCTGCTGTTAGTGTTAAAACAATCGGAGAGCGGCTTGAATGATTCATGTTATACCTATGTGCACCTAAAGCAACAATAAATCAAATCAAATCAAATCATACCTATGTGCTAAATCCAAAACAGTTTGCTTGCTGACAGTTTACGTTCAACAGGTCGCTCATTGTTTACGTTATTGCTAGGTTGTTTGACTATATTGTGCTTATATTTCAAAAGTAGATGTCAGATTGGCAGTTTGGCTTCGTCAAACAGCTTATGTTAACAAGTTAAATTAGACTAAATCTGTTTTCTCCTCATGATCCAATACTGTGCAAGATAACCCCTTACCTAGGCACAAAAATGGTCCTTGATCTGTTGTAATCCCTTTTCATTTGAGTGTAAACGGGAAAAAAATGTAATGTAGATACTCAGTCCTTGTTCTGATCTGTAAATTTCTGCGCATTAGATCTATATTGCGTGGAATGTTGTAGTCTAGGTTCTGATTGTTCTGTCTGTTAATTAATTATTTTCCATGAAGTGACTGATGTTATTAAGCCAGTGATGTGGGAGGTGAGAGGGTTGGGGTGTAAGGGGACACCTGATATAAATTAAATTCACACTATTAGTGAAACATTTTGTTATTGTGCTTTATTTGATTAATTGATTGAATGACAGAGCTCTCTCTTCCCCCAACCCCCCTCTCTCTCTCACTCTCTCTCTCTCTCTCTCTCTCTCTCTCTCTCTCTCACGATTACGGATTTACACAGTTTCGGATAAATGAAACAGTCTGTCATGCATATTTTAATTTTAAAATATCTGTCGTTGATTAAAAAATAATAAATTCCAGGGCAGAAAACGAACTTATGACATACACACATATTAAGCAGCATAAAAGCACCTAATAAATGTCAATAAGTAAACATAAACAAAAACAAAACAAAAAAGACAGCAGTAGCGGAATGTTAATAATAATGATGGTTAAAAGTTTGGCTTTTGCAAACGTTGCCATAAAAATGTTCTTTTGCAATGGCATAGGCTCAATAGGTTACCACGCACAGATCATTCATATAGCAGATGATGAAATATAGCCAGCCCGAGCAAAGGGAAATAATCCGTGAGAGCGTCTCGCATTTTTGTATAGGACATAATGGAAGTTCCCCCTCTTTCCGTAATAAGCTCTTTGGTGAGACCGAGCGCACAGCTACTCCTGCGGACGTGCAAGAGTGCATGCCCGATGGCCAACTTCTCCTTGCCAACGGGAAATCCATCCCCGTCGTCGCCAGCGCAGCTGTGACCGTACAGAACATGCCTGTTACCAAGGGACGCCTCGGAAATCATGAAGTGACTGCCCTAAGAGACTCAGGCTGCAGTGTGGTCATCGTCAGAGAAGATCTAATAGCTAAAGAACAGTTCACTTGCGAATCAAAATGGACACTTATGACCGACAGCAAATGTGTAAAAGCGCCAGTTGCAAAGATTCAAGTCAGCACCCCTTTCTACCCCTTTCTACATAGGCGAAGTAGAAGCGGTTTGCCTGAAGAAGCCGCTATACGATTTGATGATCGAGAATATCGACGGCGCGAGACGACCCGACAACACCGATTCAGAATGGAGTCCTGCCTCAACCCAATGCGTCGAAGTTGTGGAGGAGGATCCATTGCCGTTTTCCGATGGAAACCTTACAGAGCTGCTACGGGATTATGTGGCTACTCCGGCTCCGCCCTGCCACTACTAGGGCCCAGGCCAAGAGAGACAAGACGTCTACGCCGCTGAAGGTCGCCGACAGCTCCAAAGCCGCCATCGTGGACAGAGATAAACTGATCCAACTCCAGGAAGCTGAAGGTACTTTAAACAAGTACAGGAACCGCAAAGACCACGTGACCAAGGGCAGTGGCACGGTCTATTTCGAGGTGAAGGCCAAGATCTTGTACAAAATCTTCCAGCACCCGAGGGCCAATGGAGGTAAACCACTACGTCAAGTCTTTAGTACCGTTACCCCTAAGGCGCCAAGTGATGAAAGTAGCTCACGACTCCATCAAGAAGACGTCGGACAAAATCCAGGCGGTGTTCTACCTACCGATCACAATAAGTTGCTGATGTAGCGGAAAGGCCCGTACGAAGGGGAGACCATGGTGGGGATCAACGGTTACAAGTCGTTTCCTTGCGGATGAAAGAACATTGACACTGTGTGGATGAACTGAGAACATTGACAGTATCCAGACAGACTGAAATAAGGTTTAATTCTGGACTTTCTTTGCGCATTGCGTCTCAACGTTGTTGAAAGAAATTAAGTAAATTTCTTCTTGTGTAGGGGGTTATGTTACGTTTGAGACGTGCACGATAGTACGTGTGGGACGTCCGATCATTTTGTTTTACAAAGCATGCAATAACAGAGTGTATTTATCTGTTGATTTGATTTTGCGTTGTAGTTGGGAGAAGCTTTGTATAATGTTGATAATTTTTATTGGTTGATATTATTGGAGAATTTTCTAGGGTTGCTTGTTTACTGTCGATCGAAGCGTGTAGATAAATCTATGAGATGTTTCTAGCCTTAAGAGAGTTGTATCACGTAGACAGTGCATAGTTCTGATGACGAATTTTATTTTGATTTGCTGTAATTGCGTCACGCTGGAATGTTCGAACGTTCTCTAGAGTATAGAGAGACTATATAAGTACCGCACTGTTTCAGAGTTGAGAGTTGAAAAAGTGAAAAGTGGAAAAAGCAATTGAGTGATTGTATGCAGTTGTTGATGTAGCTGAATAAAGTTGGAAAACTTCATACGACGACTCCTGCCTTTTTGCTGAGTGAACAGGTGGCGTGGATAAACGAATCTGATTTACACTTATCAGGATTCCAGCATCGGGGCTGAATCAACTACTCTTAAAAAACCAATAACAGTGTAACACGCACATACACTCACACACAACTGAGCGCACACACATAAATACACAGAATACATTTATCATTTAAATCATTTAACGCTGTCATACAAACATATGCACATTTCATATGTCTTCTTACTTTTTAAGAAGGTACCTAATTTAACATTGACGATGGAATTTCAAATTCCTTGGCTATATGAGCTTTTTTTCTTGTTTGATATGCTTCAACATGGGCTATTATTTCAAGTTCTTTTGTTTTTAAAGTGAGCTGGATTCTTTCCCCTTTTGCCATGTTTTCCATGACATATGAAAAAAACGAGTCCAAAGATCATGCCCATCACTCTACCTTTAGCACCCGAAAGACGTCAAAATGTCAACACGATGAACGTGACCTAATTTGCTCGAAGTTACATCATTTGCGATGTTTTCGAACTTTAAATTCGTTATAATTGTCGAAAATTGTTGTCTGGCATAAGAAACTATATTTGATTTAAGCGAAGCTACGTTGTAACCGTGTTCGTTGAATCCAAAAAGTTCTAAGTAATAAAATTAATAAGAACATGCAGCGAGGGATATTTTTTCCTTCGGTAAAAGCGTTGTTCGCTGAAAGCGTGTTGGTTGTAAGCGTGTTTGACTGTATCTATCTATATGTCTGTCTACATTTCTTTTTGACCAGCGCAGTGAACATGCTTCTTGTGTGGAAATGTATACACGTTACAGACATATTAATGAATGCATGAATGAATTCATCCATTTACCATATGCCGAAACCAGGAATTTGGGTTGTAGGTGTCGTCATCATTAGAAACCAATAAGGGTGGTGTAAAAACCATGAAATACAACACAACACAGCACAACACAATACAACTCAAAATAAACACTAAAACAACGTATCCTTATTACCTCAAAATGATAAATTTACACAAGCGTAGATCAGTTTAACATAAATCAACAAGATGGTAAGCACATTCGAACGTATTATAGGACCTAGCTGAAAATCTGTATTTTCAAGTGTTAATTTTCCTGGCAATGTCGTGACTAGGTCCTATCCTAACAAAGAGGCACAGAAAAGCATAGAATGATAGACCACTGTCTGAATTGTATGCAAGCAAAAATATTCCAAATCCATTCACACGCACATACACACACACACAACACACACACGCGCGCGCGCACACACCCACACACATACACACACGTACTATGCATGGTTGAATAAAATGAAGTAACGTGCCCGGTGAAACTGTTCGTGTGCATTCAATGCACATTTTTCTTTAAACATTTTGTTTGTCTCATTCAATTCAATAATTTAATGTCATGATTTGATTGTACGTCTTTTCACTAGAATGCGATATTAGACAATAATAATGACAACCTTTCTTAAAAGGCCCAAATCGAAGATCTTGTTTACTTTTTGGTAAAAACGGGTTTACCATAAATTTTGCATTGTTATTACATTCCTATCATATCGTATCCTATCCCGTAACTCGAAGGTCGTTGGGGCACCACAGATGATTGTTTAACCAGCGTACTCCATTTCTTTCTGTCCACAGCAACCCTCATGGCTTCGCTCAGTGTCAAGACAGTTCATTTTCGAATGTTGTCATCCCACATCTTTTTCTGTCTCCCTCTTCTTCTGCCTTCTTGCACCATGCCTTTCAGGATTGTCTTTGCAAGGCCTGATGCTCTGGTGACGTGGCCATGCCATCGGAGTTTCCGTTTTTTCACCACTGTGAGCATGTTGTCGTGTTGTCCGATGGCTTGTGTGATGTTTTGTTGGACTTCGTCGTTGCTGATGTGCTGGGTATAAGAAATGCCCAGAAGTCTTCTGTAGCACCTCATCACCATGCTTTGTATTTTTCGTTGTAGATATGCTGTGAGGGTCCATGTTTCGCAAGCGTATAGGAAGATGGAGATGACAAGGGAGCGCAGCAGCCTGACCTAATATTACATTAAACTATGATAAAGTGGGCTTTAATTACTCAAACCAAGTGCTAAAGATTGAATTTTCCATTTCCGTTCTGATCGAGAGTGATTCACCCTGTTTAACCGAACCCGAATGGGATAAACATATCTACTAGTTGATTTGGTCCGCTCTCATGTTAAAATAATTTATTGAATTGAACTGAATTGACTTGAATTGGTCCGCTGTGGAATATGGAAATGTAATGGTCACCATTTTTAAAGTTGATTGATTGATTGATTGTTGCTTTAGGTCCAGCGGACTCTTCCGAGCCAAATCAGGACCGGACAACCCCCGATCCGCATAAAAGATCTGCTGAAACAACCCTAGTGGGAAAACTGAATGCCCTCCACCGGCCAGTCACTTTACAATAAAGACATCCCACGCAGGGGACGGCTGAGGCTTTACACCAACTAATCGAACCCCCGGATACAAAAACAAAATAGAATACAAGCATCATTATAAATTCTCAACAGAACACATACATATAAAATGCCTATATTGCTAAATAATAACATCATAGGAAGCCCTAGTGACCACCCGGCAGAAAGCGTCCAATACTCCCAAGCTGATCCAACAGACCTCATACACAAACAAGGAGTCTTGTCCAGGAAGAGATTTCAAGAAAAAAAGGTAGGTCATTGATCTAGCGAAGAAGAAGATAGTATAGCAGAGTGATAGGACAGAGCGGGAACGGGAAAGAGCAAATGAGGAAGACAGCGACAGTGGGAATTTAAAGCACTAAATTTCCAGAAAGTGGGAATACTATTTATACTGAAACCCCCGGCACTCCAACGGGGGTACTGTTGCCGCAGTGAATCGGTCATGCCTATAAAGAAAAGACAGGTTTTCAACTGGGGCGTTCACTTTTCCCTTTATAGGTTAGAACAATCTACAGTGGCAAGATTGCTCATGACCCCAAGGGGTCCATTTTTAAAGAGACAATCGATCACGATTAAGCGTGTTCAGCGAAGAGCCACAAAGATTCTGCAGGAATGCGCAAAAAACCCACTCTAGCGAAAGTTTAGAACATTTCCAAATACCAACACTTTAGGGAAGAAGACTTAGAGGAGCTCTAATACAGATGTATCAAATGTATCATGGATTAGATTAGGTCACTTCATAAGATTTATTTCAGATTAACAACAAACTAGTAATCAGCAGTGTTAAGTTGGTGGTTAACTATAGTCGAACAAATAATCGAAAGTAGGTACTCATATCAAATAAGGTAGTTGGAAACTGGAATGCTCTCCCAGTTAACATACATTTCCTCGAAAATATCAAATCGTTCAGGAACCTTCGAGAAAGCAACCCAAAAGTATAGATAGAATATAATATGATGATAGATAGTCCGGCTCCGGAATCGAAAGAAAGTACATGACTGTAAGATCAAAAATTGCAACCGTTTGTTTCTTGTCACTATTCGCTAGTACACATGTTGCCGAAGAAAGCATCCAAAGTATAGATTGAAATGTCTTTCCTGCAATCGTAAATTTCAAGGTTAAAGTTCAATCAATATAAGGACTAACATCAGCATATAATTTGTACATTATCGTTAATTTACTATCGTGTTTAGGCAGTTTGAAGGAGAATAGAAGTTTGTTTACATTAGCCGTTATGGAATTCTCTTTTCTTTACTAGTGTAACAGCTGGCATGACCCTCAAGAATCCAAAAATCTCGTCAAGGCGTCTTCAAAATCGTACGGACAAGGAATTAAGCAATATATTTATGAGTCTAGGGGAAGGAATCCAGTGTTTTCAAAAACTTTACAATAGCGGGGAATGAGAACAACCTAAATGTCGGTCTGTCGGTCGTTCTGTCTGTCCTGCCATTGCTCGCCATTTCAAGAACCACAGAATAAATAGATTTGGACCAACTTCATTGGGGCATTATCTAAATTAATGGTCAGCTTCCGTGCAATCAAGTTTGTGGAACACTGCATTTGTTTAAAATGTCCCTAACATCAGGTATTGTACTACGAGATTGGCGAACTGCAGAGTCACGTGCTATTGTTTTGTTGTTGTTTTTTTTTTTTTTTTAAAAATAAAGGTTCGGGTCCAATGCAAGAAATTACAGACCAATGAGTTTAAAATGTATAGAATTTATAGTCCGAGACGAGACCGTGAATCATTTTACTGAATGCCAAAATTGTTTAAAAAATAAACGATCATGTGTTACTCAATTATTATAGGTTATGGATAATATAACGTCCAAACTTGATGTCGTTTATGTCTAATATCACCTAAATGTGTGAACAGACATTAAATTAAAGATTGGTTGATTTATTGTCCATACTTGACAACAGAAAAACGATTGACATCATCTACGACTGTGTAAGCAATGAATAACTAACTAATATACTTAGACTTAAAAAAAAACAAAACAACATTTAACACTGTTCCCCATGAAAGGCTTCTTTAAAAACCAGAGGCCTACGGTGTATGTGGAAACATTTCCAACTAGATAAGGAATTTCTTAAATGACAGAGAGCAAATGTTGAAAGTTGGAAATTCAATATTTGACAAAATACAGGTGCTGAGTGGTATACCTCAAGGAAGCATTTAAGGCCCTATATTATATACTCTTTTCATAAATGACTTATCAGCTTGTGCTAGTAGCATGTGCAAAGTATTCGCAGACCATACTAAAATCTGTCATGGATCAATAAATACGTGTTACAACTTGATTTGGCTCCTTGCAAGAGTGGTCCGACAAATGGGATTTGCATTTTAATGTAGAGAAGTGTATAATTTTGCATGCTGGAAGGAACAACCCTGAGCATGAGTATTCGATGAAGGTTACTTCAAAGGGTACAGAGAGGAGAAACAAAGCTGGTTAAATAATGTAAAAATATGACTTACTCAGACAGACTTAGATATTTTGGACTGCACTCCTTTCGTGGGAGAGTGGGGGGGGGGGGGAGGAGGGTGGAGAAGGAGAAGAGAGAGAAAACAGACAGACAGAGAATAATGTATAACTACGCATGCGAATATGAAATAGTGTGAAAGTGGGTATTACGGAGCTGAAGCGTTAAACGTGGAGGTATATAAAACATCACAGTAAGACCACCTTCTTCAACAATTTGTATTCTGTTTCTGTGGCGCCACACGAGATGTTAAGACTTACTGTATAAAGTAAATTAAAAACAACACTTTTTATCATATTTTTGTTTTGTTGTTTTAATATATTTATTTCAGAACAGTCTGCATTTTATATTATCAGCTTTAAAACAAATCTTATTCATCATCACTTCAAATGACTTAAAACTTTAACTATAAGATGAAAAAAAGTTTTATCATAATATTGCTTTTCTGGTATTAATCTACGTATTTCAGAACTGTCTGTATTTTGTATTTTGTAAAAGTTACTATCACGATAACTAGTACAGGGTGAAAAGAGTTTTATCCTAATTTTGGATGTGTTGTAATATTATATTTTATTTAAAGAACGGTCTGTATTTTGTATTATCAGCATTAAAACAAATCTTATTGACAAACTGTTGAAAGTGACTATAAGGTAAGCGCTATTTAAAAAAAAACGATTAATACAAGAATGTAAAGTGCCAATTTTATTAAAATGTGAGTTTTGTTATATTATTACATTTAAGACACACTGGCCTGTATTTTCAAAGTAAAGAAATAGTTTTTTCTTCAAAAAGTAAAGAATTAATCTAGACATAATCTTTTAAATTAAATACAAAACAAATATTATTTCTATTGTCAGTTCTATTTTCTTTAACCCTATTTAAAAGATAAGAGAGTTGTAACATTTTTTAATATTGTAATAAAGAACTGCCTTTATAAACAGAGTGAAAACAAAAAGACACATTAAAAGCTACAAATTTTGTATGTGTTAAATAATGTTTTGTCCCAATATAACATGGACTGATGCAAACAAACATTTGCTTGTAACGAACTTTAAATAACTTTTCTTTAGATTCCATTGTCAGTTAAAACAGTATATTTTAAATTATCACAGGGCATAAATGTATTTTATGTAATTTTTATGTATTATTATTATTATTATTATTATTATTATTATTATTATTATTATTATTATTATTATTATTATTATTATTATTATTTATTTATTTATTTTTTTTTAAAATTGCGTCTGAAGTTTAGATTAAAATTGCGAGAAAAAACACGTCTGACTCACGCAAAGAGTTGGTTATTTGCATATCAGTTTTATATTCACGCATTTGTGTTGTATGCCAAATATTTGCAACATATGAAACTATACGTCGTGTTCGAGCGCCTGCGGGCGCCAAATGATTTAGAATACAGGCGTTAACGCCCAGAGATACAACGCAGCGGTGCCTGACCAACATATTCCAAGGTGCTGTTTGAATTAACCAAGAGAGCGAATTGTAGTGTCTGTGGTATGGGTGACGCCTGTGGAACTGTATCAAGGACCCCTTTACTAGTCTAGTTACCAGGAGCCCATAACTATGTTAACCTTCTTACTTGCCACCTGAGCGAGCTTTCACCGCAACAATTAGGTTGATTATATATGAAATTTATGCATCAGGCTTACATAACAATTGTTTTCAATATTTTTTTTATCAATTTTTTTTTAAATTGTTGTTGAAAAATAATTATCTTGTTTTTTTTCAGGACACGTGCGTGGTATCGTTGGATAAGTAGTTCTTTTTGTTTTGCTTAATGACACGGTTTATTATAGATCTTTTGGGGTTTGTGTGCATTGTCCTTTGTATTTATTTTGTTTCTTTCAATAATGCGCCTACAGCGGTTTTTGTTTAGTTTTTGTTTCTTTTGTCAGGGTGACAGCAACAATCAAGAAAAATGAAGAGCCTTCTTGTCGTGGCAGGTAAGAACGCCAAACACGGTAAAGTTCCTATTTAAATGGAATAAACCTACTCCCCCCCCCTCTTCCCGTGGGGGTGCCATAAATAAATGTATAAATAGTATCCCCACTTTCTGGAAAAATAGTGCTTTAAATTCCCACTGTCGCTGTTTTTCTCATTTGTTCTTTCTCATGCCTAACCTGTTCTATCAATTTACTATACTATCTTCTCCTTCGCTAGACCAGACAACTACCTTTTTTTTCGAAAACTCTTCCGGGACAAAACGCCTCATTTGTGTATGAGGCCTGGTATTAGCTTGGGAATATTGGACGCTTTCTGCCAAATGGTCACTTCCTATGACATTATTATTTAACAATGTAGGCATTTTATATGTATGTGTTTTGTTGATATTTTATAATGATGTTTGTATTCTATTTTGTTTTTATAAACGGGGCTCGATAAATTAGAGTAAGCCTCAGCGTCCCCTGCGTGGGATGCCTTAATTGTACAGTGACCGGCGGGTGGAGTGCCTTCAGTGTTACCTCTGGGGTTGTTTCAGCAGATCTTTTATGCGGATCAGGGGGTGAGTCCTCTTTCAGCCAAGTTGTGACCTTGATTTTGTGGTCCTGATTCGGCACTTTGCAGTCCGCTGGACCCTGTATGCAATGAATAACTAACTAACTAATGGAATAAACAGAGGACTGCTGGCATTCAAACTTGACAACAATGATACACAAATATGTACATAAGCCAAAGGAATGGTTATTTGGATAACAACAAGACAACAATAAAACAGTGCAAATGTTCCAGCTTTTAAGCTCTTCGCTCGTCACGCGTACAAAGCACAAAACAACCAAACAATACTTCTTAACGAATGTCCAAGACAGAATGAAATAAATTATACATACTTAGTGTTTATTAATGTAAAAACTGTCTGTTTAAGTAAATTACCCCGTCCGGACTATCTAACTGGATGATGAATAAAATTATACACATTTCATACATTCTAGTTTCACAATCACGTCAACACAGGAAGGCAAGTGTCGATAGAAAGAAGCAACAAATTCATAACTGCACTGATAAACAGGAAACTGGAACAACTGGTTAGTTTTTGTGTCCGGTGTACAGCAAAATTGCAGTCTATTTCAGAGGATAACAAGAAATACAATTCTGGATGTCAAATAATATCTACCAAGCAGATGGATAAGACTACGCATGGAAATGGCGCGGAGCTGCAGCGAATGAAGGAGAATACATATTTTTGTATTTCCTGACTTATCATCTAGAAATACTTTGATATAATCAGGAATCAGAACTAGCGGAATATTGGTCGGTCAATCCATTGATCGGTCGGTCTGTTGCACGCAATATATTTAACTGTAAGTATTCTTTTACTTGAAACCATACATACAGAAAAATGTTGATAATTTAAGCACCAATTGACTATCCATTTAAAGAAAAAGAAAACAAATCGTGCCTTAATTCGCTTCAGCTTCCCGCGTTTTCTGTCCTATTTTTCGTACCCTTCAATCACTATTTTGTGGTGTGTGTGTGTGTGTGTGTGTGTGTGTGTGTGTGTGTGCGTGTGTATGAAATATGTGCGATATATATATATATATATATATAATATTATATATATATATATATATATATAGGCTTATAAACTATGGTTTCTGGGCACCTTAAAAGTCACCAACCGGTCATTTGGGTACCCGACTTTGGATCTGGGGACCCAGCTGGGTCCCCGGATCCAAGGCGGCTCCCAGAAAACGATCTTAGGGTAAGCGCAGTGCCTCGACGATTAGGGTAAGGCAGTGCCTCGACGATTAGGGTAAGGCAGTGCGCTCGAAACGGGTTAGGGTTAGGGTTAGCGGTCCGTCTACAAGTGATAATTTACATATAATTATAGTGGGGGTACCCAAAAGCAAGGGGGTATATCTATATATATATATATATATATATATATATATATATATATATATATATATATTTCTTCTTCTTCTTCTTCTTCTTCTTCTTCTTATTATTATTATTATTATTATTATTATTATTATTATTATTATTAAGGCGAGTTGGGTTTTTCTTTCCTTCTATTGCAGCAGTGGTACTGCTGCTGAAGGACGTGAAGGCCATTACAGAACGGCGGAGCATCAATAAGAGAGGAGTCATTGGGTCCTCGGTCAACGATCTGGCTCGGACGTTGTCCTTGGGAAACGGCCATACCTTGGAATGTGGACGCAGCCACCAGTCAGTAACGTTTTGTCCAATTATTATGATATCAGTCCTATCTCTTAGGCGAGATAACCGTACCGCAACTTGTTTTTTTTGTTTTTTTACACAAATCTTTTTGTCTCCCTTGTTTAACCTCGCCAGCAGTCACATTCTCAACATAACCTTAGTTCTAAACTAGCTATAGACTGCAACCCTAGATTTTAAAAATAGTTATGGCTACAGTAGCTCACTGTCATAAGGAAAGTTTAGGGTTCTTCCCTTTTTCGTTGCTAACCAGCCTAAATGTGGACACGTTTTTCGCATGAAGATGCTTTTCCTGAGGACTTCTGTCACAAATCTTCTTAGGCCTCAGCAAGTACAGGGTGTTCCAAAAGTCTTGGGCACATTTTGACATTGAATATTTCCGAAACTATTAAGGATATAAAAACGCATCTGGTAAATTCAGAAAGCTTGTAATCTCAATTTTTACATGGAATGTTCAAAGATGTTCAATGTGAGCACCATTGGTCACACGACACACATCAAGCCGATAGTCAAATTCTTGCCAAATGCGTCCCAGCATTTTCTGGTTGAGTGAACGCCATTAATGGGTCTGAAAAGAAATAAAAAAATCAACAGCTTTACACAAAACTTAATGTAATTAGCTTTAAAATGGCACAACTTTTATCTTACTACTATTCATAGTAATTGAGATATGGGGACTTCAAATGTGCCCAAGACTTTTGGAACACCCTGTACAGCTGACGCACCGACGAGCTGAGAACACAGCGAAATGGCCATCTGTACCTATGGCAATAATTATTCGCTGCCAGTAGTTAACAGCAGAGAAGGGAAGATATATTTTTCCTGTAATTTCCTTATTTCCCACAGACGCTATGAATTAACTCTCTTTTAGCCGAGGCAACCGCTACTTGTTTAAAACACACACACACACAAACGTGTTATCCCTCCAAAGCCGATAGGTTACCTATTATGCGCATACAGCATCAAAGCATGAACAGAACAGCATTTATCAAAACAATATATATATAAGACCACAAAGTGTTCCAATTAGATACAGAACTACTAGCTCATCTAAGATGCTCAAAGCGCTGGCCAAAGAACAGGCTCTTCCTCGCTCGAGGCGCCGACTTGCTTCTTGGCGCGCACTGTCTTACATCCCGGACAACTGAGTGATACCGAAGACCTAAATGTGGGCGTCTGTACGTTATATCATTATTGCAAGATACATTATTTAAAACTATGTACACATTTGGCGGGACAGTAGCGAAACATAAACAGAACATTGTTTTTTTTTCTTCAGTTTTTTAACTGACATTGAAAATGAAACTGTTGTTATTTGATATAGCACTGCTACTATATCTTTTAATTTATTTCTGTATTCTCCCAATCCCACCCCTCTTTTCTTAATGTAAACAGGAATGCTAAGGGAACCATTCGACAGCGTCTGATACAAAAATATGGAGGTCTCAAAGTCGAGGGAGTCAACGCTGAGGTGGAGGTTGACCGACAGGGTCTGGTCAAAGGTCAGGTGACAGGCACCGTTTGTTATAACATCGAGTCAGACGTTCCCGACGCTAACGCTTGTGACAGGAACAACACAGAGCTCCTGACGGCAAGTCTGACTTTTGTGCTCCCTTGACAGCTAATTTGTAGTTTAGTTTAGTAAGTTTAGTTTAGTTTACATAAATTGAGCAATTATTTGTCATTCCTATCCTATCCTATCCTATCCTATCCCGTAACTCGGAGGTCGTAGGGGCACCGCAGATGATCGTTTAACCAGCGTACTCCATCTTTCCCTGTCCTCAGCAGCCCTGATTGTTTCGCTCAGTGTCAAACCAGTCCATTCTCGAATGTTGTCCTCCCACCTCTCTTTTTCGGTCTGCCTCGTCTTCTACCTCCTTGCACTGTGCCTTACAGGATGGTTTTTGCAAGACCTGATGATCTGATGACGTGGCCATACCATCGGAGTTTCCGTTTTTTTCACCATTGTGAGCAGATCATCGTGTTGTCCAATGGCTTGTGTGATGGTCTGTCGGACTTCATCGTTGGTGATGTGCTGGGTATAAGAAATGCCCAGAAGTCTTCTGTAGCACCCCATCTCCATGTTTTGTATTCTTCGTTGGAGATCTTCAAAAGGGTCCATGTTTCGCAAACATATAGGAAGATGGAGATGACAAAAAAAATTGTCAGTCTATTAAAAAAAGAAGAAGAATTTGGTGATCCACTGCCGAACGAAATTAATTATATTAATTCCCCCATTACGTATAATGAATTTTTAGAAGATTGAATTCTTTTTAGTCCAATATATCGGCAGTTGGTATGTCATTTCTTACCAAATATTGATTCATTTGCCCGATAGTTGGTTAAATCGAACTCTTTCTGAAATCTGGAAGTAGTTAGTCGTAGTTATAATTTCGGTCCTAAAACAACACAAGGAGAGATCTTCACTAGACAGCTACAGACCAATAGCATAAACACAACCTGGCAAATTATTGGAAAATTTCATTCTTAATAGAGTGCTTCATTTTTGTGGGATTAAAAAATCAATTTTTTCCACTAAAGTCAAACAGGTTTTAGAAAAGGAAGATGTACTGCCGATCATTTAGTTAAACTAACTTCACTTTTAAAAAAAAAGTTTTTCCCGCATAAAAACTACATTAATGACATTTTGTGATGTTCGCAAAGAGTATGATAGTGTCTAGCATGCACGTTTACTTCACAAATTAAAAATGGTAGGTATAACTGTAATAATGTATCCGTACTTTAAAATTTTTTCTTAATCTCAGAAACATATTATGTACCCATGTTGGTTAGATAAATTCCTCTTTCAGGAACATTGACATGAGTATTCTACAAGGCTCTATAGTCGCTCCAATTTTGTTTGTATTCTTATTTATGATCTTCCAAAATATCTGTCAAAACATTCTAATGTTGTGCCATAAGCAGATGATGTAGCTATCTGGGTTAATATTAATTTAAGGAAAAATACACGGAGGAGAGTTGTAAACTACGTGAAAATGTTACACCAGATCGAACTAAATAAATTAAATTTATTTATGAAATAGAATCGTCTTTAGTTATATGAATGAAAAACCTGCCTAATGTTGTTCAATAATGATGCAAATTCACAGTGTTTGACTAAATTAGAACTAAATGGAAAAGAAATCTTAATTATAAAAAACTTAACAGGTTTAGGGGTAAACATTTTACTGTAAAACTTAAATGGAACTATCATACTCGATTCTTAATATTAAAAGCCAGTAAAAGAGACATTTTCTTAAAATTACTATTTGTACAACCATGGTGTCAAGACACAAATACATTACTTCATTTGGCAATAGCGATAGTAAGGTTAGTACTTAGTTACGGACAAGAAGCATATTTTTCAGCATCAAATTTATTGTTGAATAAGCTACAAAGCATTGACAGTTAAGCAGTGAAAATAGAGTTAGGTGTTCCAGTACCTTCGTACAGTAACATCATATAAAAAAAAAGCCTGCTTGTTATCTTTTTTTGAACAACAATAATCAGCTGCAAAATGTGTTGTCAGATGTTTATCAGTGCCAAATTCTGTTTCAGAGGAAATATATCCTATCCTATCCTATCCTGTCCCGTAACCCGGAGGTCGTAGGGGCACCACAGATGATCGTTTAACCAGCATACTCCATCTTTCTCTGTCATCAGCAGCCCTGATGGCTTCGCTCAGTGTCAAACCAGTCCATTCTCGAATGTTGTCCTCCCACTTCTTTTTCGGTCTCCCTCTTCTTCTACCTCCTTGCACTGTGCCTCGCAGAATAGTCTTTGCAAGGCCTGATGATCTGGTGAAGTGGCCATACCATCGGAGTTTCCGTTCCTTCACCACTGTGAGCAGGTCATCGTGTTGTCCAATGGCTTGTGTGATGGTCTGTCGGACTTCGTCGTTGGTGATGTGTTGGGTATAGGAAATGCCCAGAAGTCTTCTGTACCACCTCATTTCCATGGTCTGTATTCTTCTTTGGAGATCTGCTGTGAGGGTCCATGCTTCGCAAGCATATAGGAAGATGGAGATGACAAGGGAGCGCAGCAGTCTTACTTTGGAATGTAGACTGATGGTCCTGTCTTTCCAACTGGGCTTCAACCTTGTCAGGGCTGCAGTTGTTTGTGCGATTCTGGAGAGGACTTCCTGTCGGGACCCATTGTCTGATACAATGGCTCCTAAATATTTGAAGCTATGCACTGTGTTGAGGGATTGGCCTTGGACTTTGATGAAATATATATCGACGCTAATGTAGATTTTCCGAAACAAGCTATAAATGTATCATATATTCAACCTATTATTTTACCTATTATACCACATATTCCGAAATAGGAGCATACAAATGCAAAATTTGATAGTGATTATTCGTTTAAAAAGAAACATGAAAATGTGCAGTTAGTTGCTACAGACTAGGAAGCATATGGAAAACCAGTATTCTAACTATTTACAAATTTATACTGACGGCGCAGTTTTTAATCATCAGATGCTGGCACTGGAATAGCAATTTCTGACTTAAAAATTCAGAAATCATATTATGTTGGTAAGATTGTTTCAGTGTTCACAGCAGAATTGTACACTATCCTTATGGCTTTAAATATCGTTTGTAACTCTCCAAATGATTTTTTTTAACATCCTTATATGTGTTGATTCAAAATCTGTTTTATATTCTCCGCAACATTGGTATTTTAAATCAAGAACAGATATTTTATTTGAAATTAAATCTTTATTACATTATATTATATCTAAAGGTTTTGGAATTACCTTTTGCTGGATTCCTTCTCATTCCGGCATTTACTGAAATGTTGTAGTTGATAAATTGGCGAAACAAGGAGCAATAAAGCCTACAATTATATTACATATAATAATATAAAGTCTTCCATATTTGAACTATTATCGCTATTAGAATTGAATATATATTCTAAACTACCTTACAATATGAAGGCTGAGAATGTTTAATGTCCAAGACATTTATTTAGGCTTATTAATAAACTAAGAGTAAATTCGTAGAACACAAAGTTTGGAAAAAAATATGCGAGTAGTTTGTACTTGTTTACACCCAATATCTGTTAAATATATTTTATATGAATGTTCTGTTTTAATTCCACTATATAAAGAAAATAACTTCAATATAGAACAATCCATTGAAATGTTATTGCGTACTCCCGCGATAATAGACATTGCCCGTGTAATGTACGTGTCCGCATTTAGTAAATTTGTTTAGTAATTTTACTTTTTGTGGTTATGATTCAACTTTAAGTTCATATATTTACCTTTATTTTTGTTTGTCCATGCGTAAGAAATAGTGTGTGGCCTAAAATCACATTCATGTGAAAAGACAATAAAATAAATTATTGAATTGAATTATCATTCCATATTATTTTATTTGTTCTAGAACACCAAACAGTTCCTAAAGAAAGGTATGACTGACCTTCGTAGGACCTTGCCCATGGCCTTTATTTATTTGAGTATTTCCTGATTTATTATCTGGAAATGGTTTGATATAGTCGGGAATCAGAACTTACAGAAATTGGGTCGGTCAGTCCGTTGATCGGTTGGTCCGTTGCGAGCCATATGTCAAAAATCACTGGGAAAAGTTTTTTACCACACTTTTTAGGAACATTGCAGACAACATGACTGCTACTAAACAATTGACCGAGAGTTGAAGTAACTAAACAGTACACACAATCGGTCCAGTTTTTGCCAAATAGTGCAAAGCAAATTATGACTTCAGTGAACTTGAAATTTGTGGTAGAGCAAATATGATTGTATGAGAGGTTGGCCACTAACACAGGCAATGTTCCTATGAAGTTTGATCAAAATCGGTTCAGTGGTTCTTGAGATATGGCGTGCAACGGACCAACATTTAACTCGTTCTGATTACAGCCTACAGTATTTCAAAGGATTCCCAGATAGTACTGTATCTGGAAATACAAAAAGGCCTATAGGACTCTAACCGCTGTTTTTATTGGTTGGGCAGGCGGGACTCCAGTACATTCTGAGCACCTGTGGAGTAGATCTCAGCTGTAATGCCGCCATAGGCGTGCACAGTGAGAAGAAGGTCCTATACGACGAGCACACGAGCACGAGCAAGCTGATCTACGAGTTTGGATTCCTTGTGGAGCTGGTTCCAACCCCTACCAGACCTTTTTTCCGGTTTGACGCCAGTGACCTCACTGTTCTGATTTACACTGAAAGGGTGAGTCATGGATCCACTTCCCGTTCCACCTTACACGCCTTTGGTATTATTTTGTTGGTTTAATTTTATTTGATTTGATTTACATTTTTGTTTTGTTTGCTTTGTTTTTTGTTCTTGTCCTGGAGTTGTGTTTTATTTGCCGAGCATTGTGTACTTAATTTTTTTGTGGGCGGTAATATTATTGTTTGCGTTTTTGTTTTCGTTGTTGTGTCTTTGGGGTTGGGTGCTTGGTGTCGTTCTTTGTTCTTTGTGGGTGTCTTTGTTTTCTTCGTCCTCATCATGTTCTTAGTCTCCTCCTTTTACACTTTTTCTTTTTATTTCTTTATTCCTTTTTACTTTGTACTCTTTTTTCCCTTTGTATTTCCTTCTTTTTTTGCTCTTGCTTTCTTTCTTTCTTCTTTCTTTCTTTCTTTCTTTCTTTCTTTCTTTCTTTCTTTCTTTCTTTCTTTCTTTCTTTCTTTCTTTCATTTTTTCTTGTTCTTGGGGAAAAGGGCGTATATATGATCCACTCTTCTTCTTCTTCTTCTTCTTCTTCTTCTTCTTCTTCTTCTTCTTCTTCTTCTTCTTCTTCTTCTTCTTCTTCTTCGTCTTCGTCTTCTTCTTTATCAATCAATATTATGAATAAAATTGATGATGATGATGACTTTTTTTTTCAATGATATAAGACGTTGCATTGTTTGCCAATGATACTGATGACCGGCTAAAAATTAGAGTTATGTTTGAGAAGCGCACGATAGTTCCCATCGTTTTGTTTTGCAAAGTATGCAATAACAGAGTGTATTTACCTTTGATTTGATTTAGCGTTGTTGTTAGAAGAAGCGTTGTATAATGTTGATAACTTTCCTTGGTCGATATTATTGCAGTATTTTATAGAATTATTTGTTTAGTATCGATCGAAGCATCTAGATAAATCTAGTAATAGCTAAGATATTCTTCTAACCTAAATACGGTTATATGACGTAAGACATCTGTTTGTGCATTGCGTCTCAACGTTGTGTGACAGAAATTAAATAAATTTCTTCTCGTGTAGGCCCCCGAGCTGGACCACTATCGATGGAACATGTTAGGTATCAGCGAACTGCGCCGGAAACAACGACCGACAAAGATCACAAGTTTTATTTCAGCGGCAGAAATGACAGGCACGAATACGGAGTTGTATTCTTGGTCCACAAAGACATTCTAGCCACTGTCATGGGGTTACCGCCCAGTCTCCAGTAGACTAATTACCATCCGTCTGAGAGCAGCCCCATTCAACATCACCATCATCCAGACTATGACGAAAGCAAAGTCGAGGATTTCTATGAACATCTGCAGACTGTCCTTGACCAAGTGCCGAAGAAGGACATAGTCATAGTGCAAGGCGACTGGATTGCCAAGGTTGGCAAAGATGCGCACAACTGGGGAGACACATGTGGATCCTACTGAAGCAACGAGACAAATGACAGAGGTCTGAGAATCTTGGAGTTTGCCAGAAATAACAATCTAATACTGGCAAACACGTTTGGTCTCCACAAAAAATCCAGACGATTGACCTGGCACAGTCCCAGTGGGGAGCATGAAAACCAGACGGACTACGTCATGGTCAAGAAACACTTCAGATCAAGCGTCAACATTGGCAGGATACGCACTTTTCCAAGAGCAGACATCGGAAGTGATCACGATCTCGTGATGATTTCTTTTCTGCTCCTCTTGAAGAGAGTAAACACAGCAAAGTGAGCCAGACTGAAGTTCGACCTGGACAATCTGCAAGACCTGGAGGTGGCAGAAATATTCCAAGACACGATTGGAGGGAAATTGGCACCAATGCTCATTTTGGAAGCTGGTGAAGTAGATGTCAACACCATGACCACGATCTTCAGATCAGCCGTGACAGATGCCGCCCATCACACCTGAATCTTTGGACTTGTGTGGCAATCGAAAAGAGATGAAAAAGAAAAAAAAGATAACTTCACAGGGAGCTGATTCCTACCGAAAAATCAACAATGACATCCCACAAGGCATTCGCACAGCAAATGAGAACTGGATAGAAGATCAATGTCAGGAAATATAGAACAGCCTAAACAATAAGAACAGCAAGAAGACCTACCAGACTGTGACGCGGCTGACAAGTGTTAAACAGCCCAAGTTCTACACGATTCAAAGCAAGTCTGGTATATGCTTTACAGAAGAACAAGATGTCTTGTATAGATGGACGGAATACTGCTCTGACTTTTATAATAACACACCAAACGGAGACCCATCAGTTCTAGCATGTCCCCAGAACAGAGAAGAAGACGAATCCTTCCAATTCTCCGAGAAGAAGTTGAGGCAGCAGAGCATTCGCTGAAGAAGGGGAAGTCAGCAGGAGTGGACAACATACCCGCAGAATTGCTTTAAGCAGGAGGAGAAGCGATGATTGACTCCCTCACCATTATCTGTAACAAGGTCTGGCACAGTGCAGTGGCCTGCACCATAGATCCAGTCGCTTGTCATCACTCTTCCCAAAAGCATAACCTTCAGGAGTGTGAAAATAACCGCAGCATCAGCCTCATCGGCCATCCCAGCAAGATCCTCCTGAAAATAATACTCAACAGATTGAAACCCCAAGCTGAACAGATCATAGCTGAAGAACAAGCAGGATTCAGGGCAGGGCGAAGTACCACTGAATAGATTTTCAACCTCAAAATAATCTGCGAGAAATATCGACAGCACCAACATCTATATCATGGGTTTGTAGACTTCAATAAAGCGTTTGAACGTGTCTGGCATGCAGCTCTGTGGGCAACCATGAGAGGGTACAACATCAGCCCTAACATTATTGAAGTCATCAAAAGCCTGAATGACAAGACTACCAGTGCAGTCTTCCACAACAGTGCCATCGGGAACTGGTTCAGAACAACAACCGGCGTGCGCCTACTCTCTCCAACACTCTTTAACATCTTCCTATGTAGAGCGCATCATGTCAGATGCCATTGCATACCACGAAGGCACAGTCAGCATATGGGGTAGAGCAAATCTCCAACCTCTGTTTTTCGGATGACATTAATGATTGGCTGGAGAAAAACAAGAACTTGAACATCTGGTACAGAAGCTTGACACTACCTCCAAAAGCTTTGGAATGGAAATAAGTGCAGAGAAGACCAAAATGATGACCAACAACCCCAATGGCATCACAACGGACATTTAAGTCCAAAGCCAATCCCTCAAGACACTGCATAGCTTCAAATATTTATTTATACTTGGAAAGACAGAACCATCAGTCTACATTCCAAGGTAAGGCTGCTGCGCTCCTTTGTAATCTCCATCTTCCTATACCGCTTGCGAAACATGGACCTTACAGCAGACCTACAGCGAAGAATACAAAGCATGGAGATGAGGTATTGCAGAAGACTTCTGGGCATTTCCTATACCCAGCACATCGCCAACGACGAAATCCAACAGACACACAAGCCATTGGACAACACGATGACATGCTCACAGTGGGGAAGAAACGGAAACTCCGATAGTTTGTCCACGTCACCAGAGCACCAGGCTTTGCAAAGACCTTCATGCAAGGAACGGTGCAAGGAAGCAGAAGAAGTGGTAGAAAGAAAAAAAGATGGAAGGACAATATTCGAGAATGGACTGGCTTGACACTGAGTGAAGCCACGAGATTTTCTGAGGACATGGAAAGATGGAGCACGCTGGTTAAACGATCATCTGTGGTGTACCAACATCTTTCGAGTTACGGGATAGGATAACCTAATTAGTATGATTTCATTGGCTTTTTGCTTTTTTAACATTAATAAATTGCTTGCTTGCTTGCTTGCTTGCTTGCTCGTTTGACTGATTGATTGATTGAAGCCTGCCTGCACTTTTATTTTTGAATGGCAGATTTCCAACACGACGACGATGAGTACGATAAGTTATGAGACCACGACCACGACCACGACCAGAACCTTTGGATCCACCGATTCACGTCCCAACAGTATATTGACGACGACGGTGATTAGTATGCTGATTTTGATTATTATGATGATTATGATGATTATGATGTTGATGGTGTTGATGATGATGATGATGATGATGAGGATGATTGTGGTTGGGATGATGATGATGATAATAATGATGATGATGATTATGAGTATGATGATGATATGATTATGATGATAATGCCGAAAAGGTCTGTAGAAGTCCATTCTTTGCTGTTTCTCCTTGATGCTATTATTCCCCCCCCCCCCCCCAAACCTTCTGCTATTATTATTACTACGAGTCCCGTTTCCTACAGGGAAGTCTACTCACAGTGATTTACACGCTAATTGTCTTATCTTCCTTTCTTCTGACTACATTCACAGTCACAGAACACGCACACACAAAAATGTTCTGCTTTCTTTGGGATGGTGACTCTGAAGTGGTTGTCAACGCGGACTCGGTACTGATGCATACTTGTTCCAAGTGCATATCATACAAATAAAGCGTGAAAAAAGGAGAACAACTGATGTTTGAGTGTCACCCGAGAGATCCCCACCTTTAATACAGTTGAGAGCAGAGCAACTGTAATGTAAAGTTGAAGATTTTCTGCGCTGCAGCACACCACCATTCAAAAGCCATAACTTTCACAGTGTCCACTCTCTTGCTAGCGTGCACTATGGTTTTAACGTATTATTAATATTAACCTTCACGTCCCTTCCTTGATTTCTTGTTGCTAGCTTGCCCAACAACCGCGCCTGCCATTGGTCCAGGCGGCAACCTCAAAATTGGTCGTTTGGAGTACGGCGGCGATAACCAACCCTACTGCCTCAACACGCAAGTGAGCGGGAACACGTGCAGCATGCAAAACACCTACGTCAAAGTCTATGACCTCAAGCATAAAACTTCCGGCACCTCCATCCCTACCTTCAACTGCAGTGTGGTCAGTTATAACTACAACTATAATAATGCTAATAAAAATAATCCTATCCTATCCTATCCTATCCTATCCTATCCTATCCTATCCCGTAACTCGGAGGTCGTAAGGGCACCACAGATGATCGTTTAACCAGCATACTCCATCTTTCTCTGTCCTCAGCAACCCTGATGGCTTCGCTCAGTGTCAAACCAGTCCATTCTCGAATGTTGTCCTCCCACCTCTTTTTCGGTTTCCCTCGTCTTCTACCTCCTTGCACGGTGCCTTGCAGGATGGTCTTTGCAAGGCCTGATGTTCTGGTGATGTGGACATACCATCGGAATATCTGTTTCATCACCACTGTGGGCAGGTCATCGTGTTGTCCAATGGCTTGTGTGATGGTCTGTCGGACTTCGTCGTTGGTGATGTTTGGGGGGAAATGCCCAGAAGTCTTCTGTAGCACCTCATCTACATGTTTTGTATTTTTCGTTGTAGATCTGCTGTGAGGGTCCATCTTTCACAAGCGTATAGGAAAATGGAGATGACAAGGGAGCGCAGCAGCCTTACCTAAAACTTGTTGTTAAAAGTTGTTATTGTTGTTGTTGTTGCTGTTGTTGCTGCTGTTGTTGTTATGTGCGGTGAGCAGCACTGATGACTGATAGATAGTAAAACTCACAGTGACTCACGTGAGCGAAAGGCCGCTGAGCAATCCTGCAAAGATGATGATGATGAGGATGATGATGATGATGATGATGATTGTCACGTGGGGTTTATGGGCTCTGCACAATGGAATTATGGACCCTCACGTTTATTCGGTGGGAACTGCTAGTAAGTCACCCTATGAATTACTTTAATAAATTTATTTGTTTAGCTCGTTCCGTGTTAAGGTTGGGGTACAGAAATAGATAGAAAAATGGTAAAAGAATACTGTCACACTAGCTTTCACACGGCTATGAATCATAAGTAGTCCAGCCACTGGATAACAGTTAAAATCACACATTTATTTCTTCTACTCTATACAAGATTCTCTAAGTACTAATCTAACTTAAAATGTCTCAGTCTCTGCTAATAGTTCGATCGCTGATAGTCTAGGCAGCTGTTATATCTTCATCGGGCACTTTCTATTCGAATTCATGTAGATTTGGACTACTGTGGTCCGTTTTACAGTTTCTGAAGAGTTGGACTACTGTGGTCCTGTTTCGATCAGTTTAAGTGCACCTTTGTTTTTGCACTTAACTGCTAGATGGTGCGTGCGAAGTCCTTCTGTGAGGTAGCTTCTGGTACACCTTTGTCGTTGTGTAGTTGGGTTCCCTTGCCACGCTGTGGGGTCTGACAGGGTGTTTTTTCCGGGTAGCTCTTTCCGTCTTGTGCGGTAGAGGATACTCCGCCAACTTGTTTCTGTGGAGTGGGGTTCACAGGATAGCTCGGGATAGCTCGGGATAGCTCGCCTGCTCGTCTGTAATATAAGAGACGAAATTCTGCACAACCCTGAATAATCGGTTTGTGCAGAGCGTCTCACTGAAAGCCAAAGTAGCCCTCAGTGATAGCTCCACATCTCTATACATAAGCGACGAACATTCTGCTACTTCCGGGTTCCACTGGAATCTCACTCTAAATTCCTATACATACATGAATATCGATCGTGTCTAACTATACACATACAGAATTACTAATAATATAAACATTCAGGGGTACAGCCACTGGTCTGCAAACATACATATAAGTTAAACAACAGTGGTTCCGTACGGGATACAACATGGCGGCGCAACCGGTCGTGTTTCGCCTCGTGGTCGGCTCTTCCACGTGGTACGGCAAATTCGGATTAATAATTCACATTTATGCATAGCAAATTCCACAAACATAATTTCAACAATAATATAAATATATCACGATGAAACAGAAGGGTGTTCATTTACCTGTTTGACAAGTTCAGGCCCGTGATGACTTGAGAGAATTCTAAGTCCTGCTTCCTGGTCTATGAGTGAAGAGATTCTCTGCTAGCTAAGTAGTAGATGTTACTTCTTCCTCTTCTCACACACGACTGATTCAAACTGCGCTAAGATTTGACGCAGTCCGAACTGCTCTACCCACTGAGCCTGAGCCTGCTCTGATTGGTTAAAATGTTTACGACTCTCGCACACAGTGCTGATTAAGTCACTACGCTGTGTGGGTCAGGCTCGCAGTGTGCTGTAATTGCTGCTGTGTAATACCTGACTCTCTACTCTTACAATGACTACACATAGCTAAATAGTAAATGTGCAGAGTTAAAGCTAGCCAGTTCGTGACAATGATGATGATGATGATGATGATGATGATGACGATGGTTATGATGATGATGACGATGATGATGATAATAATGATGGAGGTGGAGGAGAAGGAAGAAGAAAGACATTAAATGACGAACCCGACTTTAACGACAACGACGACGCTGACTCTTATGACGAGGACTATGGTGATGACGATATATATATATAGGGCTACGACGACCCTGAAATCAACGGAGCTTACGGTGTAGCCAACGATGCGTTCTACTACGGGGACGCTATCGGGAGAATGTTCAAAGAGTGGTACAACCTCGACCTGCCTAGCATCGGCATCAGCCCAACTCTCAGAGTTCATTATTCCAAGTAAGTAACTCTCAGAGTTCATTATTCCAAGTAACTCTCAGAGGTTTTTTTTTTATTCCAAGTAAGTAACTATTTCAAATAAGCTTACGTACTTAATTAGCCGGGAGCTCTGGTCTGAGAATTTTAGGAACTTCTATAGCAGAAGTTCTAGCCTTTGAGCTGCTTCACTTCAGATTGCTTCCACTGGTTTATCCACAGCAACGTATTAGGGTTTGTTGGTCACGCATCGCTGCCTTCGTTGGCGATTGGCCTGTGCCTGTTTTCCAAGAGACATAACCATTCATTGCTATGATAGAGGACCTTGTGAAAGCTCGGATGCGATGTTTAGATTCAACTTTCGCAAATATTAGACACACACACACACGCACACATTCATGTCTTCTGGTAGTTTTGGCGACTGGTACTTTACACCCCACTTTTGGCGACTCTTTCAAATGAAGAGATACATAAACCAAATCGCACATGTAGCTTACAAATGCACTCATTAAAACGTTTTTACACAAAAAAGTTAACATTATGTAATATTACAGAAAAAATTTAAAAACGGGAATTTTAGCACTTCTGACAACTGACTCCCTGTATTTTAGCTATTTTGGAGACAGTCGGCAAAAGTGTTACAAATACCGTAACCTAAGCTGCCATGTCTGTATTTTAGCTATTTTGCAGACGGTCAGCAAAACGTTAGAAATACGGTAACTTCATCTGAAACATTTTGGCGCCAGTTTCAACAAAGAAGATGAGAATAAGTCATGGTGTGGTCATCATATGTGCTAAAAAAACAACTGAAAACTGGCGCCCGACTTCTGAAGATTTAAAACATAAATGTTTGTAGTACATCTGAAGACAGCTTTTTTTTATTGCTGTACATTTGAAGACTCAAAAAATAAACAGACTGAGAAATAATATAAACCAAATTAGATCCGGTTTTAACTCCTTTTTGTGTCAAATATCAGAAATTGACTGTCAATCTGGAGACACATGGGCACATTGTGAAACTAAGTTTTGATGTCTTCAAAACGTAAAAAAGACAATAAACATTAATTATTATGGTTATTAGTTTCTCATATACCTTACTTTTAAAGCTAAGGTTACTCAATGAGGTGGTTGGCACAGGCAACACATGTATACTTCCTGTTGTGCTTTTGTACGTGAATGTGTATGAATATTTAGGGGTTTGTCTTGGTTGGTAATGTAACCCCGTCTTTCCAACAGGAAACAACCCAGTTCATTCTTTTTGTGGGGGCGTTTTGTTTGTTAATGTAGTCATTTTTAGTATCTTGTGCTTTATGTAAAGCTACAACTATTTATTTCCAAAATAATGTTAATATTAATCCGTTTCAATTGATTCATAATTATATAATTTGTTTAATCTATTTATTTTCTAAGTAAAGGTACAGAAATATCTTGAGCTGTACTGAGCTTTGAAAAACATAAAAGGAATGTGACTGTTACAGGGCGGGGTGGATTTTTATTTAAACCATATTGAAGATTTGAACTGAGAAATACTGGACACCTTGCTGTTGTGTTTTGACTGGTTGGAGATATAATTAATAAATATATTGATTTTAGGAACTTACGTTTGTT
This sequence comes from Oncomelania hupensis, assembly GCA_036898135.1. Lineage (NCBI taxonomy): Eukaryota > Metazoa > Mollusca > Gastropoda > Littorinimorpha > Pomatiopsidae > Oncomelania > Oncomelania hupensis. The sequence goes on along the minus strand of CM072516.1, from coordinate 28,446,211 downwards.
CGCGGGAAATTTTGTTTGTGGGGGTGGGTGGTGCGGAGTGAGGAACTGTGTGCATGACGCAGGAATTCATCCTTTCCTCTGGTTTTCTATCCCTTTATATATATATATATATATATATATATATATATATATATATATATATATATATATATATATATATATATATATATATATATATCTAGAGAGAGAGAGAGAGAGAGAGAGAGAGAGAGATGCGCACACACACATACACGGTTTTCACATATAATACTGAAGTAAAATATTCTTGATCATGGATCCATTTATATGCGCGCACACACATACACGATTTTCACATATAATACTGAAGTAAAATATTCTTGATCATTGATCCATTTATTTTCTCAAATTGTGAAATAAAGCAATAACAAACTTGAAGGCAAAGCCCATATGACTCGCACGGCCCTTGAGAAACGAATTGACAACATTCTACATGAAAAAGAGATGTGTTAGTTAACTATTCATTCCAGACTTTGTTGATTATTATTATTTTCAACATAACATAAAGAAATCTGGAGCTGCTATAAATAGACAAAACATGAGGTCAGTCGCATGCCACAAAGGTTTTGGGTACCTACAATCATTGATTGTAGTCCCTTGTTAGACTTTAATCATTCCTCATACTTCTCTGCATAACAGCAAGTTTGTTAGTTAGCTACTTATTCCTTATTACAGGGTCTAGCGGGCTACATAAAGCCAAGCAGGACACACAAAGCAGGTCTAAACATTGGTCTATCGCTCACAAAATCATAAATATACATATAAAACACATATACAAGTACAAATTCACAATTATATGACCACCCTATCCCCAATGAATGAGTGAGTTAGTCATTGTTTAAAGGGTCCAGAGGACTGAAAAGAACTGAATCAGGACCACAACTTGGTTGACAGAGGGCTCACCCCTGATCCGTATAAAAGATCTGAAACAACCCTAATGGTAACAGGCCTCCCCTATACGCTTCCGTGTCCGGGGACGGTATTGATTGATTGATTGATTGTTGCTTTACGTCCAGCGGACTCTTCCGAGCCAAATCAGGACCGGACAACCCCCGATCCGCATAAAAGATCTGCTGAAACAACCCTAGTGGTCCGGGGACGGTAATCTACTCAACGTAATGGTAACATTTCAGGCACTCCACCGGGCGGGTCACTGTACAATAAAGGCAACCCACGCAGGGGACACTGAGACTATACTCTAATTTATCAAACCCCCGTTTACAAAAACAAAATAGTTATTCATTGCTTAAAGGGTCCAGGGGACTGCAAAGAGCCGAATCAGGACCACAAAATCAAGACCACAACTTGGCTGAAAGAGGACTCGCCCCTAATCAGCATAAAATATCTGCCGAAATAATCCTAGTGGTAACACTGAAGGCAATCCACCAGCCAGTCACTTTACAATAAAGACATCCCACACAGGGGACGTTGAGTCTATACTCTAATTTACAAAAATAAAATAGAATATAAACATCATTATAAAATATCAACAAAACAAATACATATAAAATGCCTGCACTGCCAAATAATAATATCATAAAAGCCCCAGTGACCACCTGGCAGAAAGCGTCCAATATTCCCAAGCTCACACACAAATGAGGAGTTTTGTCCGGGAAGTGTTTTCAAGAAAAAAGGTAGGTGACTAGTCTAGCGAAGAAGGAAGATAGTAGATTTAGAGAACACAGAGCAGGAATGAGAAAGTACAAAGGAGAAAGACTGCGACAGTGGGAATGTAAAGCACTAAATTTCCAGAAAGTGGGGATACTATATATACAGAAACTCCTGGCATCCCAACGGGGGGAAGGTAGGTTACTGTTCTAGCAAATAAGATAGTAGATAGAACAGAGTAGGAATGAAAAAAACAAAGGAGAAGGACAGCGGAAGTGGGAATTTAAAACACTAGATTTCCAGAAAGTGGAGATACTATTTATACAGAATACCTCGGCAACCCCACGGGAGATAAAAAAAATAATAATGAAAAAAAAGCATTCTTGCTAAGAAAATACAATGAACATAAAATGAAACAGCAAGAAACACAGAATTTGTTCATGTAACAGAATGCACTCTGCTTTTCATCTGCATACTATTTTTAGAGCTTTTGGGAATTGCCGCGATCACTCAGCTAAAATGAATAGAGCACTATGCTTCACAAATCTTGCGTAGTGCGTCATTAATTATCGTTCACTTTAACAAACAAAATATTAAAAAATAACCATTCTTGCTAAATAAAAAAAATGCAAATGAAATGAGACAGCAAGAAACACAGAATTTGTTGATGTTAGACATTATTAACTTCAACCTAAAATAAAGAAATCTGGAGCACAGAAATATGAGGTCAGTCGCATGCCACAAAAGATTTGGGTACCTACAATCATTGACTGTAGTGTCCTGTTAGACTTTAAACTTCTCTGCATAACAATTAGTAAGTTAGCTATTCATTCCTTACAGGGTCCAGCGGACTACACAGAGCCAAATCAGAATATTCACACAAAACGAGTCTAAACACTGGTCTATTTCTCACCAAATCATGAATGTTTCATTGCCTGTGTAAGAAGGGGTACTGCTTACATTATCAAATAGGACAAACTGTCTTTCCTAGACATTTGCGAAGTACATGGGAATGAAAATGTCCAGGAGGGGGTTTCTTGTATGGATGGTAAAAAGAGAGTTGCTCCTCCTGAGAATGTGGAACATGGGCAATTATCTATACAATCTTGATGTTTTGAAAAAACAAAAAGGACAGCTGATAGCGCAGGCCATTGAATGTTGCCAGTCTTTTTTGCAGTGTCAGTAAAGTCTATGCACAGGGACTCATCACTAGTTTCAGTGAACACGGTGGCTCCCATTCTGTAAAGCCTGGCTTGACTGTAGCTGGAATCGGGTTCATTTTCGTAAACCATGGCTAAGCTGTCATTTGATTCAGTGCCACTTGAATCATTGGATGGAATAAAGTCACAATGCGATTTAGAGTGATTGTGCTGTCACAGACGTCATCAAACAAATCATCATGATCACTGTAATATCCGCTGCGGCAGTGCTCAGTGTTGGGAGTATTTGGCAGGTCCACTAGGTTGTCAGATTCCTGTCAACAGATTATAATACTGTGTTACTGTACATCATTATTTTGAAACATGACTATTAGCGATGAGAAATTATAGCAGGTTAATTAAATCAATAATTTCACCCGTCCGATTGACAGATCTAACAACTACAATTAACGGCTATTTTCATTAAAATGCATATCTAAATCAAAAGGCTACTTTCATTTAAATACATTTATCTAAATCAACAACAAACCAACAGAACAAATACAATTATGCTTTAAATCAAAATATAACTATGTGAATATTTATCAATTTATTACAATGACAATAAATGCAATGTATCCCATTGTAGCACGCAAAATACATGCACAATGCCCGAAATGGCGAATAAAAATCCAACCCTGAATCCAAAGGACGTATAGATTTAGTTGTTTGGTTTTTGCGGCCAGTATGTTTGTTATCCCTTTAGAAAAATACCAATATGATGGAAGATTACGATCCACCATTTCATTGCTCGCTTGGTTCGAGTAGCAGACAAGGAAATCTAATAAGGGTTGTCTTTTATTTTTGTTGCAAACGCGCCTATGTCTGCTAAATGTAGTATACCCATTCCGTGTTCCCGATTGCGCACTGCAGTGCGTATTTGACCCCAAAATAAAGAAATAAAGAAATGACGCAAAGTGGGGAGTCATTCTTGACGCACATGTGTGCTGGAAGCAGACGACATGTCTAGAGATCCAATATCGACAACTCCTACTGCGACAAGCACTATGCCTACAGATGTTCGACATATGCCTGAAACATCCACTTATACTGAACGCATGCATATTATGTCTTTCTACCCGTGACGACGTCCTTATTAACTTTGCTATCTGTGGGGGTCAGGTGTGGGTAATGGAGCTTGGGTTGGTGGTGTATGTAAACACTAAAAAAAGTAATCCTAATCAATAAAAGACTAACAAAATTGATGTACACAGCTTATACTTCACATTTTGCTTTCGGAGTGCACTTTCGTAGGACTGGTGTGCCATTATCTTAAACTACTTGGGGCTAACCTGAAACTTCATAGCTTGGCACTGTTTTCCATCTTAAGCTAAATCGATCCATGTCAAAGTTCATTTGCCTTGTAGCGCTACACTCTAACAAGTACATTACTCACATGATCTGAGCCCTTATCAGGCATGGTAGACGATCCGAGCGACAGATGCCTGGGTGAAGCTCCCTGAAAAGAAGACGGTGGAGGTCTCTGGGGGTTAGACAACGACGACGAGGACAGCTGTGGAGGTGGATGTAGTTGCTGTTGCTGCTGAAATGGGTTAGGAGAGGGCTGAGGCGGAGGCTGGGGCAGGTGCTGCTGACCCTAGTACCTCTGCTGTTGCTGCCTTCGATGGTGCAGAGTCTGAAACATGATCCTTTTTAAGATTAAACTACCTATTTAGGAATACATAGAGAGAGAGAGAGAGAGAGAGAGAGAGAGAGAGAGAGAGAGAGAGAGAGAGAGAGAGGGGGGGAGAAAGAGAGAGATATATATACATTTTTCCCTGTTTTCTTATGACATAAATGTGACATAAAAATTATAAAGAAGGCTTGGCTTATATAATTTTAAAAAAAGGTGCAGAATGATGCCAAAATAAACAAAGGCAACATTCTTATATCCTTTTGTTGTAATGTATCCTCGGACTTAAAGAAAGAACACACACAGACCGTGAACATGCATGGACCACTGAACAATGAAAAGTCATTTTAATATTTTTATCCAAAGTAATAGTCTGATTAAAAATCGGTCTCGTAACCTTACCGTTAATCTTGCGGTCCGTACACAGCTTACTGTTCTTTCTAGTACTTGCTGTTTGGAATAGGGTTATTGAGGGCTATTGGGAATAAGGTAAAGCAAAATGTCTGCGCTCTAGTGCGAGCACAGTGCGTGTTTTTGTGACGTTTTTTTTCTCAATTTTGAGTCATGAAACGAAGGTCTACAAATCAAGGAAGCGTCGCTAAGCGACTGTACACAACTCAGGGAGTAATCGATCAATTGTGGGATGATAATGAAGATGAAGAGATGACATTTGAAGTACTTTGGTTTGTCTAACACTTTGGTTATGTTTTCGTTGTTTTACTAAAAGCATGCTAAAAATGCCATTTTTCTCCGGGGAGCCCAGGGGATGGGCTCAGAATTGGTGGGGCATCCAGGGTTCAAAGGGTTAAGCATTTGCAATAAATAATGATATTGCTACGTGGAATTAGGTCAAGCATATATTTCTCACCCCCACTCTCAGCTCTGTTACGTCAGAGACGCGCACGATAGATCCGATCGTTTTGTTTTACAAAGCATGCAATAACAGTGTATTTACCTTTGATTTGAATTTGCGTTGTTGTTAGAAGAAGCTTTGTATGATGTTAATAATTTTGTTGGTCAATATTATTGGAGAATTTTCTATAAAATTATCTTCACTACTCCAGTAAAAAATGTAGGCCTAAGTCTATTCTTTGCCGTTTTATGCATTTACGTGGAAGTGTTGCAACTTGCAATTTTGTCAATCAAAACATTTGCCAGAATCTAATACATCCTTGTTCCTAGCTAAAAGTACATACTTGCTCTGCAAATTTCATATTATTGACGGTAAATTGACGGTAAAAGTGAAGGTAAAAGACTACTAATCCACCACAGTTTGGGTTTTCTTTTGCCAAGTCGGTCTCGGGTCTGCACCAATTAATCTTCTTCACTTCGATTCGTCAGGTGCTACATATAGTCATTTTCAGTTTAATATTTAATGAATCCTAAAAAGTCCTAAGCTGAAAACTGATAACATATGAAGAAATCAAAGTCCCAACAAGAAGAAGTTTTACCTACCACACTGTTGTCAACTGTTTACAATGGCGCACTGACATATCTCGTGAAAATTCGTTGTCTCGTTGGCTAATCACGTCACGATGCAATCTGATTGGTCACGACATATACACACGAAGAGAGAGGGGCACTGGAATCAAGCAGGAGTGTAAAAGCCCAGGCTCAAAGTGTGTAAGTTATACACAATCCAACGTGGCAGATTATGCTTTTAGACGACATCACTGTTTTTTTGCATGCTTTCAACGTCGGTCGGCTAAACAGTGGTGAAAAACGCTATTTTGACAAAAAAAATTCTGGCGACCGTCGTCACAAAAACTGACGACGTCGTCACAAATCAGCGGTCGACAGAACGTGTGACTTTTACCTGAGTTCGTCGACAGAAGTCGCAGTTAACATACCCACACACACACACACACACACACCTACACACACACACACATTCTTGTTTAGACCACGTTGTTGAGACACTCATCAAACGCCACATACGTTGTGTAGACAATGGGTCATCTTTCGTCCCCTTTTTAAGTACTTTTAAGTGATCTAACGCTAACCCTAACCCTAACCCTACCCTATCTCTAACGGATCATTGTTTGGACGTCCGTATAACGGGGTGTGTTCAAAAAACGTATGTAGATTCTCAAATGTATGTCCCAAGAACGCCGTCTAAACATGTACACACACACACACACACACACACACACACACACGCACACACACACACACACATACAAATATATTAATACAATATTATAAGCGAATAGTGATCTCTTAGTGTAATTTTGACATTTCATAGGTGTGTCCCCCCCCCCCGCCTCCTCCCTCCCACCCCAACTCTCTCACTGTCTCCTCCCTTCCCCATCCCCGTCTGCAGATTTGAGCGAGGCCTCAGACTCAATGTAATCAAGGTCACCTGTCGGGTGAGTCAGAACTGATTTCTGAATTTTATGGCACGTTTAGTCTCGGACTTGCTGTTGCATAAGTCTATGCACCGCAGTACTGCTCTTCAATAAGTCTAAATCATCTCGTAACAGCGGCTACTGCAACGCTTTCTGGGACGGATCATTCCTGAATTTTGGCGATGGGGACTCGAGGACCTGCCAGTTCCATCCCCTGATCTCCATGGATGTCGTCGCCCACGAACTTGCCCATGGGATCACGGAGAAGTTCTCCAACCTTATCTACAGAGGTGAATCCGGAGGCATGAACGAAGCCTTCTCCGACATTACTGGAGAAATCGCTGAGTACTACAGTCAAGGGGAAAATGACTGGCTGGTGCGTTATTAATGTTATGTGTTGTTGCTTGCTTACTTCCCTTTTTTTCCTTTGGCTGATTTCTTTGTCGTCATCGTCATCGTTGTAATGGTAGTGGTAGTGGTGGATGATCTTTTTTCCCCATCATTTTGCCTACTTTAAGGGAGTGGGGTGGGGAGTGGGGGGGAAGTCAGTAGCCTTTCCATAGTATCAACTTACTGAATGAGTGATTAGCGACTTATAGTGTGAATGGTTACGGAACTCTTTCAGTGACAGGTGACCTGTTACGTGACAGGTACCCCGATAGTGACGTTCTATTTAAATCTATCCCACACCACGACGACTTAATGTGTGACATGCCACTGATTGTGGATTTTCTACCTAAGCATGAGATTTTGGCGGCAACAGGAGCTGATCATTATTTATTATTATTTATTGTTCTTATGTAGCGCTTTTCCAACTCAAAGAGCTGCATGCTCAAGGCTGTGGGTCTAACTCAAGCCGCCAGAGGCGCCTACCTGCAGCCATAGGCGTATGGTCTGACGCCTCACATAATTGAGCACCGCCCTGGGTAACCGGGGATGGGGAAGAAGGGACCTAGTGCATGTTGGGTGTATTTGTTTAGCTGGCACTCACCCGTATAGGACATGAGCGTCATGATCCTTAAAGTCAGTGCTATGGAATGCATGCGTGCACAGACTAGACCTCGGTTTATACTCTCATTCAAAAGAGTGCTTGGTGCACTGTAAATGAGACTTTGTTACCCCCGCCAGACATTGTCTACGTCGAAGGGGTTTTGCACTGTGTGCAAAATGAAATAAACAAGTGCTGGACCCCAACAGGTGCAGAGTTCCCTCGCGTGCACAAACACACAGACACACACATACACACACACTCACACACCCACACACACACACCCTCACATACAAACACAAAACAGTGACCCCACCAATTTCAAAAATTAAAAAAAATGCTTTAAGCTTAAAAATAAATGTAACAAAATACACAATTGAGAAATTATTATTATATTCAAAAAATTAACATTTATTTCTTTAGTCAACATATCAATTTATGCAGATCTATAACTGAAGTACACAAGAGGGAACCCTGCACCCGTTAGGATCCAGTGCTTGTTCCTATGGTAGTGCGCTGACCATCATTGACTTTGTGAGCAATCGTCTGGTTGTTTTGAACTAAATTTACAACAGTCGCGGCGCTATCGTAGATATTCTAACTAGGGTTATGGACTTTGGCATCAACACCTGTCACAGAAATAACCAGGGTACACACATACTCACTCATTTCTCTTTCTCCATCAGCGTACACAGTCTACTAAAGGTTCTAGCATCCATTTCATTCTTCCAGGCATTACATTACATTACATGATTATTGCTTTAGGTCCAGCGGACTCTTCCGAGCCAAATCAGGACCATTCTTCCAGGCAACACACACACAATTATATCAAGCTGAACTAAAATTCATGACTCAAAGTAAAAAATATTATTAGGACTCGAAGACAATAACAATTTAAAACCATTGTACATTCAAATTGTGTCAGAAGTCCGAGTGCGTGTGAGCATGACTAGGGTTAAAATACGATATCTCTTTAGCCGATATAGTAATCTCTTTGATGCCTGTGATCGTCCCTTCTTCATTGGACAAAGCAAACTGAAGCTTGAGCTAAGAAATCACACATCGTGCTCTACTTGTTAACATTGTTGAGTTCAGTAGTCTTGAGTTCAACATGTAAAAGTGCTGTTAACATTGACTATATATACCGATTCAGTCGAGAATAGCGAGTTGGAAGAAAGAGGGTTAGGGTTGGGGGGGGGGGGTGGAGATTTTTTTAAAGTTTTGATTAAGGTCATCTGGTAGGAATCATTATGTTTTATATATAATAATAATAATAATTGAAGGCAGTGACCCAAAAAAATTAAAATGTCACTAAAAAGTAAACAAGGCGCTCTAATTACATCCAAAAGTTTTTTTTAAAGTAATTTTTAACAAAATAAATTTAAAAAAAAAATATTACATCACAATGGTTACCTCACTCAATATACCATAGTTTTGTTTTAGGCTCAAAGCATCTGTACACTCAAAGAGCTTATTACGGAAAGAGGGGGCACATCCAGTACGTCATATACAAAAATGCGAGACGCTCTCACGGATTATTTCCCTTTGCTCGGGCTGGCTATATTTCATCATCTGCTATGTGAATGATCTGTGCCTGGTAACTTATTGAGCCTATGCCATTGCAAAAGAACATTTTTATGGCAACGTTTGCAAAAACCAAACTTTTAACCATCATTATAATTAACATTCCGCTACTGCTGTCTTTTTTTTTTTGTTTTTTTGTTTTTTTTGTTTATGTTTACTTATTGACATTTATTAGGTGCTTTTATGCTGCTTATGTGTGTATGTCATAGGTTCGTTTTCTGCCCTGGAATTTATTATTTTTTAATCAACGACAGATATTTTAAAATTAAAATATGCAGAAATCAGAAACAAAATACACAAAAAACACCAAGAAAAATATAATAATTTTAAAATTTTAAAATTATTATATTAAAAATAATATATATATTAAAAATAATAATAAAATTAAAATATGCATGACAGACTGTTTCATTTATCCAAAACTGTGTAAATCCGTAATCGTGAGAGAGAGAGAGAGAGAGAGAGAGAGAGAGAGAGAGAGAGGGAGGGAGGGAGAGAGAGAGAAAGAGAGAGAGAGAGAGAGAGAGAGAGAGAGAGAGAGAGAGAGAGAGAGAGAGAGAGAGAGAGACTTTAGACTTTTTTTTAGACTTTAAACGTTTACTGCAATTACAACATGTTACAAGGATAATAATTTTAAGCTTACAGCTTATTCTTACAATTAGTCCTTGTTTCAGGCACCCACTCAAGCATAATACATTTATACAATCAATTAAACCTGCCACATGTTACATATATAAAAGTAAAACTATAATAATTTCAAAACAAGAACTTTTAACATATCTAAACGTCGTCTGAACAATTTAATATTATACCATTATAATATGGTGACCTGTGGGTGGAAAAATTATGAATTTAAAATATGGTTAAAAAGCTTTAATTTAAATGACTTGATTGTTTTGTTTTGTTTAATGATCGGAGAAAGTTCATTCCATAAAGATTGGCAACCATTGTTGATTCAGTTTTCCAGTAGTCAGCTAATGTGATGGAGTGGTGTACTGTTCACACTTTTGGCACGTTACCAAACAACTTAAAAATGGAAAAAAAAATGTTGTAATAACTTGGCACCACCAACGCTAATATTAAAGCAGATTTGTCAACTAAGACAGAAGACAACTTGAGATATAGCTATGGTATCTGGAATCCGTTTACGTTTTGGTAGTCTAAGACTTTGTTTTATGTGAACACCAATAAAATGTTAAAATTTTTCTGTGCCCTCTAGAAAATTGTTATAAAATCAAAACTGTACTGTTGCCCATACAACTTTTTTTGTGCGTAGCTCACGTACATATTAGGGTTTGTGTTGCCGAAAGTCTGGTAAAATTCATGTTACTTTTTTAAATTATATATTATTTTAAAATACAAACCGCGTGAATGTCAAATGTCGGTTCTGTCTAAAAATATATTCAGAATAAAAGTTACCACCGACACCCCGTTACCTCATTTATCACAAAATTTGGTGGCAGGCACTTTAAAAAATCCATATAAAGGTGATTATTTTCCTTATTCATTCCAAGTTTGCCGAACAATCTACGCCCCTATTTGCATATTTAAAATGGCAAGACCCAAACACTAAGGTTAAAATTTAAAGTCGTCAACGTTGGAAACAATATTGTGCCTTCAATTGTTCATTGAAATGTTATTATTAGCAAATTTGCGAACCATCTGGACAATAAATAGTATACCTTTTGATTTCCTTCTAGTGTTATTGTTTCCATGTGAGTGGTAGTCTACTACGATATTTTTTTAATGCAGCCGAGGACATTCCAGGAGGTAGGGTTGGTGGTGGTGGCGGTGCTACAGGATCTAACCAAACAACCCGAGGCGCCAAATTTTAACCATTGACTAACATCAAAGGGAGGAAAGCAGTTATACAATTCGAAAGTACAGTATCATGATAAGGCCGACATCTTTTTTGCCGTTTTGCCTTCTACTTGTGATCTCTTTTGACAGGATCGGATTATACTTTTGGAATGTCTGGCAAGGTAGAGTTATTTAGCTACGGTAACCTTTGTGATCGGTTACAGGTTGGTGCAAACATTTTCAAGTCCACGGGTGCCATTCGCTATTTTATAACGCCCAGTGATGACGGAAGTTCTATCAACACTCTCGACAGCTACCACAGCGGCTTAGATGTTCACTACAGCAGCGGCATATACAATCGCGCTTTCTACAACTTGGTTGTGGTTTGTGAAAGATTTATTTTGGCCTTGTTGATGGTTCAGTCGAGACCTTTTTGTTGTTGTGTTGTTGTGGTTTTTCTTCTTCTGCTGCTGCATCTACTTCTTGTTTTTTCTTCTACCTCCGATAATGATGACGATGATGATGATGATGATGATGATGATGATGACAACGTTGATATTGTTGTTGTTGTTCTTCTTCTTTCTTCTTCTTCTTCATCTTCTTCTTCTTCTTCTTCTTCTTCTTCTTCTTCTTCTTTTTCTTCTTCTTCTTCTTCTTCTTCTTCTTCTTCTTCTTCTTCTTCTTCTTCTTCTTCTTCTTCTTCTTCTTCTTCTTCTTCTTCTTCTTCGTATTATCGTTGTCCGCAGACCTACGGCGTGCCTCTGAGGCAAGCCTATACAATTTTCTACAACGCCAACGATTTGTACTGGATCGCTAGCGAAACTTTCCAGAATGGCGCGTGCAAATGCGTCAAGGCTGCCTACGACCTGGGATTCCACCAGCAAACCATCAACGCCTTCGCCGTGGTCGGCATTACCATCAGCAGCGCCAACTGCAGTTACCAGGCTCTGGCCACCGCCGTCGAATCCGGTGAGGATTTCGGTATTTCCAGACTGTGTTGTTCTGCAAATACTTGGAAATAGTCGGGAATCCGAACGTGCCAAAATGTCATTCAGTCGTTCGGTCGTGCGGTCGGTCGGTCTATTGGACGCCATTTTGTTCTCAAGAACCACTGAAAAGATTTTGATCAAACGTAATAAGAAGACTCCCTTTGCTAGTGGGCGGCCTCATGTGCCATCATATTTGGTCCTTTTGCTGCTAAGCCCGGTTTGCTCAATATCTCAAAAACGGTTATAGCGAATTTGTTGAGCTTTGGTATTTTTACATTATCTGAACCAACATTCATAATTTATACTTTTTGGATACTTTAACTACTGCTGACAAGCTAGACCATTCGTATTTGTACTTTTTCAAAGGTCAAGGTTATTGCGCTTCTCCATTTTTTTAAAGACGTCATTTTGCGCTGTAACTAACTATTGGCTGAGCCGAATTTGATCATGTTTGGCTTGCAGATAGTTCAGATAGTGGCCTATCGTTCCAAATTTTTCTTTTGCTTCAGTCGATTGTGTCGGTTGTGAATGACGATATGCCTTGCGATTTAACGAAACATGAGTAAGTTCCCTTGAATAGGCCTACATATGTCTCGGCAACTGAAATATTTGCGTCATACTTCATTTCCGCATCCTACATCTGTCCTATCCTATCCTAACCCGTAACTCGAAGGTCGTATGGGCACCACAGATGATCGTTTAACCAGCGTACTCCATCTTTCTCTGTCCTCAGCTACCCTCATGGCTTCGTTCAATGTCAAGCCAGTCCATTCTCTAATGTTGTCCTCCCACCTAAATCTGTCCAGTGATAAACGTGTTTTCTTTCTTTTTAACAGTTTTAAAGAAATTGAACGGGTTTGAATATAGACTGCGCATATTTATTACGATAGATGTTTGCATGATTCACTGTTGTATGATTGAGTGGCTTCTTTCAGGAGAAATCCTCTAGTTCGTTCATATAGAGAGATAAATCCCGATAAGGGCTCCCTTGATGCGCACCGTTGAACGCCCCTTTCAGTTGAGCGATCCTGAATGACCGTAGTGCAAGGGGGAATAATGTCTGTGATGTTTATTGTGTGCTGACCCTTACCTGGTACTCCCCCGTCTATAGAACCTAAGCGTCATGCAAGAATTTTAATCCGTGATTTGGAATGCATGCGTTCCCAGACTAGACCTCAGTTTGTACTCTCGTGCGATAATGGTTAGAGTGACAGAATACCGGCAGATACTCATTTTCAACTGTGTTGCATTCGTCACGGGTATGACAATTTATAAGTACCTTGTAGCAAGATTTGAAATATGTGCAACGAATCTAAGTTGTGTTTTTTTAAATGATGATAATGGTGATGAGGGGGAGGAGGAAGAGGACGATGATGTTGATGGTGATGATAATGACGATGATGATTACATGTACAATGATGATGATGATGATGATGATGATGATGATGATGATGATGATGATGATGACGACGACGATGATAACTGTTCACTGCTTTGTGGACTTTTCTTTTGTTGTGGAAATGTTTAAAAGCTCAATACATATCCATTCATCTACACTGATGATGTTGAGATTTGATGATGATGATGATGAAGATGATGGTGATGATGATCATGACGACGACGATGATGATGATGATGATGATGATGATGATGATGATGATGATGATGATGATGATGATGATGATGATGACGATGATTTCGTAGACAATGACGAGAATTTGGCCTATACAAACCCCTTGATGCGTTGCAGGCGAAACTCGCACTGGTGTGATGGTATCCAGCGTCAGACACCCAGTGTTTGCTCTCGGTGTGGAAGCATGGAACACCGTCGTCATTTCTGCAGATGTCAATGTAAGTCCTATTAACTGAAAAACAATTGCAAGACTATATCTAAATGCTGGATTAGAAATGAATTAATTATCCGGGGAAAATAAAAGATGGTACAAGGCAGCACCTTAAGTATTCCACGTGTGCTATCTCTTTGAATTCCCTTTCCTTTGAACAGGTGGGTCAACATTCTGAGAACGAATATTAAAAGGACACCATTCGAAGGCTTTGTTTACTTTTGGCAAAAAGGGGTTTTACCCTAAAATTCGCATTGGTAATGCCTTAAACTATGATAAAGTTGGCTTTCTTTGCTGAAACCAACCGCTAAAGTTTGAATTTTCGATTTTGGTTCTGAGAGTAATTTCCCCTGTTTTAACGGTACATCAATATCATAGCCTTGTGACCCTATTTCTGAGAGAACAACGGGGATTGAAGAGTGAGTGTTTGGAGTCTGGGGTAGGGTTAGGTAGGGTTCATTTTACCAACCTAAAACGAACAACCTTTTCGAGCAGTGTTTTTGTACGGGTTTCTGTCTTTTACCAGCTTTGGTAGATGCTATTTTTAGCTCAAGAATGTTGACTAGCCGTTGTTATTTATAGGCACAAAAACTACGGAATTTATTCATTTAAAAAATAACTATACATTCGTAAGAACTTTTTTTTAAACATTTGTAAGCTTTTTTTTCAGTGGTGCAAAACTCACTGTGAATGATAAAAAGCTATGTCGAAAGGGGCGTGGTCAAATGGGTCCGTCTGAGCTCAGAAACATATTAGACCTGTTGCCGGTTTTGGGGCAGTTACTAAACTCGTAGAAGCTATCGGCCCGAAAGTGACTTGACCCCAATGTCACAGGGGGTTGAGAGCATACGCCCTACACACAGCCTATATTTTGACGATTGATCTCTTACACTCCGCTAGCGTCACGGTCGCCTGCTTAGTGGAAACTGGCCTGTATTTGAGTTGGAATGGTGGTTCAGTGGAAATCAAGTTCACCGTGAGCGTGATGATAGCTTCTGTTTCATGTGACGGTTGAAACTGAAACCTACCCCACCACCACCCTCTGGTGGAGAGCGCCCTTCATAAAATTGGCAATACTTTTAAAGTAAAACTTCTTCTTCGCTCAAGCTGAGAGCGGCCCTTTGTTTTTTTGGGCCGATTCTTTTGGAATACAAGACTCACTTCTTTTCGTTCTTGGTTGGGTGTTTGGGGCTAAACTGAATAGTTTTTATATAATAGCGCTGTTCCATCTCAAATATTACTATGATTTTGTTTAGTTTCTACGAACGAACCATCAACCGACCTTCACCTATATTCCAGTTATGTGTACTGCTGAAATGCTAAAGGAATTTTGTTCACGTATTGGTGATATATGCAGTCGTCTTGTAAACGAAACAACTTTTTGCCCCCTTGCAGGTAACCGTTGCGGTGACGTCAGATCCTGACGGATTGAAAGTCGTCCGGAAAGGCCCCACTCCTCTGGTTTTTAACGTCACACATAAAACCGCCTACTTCAAACTGTCTTCGGACTCCAAAGAAGACAAGACGATAGATCTGACGGTTGACGTCATTAACTAAAACGCGGAATAACGTAATCATTTCTATGACATCACAATGAAGTCTTGTCAACAGTCAAGTTTTGTTCAAATGTTGTTCTTTTCTCTTCATTTCACTCTCTCAACTGTTGTCACTTAATTTTACATAAATTTGTTAAAAAGGATTTCGATTCTATTTAGTTAGTTTGTTTCTTTCTTGTAATATTATTTTAAAGCCATGTCGCATTTTGTAAAGCTGAAGCGGAAATCTATTTGGTGTATTTATTATTATTTTAGATGTATGCAAAAATAGTCTGAAATAAACTGATGACAAGGACAAACAATGCGATTATATTAAATATTATGAGAGCGGCGATGAACAAAAATTTGAAACACACATACACGTAAGCACACACACAAATAAATGTGCATACATAGACACATGTATGTGGTGTTTGTGTGTATGTTTATGTGTTAGGAATGAAGAGGGAGAGAGAGACAGACATGGGAGTGGGTTCATGGTGCATTGGTGATGGTGGAAAATCTTATGAAATCTACGAGGTTACTGTTGCACATATCCAAAAGCCATTACAAATAATCAATGAATCATTAATTAAATATTGATCAAACATAAATAACGCTCAAATCCAAGAAACATAAAAATGCGACATTCAAACATGGCAATGTATGGCAGCCCACAATTAAAAAGCAACCCCTCTTCAGTTTATTATATTGGATACTCCAATTTCATCGAAACTTAAACAGACGTGGAAACGGCGCTATTCAAACATGTTTCAGCATCATCATCATCACCATCATCATCACTATCATTATCGTCAGCATCACCATCATCATCATCACCACCACCATCATCATCATCATCCAAAAAAGTCACAAATGGTAAAAACAAGCCAAAGTTTGTCCAAAATTAAAACATACACGCACTAATTATCGTATTTCTTATAAGCTTGTATAATTTTTCAGTCGTGAACAGGCATTATAAAATAAAAACAAACAAAAATACATAAATAGGTAAATAAATTTTTAAAGAAATTAAATAAATAAAATGAGACAAGGATTGCCTTTGTTCCGTTTGCATCCAAACTTGTATAGCACGTGAACGGAGAAACAACAACAAACTAA
The DNA here is from genome assembly GCA_036898135.1 of Oncomelania hupensis. Classification (NCBI taxonomy): domain Eukaryota; kingdom Metazoa; phylum Mollusca; class Gastropoda; order Littorinimorpha; family Pomatiopsidae; genus Oncomelania; species Oncomelania hupensis. Next base: position 28,429,543 of record CM072516.1, on the reverse strand, counting down.
CACAAATAAGTGCGAAACGCCTAAGACCTTGAACAAACAAATCACCACCTACAATCAATACAAGCTGAAATAAAATAGCGACGTCTTTTGGTCACAGCCAAACCACTTGTTCGTATTCGTATGTCTCACAGATGCGTCATGAATAAAATAAAATAAAACTCAGAATTACAATCTGTATTCTAAAGATCCAGTGATTGTGCTCAGTTTTCTGAGACGTGAGATCATTAGAGCTGGGTACCCTGGATCAAAGTCGTACCGGTATTACTGCGGTATTTTTAGGTCGTATCGGTATTTCGTACCGGTATACCGCGATTTTAAGTGTTACAATCAAATGGGATATGGCACTGACAGTAGTGACCAATGCAAAAGAAAGATTGTCATACACTTCAAAACAGTTTCAAAGAACCTCATTTCCATAGAAACTGAAGCTATATTATTGTTTGAACGTCTTCAAAACAAATTATGATAAATCACTGTTTAGAACATCAGCAAACTTTAAACCACAAAATCAAAATAAAACACAAACATTCAAAGAGAAAGGTCTTTAAGAGTTCAGAAGGATTGGCGACTGGTACCATGCTCAAACACGTGGATAAGCTGCTGTTCTTATAAGTTCTTCAAGAACAGCTGCCTATCCACGTGTTTGGACTTTAGACTCGCTCTCTGGGCGGACAAGATGTCGCCCACTGTCGCGTTATGTGTTGTCGAGATTTCCCAGTAAACCGGACCTTGGACACCCGCACCTGTATACCGTACCGTCGCGTTTCCGAACCTGCATACAGTTACGTATCGGTAAAACCATCCAGCCCTAGAGACCATGCACCTATGTAAGACAGCAAATGGGCGCCTACGGTTCGAATCCCGGATTGGTCAACGTGTGATCATATTATTTTCCCCTTTACCAACAACTGGCCCGCTGGTGTCAGTATAAATCGGTCCAGTAGTCACCTATATGCGAAAGTGTCGTGTGACTATAATCTACAAACAACAACAACAACAGCCTCCGGTGGCTTAAATTATGTATTTGCCGGCGGCTTGAGCAACAATTGAGTTGGGAAAGCGCTATTTAAGAACGATAAAATATGAATATAAATATAAAAAAATGGATAGAGATCAAAAGAAGACGATAAAAGAGATATCTACGCTACACACACATACATAAGAACAACAAATAAGAACTTAAACACAGAATACAACGAAACCTTTCTTTCGTTGAATAAGAAAATACAGAAATATAACTCCCAAGGAACAAAGTAAACACAATTCGAAAGCTTAAACAATAAAAACAATCAACCACTAGTTTGAGACAGCAATTTGATTCGATGTGAGCAAAATCAGTTTAGCTAATAAGATTCCGGGACGCCTCATGAAAGGAAACTGTCAATAGTATTTGTACTGCTTAGACAAATGACAAAATAAATAAATTAATTAACTAAATTAATAAAACGACCAATACATTTTTAGGAAAACCATCAGCAACATTGCCAGTAGGACATAATTATTAGGACACCAGAATCAGAGAACATACTTGCATAAATAGCCACAAGGTAGTTTAATACCTCTGAGTTTGATACTTCTGTACGCTCCATTAATTATTACACAGTGAAATTTGAATATTTTCAAATGTGCTCTTAAAGCAAACAAGTAAACGTCTCAATTTCTTTGACATATTCCCAGTCTACCACTACCTACTGCTGCTACTGTTGTTGTTGGTGATGATGATGTTGTTGATTTGTTGTTGTTATTGTTGTTGTTGTTATTATTATTATTATTATTATTATTATTATTATTATTATTATTATTATTATTATTATTATTATTATTATTATTATTATTATTATTAATTTTATTATTATCATTATTGTTATATTGTTGTTGTGGTCATTATTGTCATTATCACCATCATCATCATCATCATCACCATTATCATCATCATTATTATCGCTGTTATTATTATTGTTGATATTGCTGTTTTCTTGTTGCCGAGTTGTTGTTGTTATTGTTGTTATTGTTTTTGTTGTAGGCGGTGGTGATGGTGTAGTTTTGCTAGTTGTTTCAGTTGTGCAACGTGTACATCCTTATCCGCTGGTCTTGTTGCCGTGCGCAGGAGGCGTGTAGAGGAATACAACGAGCAGAAGGCAGAAGGTGAAGATGGTCACGAACCCATAGTGGCCCAGAAGCATCAACTTCTGCACCTTCAGTTCCTGAAACCAGCACCCAGGATGTTATTCCACTCTCAGCTCAAGAAACCCTCATACAAAGTTTCAAAGAAGTTCCATGATTCAAACCACAAATCAGAATAGAAAACAGTGATTTATCTCAGTTGATAGTGAGATGGTTTTCTATGCCGAAGATTGCGGGTTCGACCCCGCGTCGGACAAACTGAACTGATTTAGATACGAGACTTTTAAGGCCTCTGAAGGTTTTCATTCTCGTATTAGTGTTTAATAGTATATATTTATTGCCTTATTGGCCATTGCATAGGCATGCAAAGCGATTAATAATATCTTTGTATAAATTGTTTATTTTATAAATAGCTTACAACCTTTTGAAACTGTTTTTATTTTCAAACTTGTTTGTTTAGAATGTATGTGTCAGTGAATGTGAACTGATATTTTATTTAATTCCTTTATACATCCACGCATTTATAACCTCTCTTTTCTGTCTTGCACATAACTTTATTGGTGTGTGAAGAAGAAATTAGGATTGAGAACTCATGATGCTGAGCTTAGCCAAATTAAAGTGTAATATTTAAAATCCTTTAATTACATCAGCACACCACCAATTAACCACCACTACCATACACCACTACTACAAACTATACTACTACTACTACTACTACTACTACTACTACTACTACTACTACTACTACTACTACTACTACTACTACTACTACTACTACTACTACTACTACTACTAACTACTACTACTACTACTACTACTACTACTACTACTATACTACCTACTACTCAACTCTCTCGTCCTCCTCCTCTCCTCGCTGGTCAGCTCTCTTCCGTCCTTGTCGTTATCTTATCTTCTGGATCTACAGAGTCAGAAAAGCGGTGCAACTGTAAGAAGAACTTGTGTGGTTGCCTGGATAGGACATCAATATATATCCCCGTCTTCTGCCTGATAACCCACATATCCTGGTGCGCCCCGATTATACTATACACGCGTCTCTCTCTAGACAAACAGTATGAAAAAGATAGATTTGATAGTATTAAATACGTAATAGAGAGATAGATAGATAGTATAGATAGATATAGATAGATAGATAGATGATGATAATAGATAGATAGATAGTTAATAGATAGATAAGATAGATAGATCGATAGATAGATAATAAGCTCTTTGCCGTCCTTGTCGTTATCTTTCTTCTGGATCTTAGCAGTGTCAGAAGCGGTGCAACTGTCGTAAGAACTCTGCCTGGTTAGGACATCATCAATATTCCCGTCTTCTGCCTGGTAACCCACATTTTCCTGGTGCGCCCGCTCCAGATTATACACGCGTCCTCTCTCTGGAAAACAGTATGAAAAAGATAGATTGATAGTATGAAATAGGTAGGTAGGTAGGTAGATAGATAGGTAGGTAGATAGATAGATAGATAGATAGATAGATAGATAGATAGATAGATAGATAGATAGATAGATAGATAGATAGATAGATAGATAGATAGATAGATAGATAGATAGATAGATAGATAGATAGATAGATAGATAGATAGATAGATAGATAGATAGATAGATAGATAGATAGATAGATAGATAGATAGATAGATAGATAGATAGATAGATAGATAGACAGAGAGACAGATAATATATAGATAGACAGACAGACAAATAATAGATAGATAAAGTAGGTAGATAGATAGATAGATAGATAGATAGACAGACACAGATAGTTAGATAGACAGACAGATATATAGATAGATAGATAGCCTAGATAGATAGATAGACAGACATACAGATAGATAGACAGACAGACAGACAGACAGACAGATAGACAGACAGACAGACAGACAGATAGATAGATAGATAGATAGATAGATAGATAGATAGATAGATAGATAGATAGATAGATAGATAGATAGATAGACAGACAGACAGACAGACAGACAGACAGACAGACAGACAGACAGACAGATAGATAGATAGATAGATAGATAGATAGATAGATAGATAGATAGATAGATAGATAGATAGATAGATAGATAGATAGATAGATAGATATAGTGGTGGTGGTCTGGTAGCTCAGTGGATAGGATGCTAGTTTTTAATGTTGAAGGTAGCGGGCTCGAACCCCGCGTGGGACGAACTTACGTGACTTAGGTACCAGACTTTTCAGGACACCAAGGGTTTACTCCGGGTACTACGGTTTCCTTCCTCCCTTCAATAATGGTGTTAAATGCGGTCAATCAAATTTTTTTTTAAATAATCGATTTCTATTCCGACTTCTGTAATAGCGTTCTCCGAGATCGCCGCGCTTTGAGTTCGACTGAAGAAAAAGCGCGTGATATCATCCTGTACTATTATTAGTTGTAGTTATCGTAACCCTAGTAGTAGTAGTAGTAGTAGTAGTAGTAGTAGTAGTAGTAGTAGTAGTAGTAGTAGTAGTAGTAGTAGTAGTAGTAGTAGTAGTAGTAGTAGTAGTAGTAGAACGTCTACAAAAGAAGTGCGTACAGATTTCTCAGCGTGAGTGAAAATATTCAGTCTGTGCTATGTTATAGAAACATGTATTTTATTTGCTGACCATTTACACCTTTTTAAAACTATATGTCTTATGCAATCATTACATGTATATTACGTGCCAACTTGCGAGTGTCTGAGTGCATGCGTGCGAGCGCCTAGAGCAGACTACTAGTTTGGAAAAGTAGTAGTAGTAGTAGTAGTAGTAGTAGTAGTAGTAGCAGCATTAACAGTAACAATAATAGTAGTAACAGCAGTAGTAGTAGCATCAGAATTAGTAGTTTTAGCAGCAGTAGCAGTATAAACATCGGTGATAGTAGTAGTAATATCAGTAGTAGTAGTAGCAGTAGTAGTAGCAGCAGCAGTGATAGTAGTAAGCTTAATATTAGCAGCAATAGCAGTGATAGTAGTAGTAGAAGCAGCAGTAGTAGTATTAACAGTAGTAGTAGTAGTAGCAGCAGGAATAGTAATTTTAGCAGTAGTAGTAATACTAGTGGCAGCAGTGATATTAGTAGTAGTACAATACTTGTCACGCAACAGCACTCCACTTAATATGACCATCAAGCACTAAAACTATCCACTCCCAATTTGAAGCCAGCGTGTATTGAGACTTTGGAAGAAGAGGAAAACAGAAGAGAAGGGATGGAAAGAATAATAAATAGATGAGAGACGCCCACAACGACGACGACAACGACAACCACCACGACAACCACCAGCAACAACGACAGTTACTCACGCAGTGTTTTCTCTGCAAAAGCGTTGTAGATCTTTCTCAATGGACGTGGCAGCGTTTCCATGGCAACGAGGAAGAAGATGTGATAGACGCCGTAGGCAACCATGACGTGCATCGCTTCCGGTGGCGCATGCGACCTCTCAAGGTCAAGACCGATGAAAATGGTCAATGCTGCGGGGGGAAAAAAAGAAGAGTGTAATCTCTTTTAATGTACAACTAACCATAACAATAATTATATTAAAATGCTAGCCCCTCCCCCATCCACACCCCTCCCCCCAAAAAAAAAACCCCACACAATTTCTGTTTGCATACTGTGACCTTACCACCCATAATCCAGGCCAAGACACCAACTCCCCAATGTGACCAGTTGAAGACGAAGCGATTGGGTGCAGTTGGGGCAGGACGAAAAATGGCCATGATTGGCTGAAACAGAAAGAACGAGCACCATCATTGGCTAAAACCTGAAAACAATTGAACGTTACCATAGCCTAGGACGAAACAAAAAGTAAGACGATATTAGTTTAAGAAGAAGAAGAAGAAGAAGAAGAAGAAGAAGAAGAAGAAGAAGAAGATGCTGGTAATTTTGTTACTTACGTTGGCGATGGCCAGAAGGAAGACAAAGATGCCCAGAGGTGGATGAATGGGCCAGTGACTCTTGCCAGGCAGCTGAGGAATCTGCACAAAAAAGAGAAACCCAATTGCAAACAAATAACACACAATTAAATCTTAGAGATTACAGCAGCGTCATAGTTGTTGGGATTAGGTGTACGTGTCTATATACGCTCAAATTAGTGAGAATGTGTTACCATTGATTACTATTATTATAAATCCTGTGTTAAGGAAATGAGGCGTGCAATTATAGTGTTAATTTTACCTATGATCCATGCTGTTGCTGGCGCGGACTTTCCTAGTGTTGTGTCTCCTTCGGTCAAGATATGTGTGGCAATTGATCGAAGATTGAAGATTTATGTAGTAGCATATGATTACATTTTCGAAGACTGTAGAACATTCTATTACGTGAGACGGTGCGTGATTCCAGTGATGAGTTTTATTTTGGTTGATTATTGATTGCGTCATTCTGGAACTTTGTGTGTGTGTGTGTGTGTGTGTGTGTGTGTGTGTATCTGTATCTTTCTGTACTGCACTGTCAGATGATAACATTGCAACCTGTACAGGCACTGGTTCAAACCCCGTTGACAGCCTGGAGTAAAATAATAATAATGATGAGAAGAAGAAGAAGAAGAAGAAGAAGAAGAAGAAGAAGAAGAAGAAGAAGAAGAAGAAGAAGAAGAAAGTAATAAATAAATAAATAAATAAATAAAATTTAAAAGAACACAAAAACACTTGAGACACTGCGCTTTTACTCCTGCGGATGAGAGTATAAACCGAAGTCTAGTCTGTGCACGCACGCATTCCATTGCATGGACTTTAAAAATCCTGACGCTTATGCCCTAGCCCTAGACGGGTGAGTGCAAATACACCCAGCACCCACTAGGTCCCCTTCTTCCCATCCCGGTGTAGCAGGCCAGATTATACCCCGCCTCAAGTATACCCAGGGTATAAACTGGCCTAGCTTAGACTATGCCCCCGTATAAACTGGCCTAGCCCAGACTATACCCCTTTGTTGTTACTATACCCCTGGGTATTATCTGGCCTAGGCTCGTTTAACCCTCTCCTGCCCATTATAACCCCCCCCCCCACTACGGAAGACCTTATCCTTCACGTTACTCTTTAATTTATGTGTTGTAATTGTTCTGATGCACTCAGATAGATAGATAGATAGATAGATAGATAGATAGATAGAATAGATAGATAGATAGATAGATAGATAGATAGATAGATAGATAGATAGATAGATAGATAGATAGATAGATAGATAGATAGATAGATAGATAGATAGATAGATAGATAGATAGATAGATAGATAGATAGATAGATAGATAGATAGATAGATAGATAGATAGATAGATAGATAGATAGATAGATAGATAGATAGATAGATAGATAGATAGATAGATAGATAGATAGATAGATAGATAGATAGATAGATAGATAGATAGATAGATAGATAGATAGATAGATAGATAGATAGATAGATAGATAGATAGATAGATAGATAGATAGATAGATAGATAGATAGATAGATAGATAGATAGATAGATAGATAGATAGATAGATAGATAGATAGATAGATAGATAGATAGATAGATAGATAGATAGATAGATAGATAGATAGATAGATAGATAGATAGATAGATAGATAGATAGATAGATAGATAGATAGATAGATAGATAGATAGATAGATAGATAGATAGATAGATAGATAGATAGATAGATAGATAGATAGATAGATAGATAGATAGATAGATAGATAGATAGATAGATAGATAGATAGATAGATAGATAGATAGATAGATAGATAGATAGATAGATAGATAGATAGATAGATAGATAGATAGATAGATAGATAGATAGATAGATAGATAGATAGATAGATAGATAGATAGATAGATAGATAGATAGATAGATAGATAGATAGATAGATAGATAGATAGATAGATAGATAGATAGATAGATAGATAGGTTTAGGGTTAGGTTGTTTTTTTTTCACACGCAAGATAAAGGCTGTTAGCTGAGTTCACTCAGTTTTTTTGTTTTTGTTTTTGTTTTTACACGCAAGCAAAAGGCTGTTACCTGAGAGTTGGTCACGCAAACGGTCATGTACAACAAACCCATGAGTGAAATCTCTTTAGGTAAGGGTATATTCCGGGCGCGTGGGGTATGACCTGGCCTAGGCTGATCTATACCCAGGGGGTTAAACCCGCCCAGGCTACATTATACCCAGGGTATAAAGTTGCCAGGGGTATATTCCGGCCTGTTACACCGGGTCACGCGGGATTGTGCCCAGTCGTCTGGGCCCAAAGGTTGCTGGTGGGCGCCTCGGGCGACTTGAGTTAGATGCCGAATCGACCAGCGCCTTGAGCAGCTCTTGAACTGAAAAAGCGCTATATAAGATTGATTACATAAATTAATTAATTGATTAATTAATGAATATATTTCTATATTGTTGATAGACTACATAAGCTTAAGTATCGCTGCCTGTGTGCGTCCGCATGTTTTGTTTCCGAAAGAGATTTGTATTCAATTGTTGATGCTGATTGAGTCTTTTGCTGAATAAAGTTGGAAAATGTTACAACTACGCCTCCTGCCTTGTTACTGAGTGAACGGGCTGCGTGGATAAGGAATTCGAGTTACACAAGATTCAAGCATCCAGACTGAATCGACCATTGTCATGTTACCGAGTTGGTAGGTTCTGCTATTATTTTCTTGTTTGTGTGTCCTAGGTGTTAGGGAAGATTTGTTTGAGCATGAGTTCCTTTTGAACCTGGGTCGTACTGATTCTTAGCTGCCGTGCTGAGAAAGCGGCGCAAATGTCACCTTCTCCAGTTCACAAACCAGTTTCCTTCACCTCAAACCTAACCACATACTCTTTTTTAAAAACTGGTTTTGTTTATCGATGGAAATACATTTATATTGACCTGGCCTGTTAAAGTCTCTGTGTAGATCTTGGCGTATAGCGGCGAGTATACAAAGTAATGGTAGTAATAATAATACGAACGGTGGAAAGGCGGATGAGAAGATCAATGCTTTAATCGATGGCAGTGATTGTTGAGAACAGAATGCTAACTATATTGCTGGCTAACCTGACAAATGCAATTTTGTGAGTGGAATGAAAACTGCCGTTTTTACTTTCTCTTGCAGTCAAGTCAAGTCAAGCCAAGTCAACAAATCTTTATTACCCACGATGGAGAAGTACGTAATAGGGTACATCACATTGTATTTTAGTAAATCAATTCAGTATAAGAAATAATAAATAACATGATTGCAGGTAATACTACAAATTTCTATATTAAAAAAGCTAACACATGATAAGTCTGTATTTTCTCAAGTCACACATCACTTAGAACACGTACACACACATACACACACACGCACGCACGCACGCTCACAAACACATATACACACACCTACACACACACGCACACACCTACACGCGCGCGCACACACACACACATTTGGCAAAGCTAAAACTAACAGTCATTTATAATTCTCTTTTAACGTGAAGATATAATCCGCTAGGATACAGTTTTATTATAGGTCTGAGACAATTAACTCAAGTAAGAATTTGAAACGTACTATACTGTATAAAAATGCTTTGCTCCCCCATTCCCCCTCCCCCCGTTTCAACGGAATGTAAACTGTTGAATTGAGCTGGCTTACGTGACAGGGAGTTTTCGAGAACGGAATATTAAAAAACGTCCAACAAGCATACCTGGCAGTATCCCCTGCACTGAACCATCATCAGTGCGATTCCCACGAAAGTGAATGCTACTACCAACACCATGCAGCCTCGGTGGATCTGATACAAAAGAAAACAAGAAGCATACCCGTAATCTTTATTCACAAATCCATCCGTTCTACACTTTTATTTTGAACCTGATAAGCCTCTAAAGTGGAATCCCCTCTCCCACCCCCCCACTCCCCCACCCCATTCCTACCCCTTGTAATTCATGTTACTCGATCTTTAAAAGCATTTCTTGAGCACACACGAAAACACTTAGGTGTCCGATTATATGTATGCTTTTATTGTAAAGCAAACTTTTTCTTTGCATTTGTAATTTATGTGAAAACAGACGCACACACACAAAACAAACCCGGAATCTGGATCTGAAATTGTTTATTTGTATTTTTAAACTAGGTGAAAATAAACACCCAAAGACCAGAATCTGAATCGGAAATTGCGTTAAACTCCTAATATGTGGGATTGTACTGACAATTCAGTTGTTTTAGAATGCTGTATAAGTACCGTAGACATTTCTCACCTGGAACCAGAGATTGGCACCGAAAGGATTGATTTTGGGCCACATTGGCTTGCCATACTTTGCTGTCGTCACCCCCACACTGATCAGCAGCACCCAAGAAATAATCATCAAAGCGCCTTGGTAACAGAGGAATAAATAAATAAATAAATAAATAAATAAATAAATAAATAAATAAATAAATAAATAAATAAATAAATAATTAATAAATCACGAGAAGACATGGTCTGGCAGCTGAAAAGTGTTTGAAGACCATTTGTCAACAGCCACTACAGCCGCAATCCATGTAAGTCGCTTCCAGTTTTTATCTCCAATCTTCCCGCTCATTTCCCCCTCTTTTAGGTAGAACTGGTATCTTGATTTGAGACGTAGAATTATGCCGATGAATGTAACAATGCTTTCGGGTCAGTCCTATTCCTAATGTGGTTCGACTCATCATGCTTCAAGACTGGACCTTAGAGTGCCGATCGACGACACCTTCCGGCAGCGAGAGGTCAACGTGTGCTTTGAGATCTGGAGAAACGTACAGGACACAGACAGCGAGAGGGTTGATCAGATCGTTTTACTCACCGTGCGCTTTGATAAGCGTGGACTGTTCAGGTTCCTTGCCCGCCACGTCCATCAAGCTGTGCAGGTTGATCTTGTGCGCAGACACCTCAGGCAGGACGTCGAACGTGTGAGGGATCTTGTTTCCTGCATGGTGAAAAGAAAACCGTGATTATGGCACACGCCCTCTGTTTCCAGAAGTTAGGCATAAACCATAAAACAGATTAGTAGAAGGATGAGAGGGGGAAGGGAGAAGTGGAAATGGTGTGTGTGGGTCAAACAAACGCCCTCAGAACCAAAACCTAGCACAACAATCACCTCAGGTAATCCAGCTTCCTAAGTAAAAAAAAAAATTACGCATTTAAAGATCGAGAATTACAAATCCTGCTCCTGCATAACTTTTAAAAGTCTGTAATCGTTTTCATGTATGCTTCTATATCCATTAAGTAGGCTACGGAATTTCGTCTTTCTTGAACTTGCTATACTTAAATCTTAATATGAAATTAGGCGTTTTCCATTTCCCGTGAAGAGTTGGCTTATTGAGCATTGGCTTTATTGTTTTTGCAACGTACTGTGGTTTTATATTTTGCATCACTAAGCTTACATATGTCCTGTCTCTGCATATTTTAAAATTGTTTGTAATGATGTTTCGTCTTTTGTTCTCTGTTGCGTTGTATCTCAAAATTGACAGAATCCGGGTTGATAATGTTTGGTTAGACTAGTTCAGACAGTGGCCCATTATTTCTTGTTTTCATACTTCGTCTTCAACAATAACCCGAGCTAAAACATCCGCCAAGAAAATCAACACGTTTCAAATTGAAAATGCTTTTTTTCCCCCAAGTATGTGTGCGAGTACCTGAGAATACTTTTGAACGGCTTGCTATCTTGTTACCTTTGAGAGCTTCACCGACCGCCACCATGAGGAAGTAGTCTTTGGTCAGGTCGAAAACTCTTTCATCCAGTTCGTACTGCTTCTTCCTGTTGAAATGGCAATGTAGGACCCCATTGTTCACAGTTCCAGTCATCTCAGACAGGGCCGCGTGTTTCTGCAAGGGAAAGTTCAGTCAAATTTCGACGACCTTCATTAAAGTCAAAGTCAAAAGTCAATGTCACGTGAGTGTTTAACTGTATGTTTGCTCGCTTGCACGCTTCAACGAGCATTGCCTTTAGAACTAACCCCTATTCTCCCCCTCCCCCCCCAAAAAAAAAAAAATGGTTCAATGTTTATTTGCCTTTTGACAACAAGCAGAGTCGCAAAATTTGTTCCCTTATTCTGAAAAACGAACAATGGTAAAATACTAACTAATTTACAAATAAAACAAACAAACAAACAAACAAACAAACAAACAAAAACACCATTACATTTGGAGCACTGAGTTAAATGAGATCCTTCTGCTTTTTCAATGAGACTGTCGCTTTTAGCATTTTGAAGTTTTCGCTGTCAACTAGGAGGTAGTTTTACGCATTAGAAGTGTTCCACTCCCCCAATTGTGAATCGTGTCCAGATGAACAAAAGACAACGAGGTTGGGAGGGGTGGGGAGAGGTGGAAGCGACTTAAAGCGAGTCTGAGGCGATACATTTTTGTTTACTCAAGTCAGTATGATCGTAGAAGAATGTATCGACCTACATTATTGAGGGGACAATACTCACATTATCAATATAGTTGTTGAAGAGACCGGTGTTGAATGACATTTGAACTTTGACCTCGCCGTCGTCGAACATGATACACTCTGTGACGCTGTCATCGCCCTATTAGAGTACATAAACAAATAAATAAATACATTAATTAATTAATTAATCGGATGTATTCTGATTTTTTTTGTAACGATTAGTTGCGCAGTCACAATCACTCACACCGAACTCTCACTCTTGATAAGCTACTATTATTTTGATCTTAAAAGTTAATGGTCGAGATGCGAGACAACATCTTCCCCATTTTCTCTCCCAATCCAGCTATTGTGCACATGATTGTTTGTGATTCATCCTCGTTGGTGGTTGATTGGTTGGTTGGTTGGTTGGTTGGTTGGTTGTTTTATTAACGTTTTCTTCATCGAAATGATAAGACGCACACTCTCACGCACGCACTCAAGCGCGAATGCACACGAACATGCATACACATGCACCTAATTCATCCTCATTTCAAAACATCTACAATATCCTGACAGACCTCGAACTTGAAGAGACAATTGATAACAACATCAACAGTGAGGTTGAGTAGGTGCGTCATGCTCTATAGGAAACCGTTGAGAGCTATTTTACCAGCCCCGATATTAGAATCATGATGCATGCGCCGCAGCTCCACGTCTATATTCACGAGTTAAAAGTATTACGAAGAAGTGGTTTAGGTTAAGGGGATTGCACGGTGTGTAGCTTATGTTAAGTGACTGCCTCACCATTTGATGATCTTTAGAGAATCCAATAGCGATCCAGTGCTTGTTGCTGTCTGGGAGGCTGTACCTCATGTGCATAGCCACCTCATCCGCTCTATCTTCCCAGTCCACGATGAACGTGCAATGGCCGTTCTTGCAGTCGTGGAAGCAAGCCTTGCTGGACCCGCAATCAGGGTCCATGGCCAGCTGACCCGGGGCCAGCTGAAAGAACAACATTAGACGGATATTTTTGAAACGCTACGCAGATTTGGCGCAATAGTTTGAAATTTTAGGCGCTATTCTCAATTTTTATGCGCCGCTGCCTCGAAGTTTAGACCTAGTCCCAACATTAACACTGCACAAGTGTTGTTTTGTAGTAGTAGTATATATCAATATTTTATTAATTATTGTCTATTCACATATTCAGATGATATTAGACATTAATTAATAACAATAACAATATCAATCAAATCACAATAAAGAAACCTTATAACAAACTGGAATGAAAGGGGAAGAGGGATTTAATACCAAACTATAAAAGTCTACCAATAGGCGTCATAGCAATAATTTTCACAACTGCTGTTATCTGTGAATAATGTAATACACATTCTAAAGAATGCTTGTATTCAGTGAAATGATGTCCTTGGTTTTGATACAGATCATTTAAAACTGGATATTCAAATAAAATATGTTAAACTGATATATTTCTGCAACACCTACGCTGAATATATGCGGAATATTTTGTATTCCATGCGTTCATTCGTAACTTTATATTAATTTTAACAACTATCGTGAACAGTTTGGTATAGTAACCTTTTAAATGTTAGTACCTTGTCATACTGCTTTTTCTAATAAAGAATACATTTCAGGATAACACAAATTCAAATTGTTGACAGAAATAGAACGTAATGATCTTAGTGCTCCCTCTTTGGCTAACTTGTCACACACTTCATTCCAACGAATTCCACAATATGATGGAACCCAACAGAAATCAACAACATTACTATACCTCTTGAGAATATAAAATGGATAATATGTTTAATTTCATATAAGAATTCATTTCTTACTTTGGAATTACCCTGTTTTAAAGCATACAAAACCGCTTTTGAATCGACATAAATCAGTAAACCAAATAGCTCTAACGGTTAAAGTCATAATGCAAGCTAGTTCAGAGCTATTACAATAGCATAAAGCTCAGTCGTAAATATAGTAGTAGTAGTACTTTGTTTATACAACATTGGAACATAATGGAGAATCTGCCAAGCAGTGTTCCAGATTGTCATTCCTGGAGGATGACAAATTCATTGTGCATGCTTGTGTGTTAGTATGTGTGTGTGCGTGTGTGTGGGTGTGTGCGTGTGTGTATGTGTGTTTTAGTGCATGAGTTGTTTGTTTTAATTAACTGAATAAGTGGACGAGTATGGGAGGATGTGTCTATGTATCAATACGTAGGCTTAAACAGCACGCATGTGATTGCATGTGATAGTGTTTAACTAAATGTGAGTGTGTGTGTGGGTGTGTTTGTGTGTGCGTGTGTGTGGATGTGTGTGTACCTATGTGTAGTACTACGTGCAGACTACGAATGTGTGTGTCCGTGCTTGTGTGTATGTAGACTATTTCTGTGTGTGTGCATTTGTTTGTGTGCGAGTGGGGTTGTGCGCTTATTCTATTCTATCATATTGTATGATATTTGTTATGCTGCATAAAGGTTCGAAAGTTTAGTGAACTGTTTTAGTTACATATATGCAGCGAGCCTAGTTAAATTCAAAAATCCCAACCACACAACTAAAGTGTTACAATTTAATGAAAAATCACCCCCAGAGTAAACCATATAAAGAGAGTATGAGAATAACATATTTTTGAAAAATTCACAACAAAACAAACAAGTGAAAGAGATGAAAACATGAATAAATTAATAACAACACATTCGTAAGTGCGATATAATTAACAACCTTTATTCAAAAAACTTCACAACATTCGATGGAAAATGTTATCACAAGAGTCATCAGAAAGCAGCGACCATAAATAGTTTATAATTTGTATAATATAGTAAAAGTACAAAAGTATTAAAAAGGAAGAATAAACGGTGCTTTTATTAAGGTTTACTCTTTGTTTGTAGTAAAACCGTACACACAAAAAAGCACCAAAATAAAAACATAGAAACCAATACGTATCATATCGCACTTACGAATGTGAGGTAATTCTAATAACGACAATAGTGATTTATTTCAGCTGCGTACCCCTCAAAACATCACGTGAACTGTTCACTAAGCAGACAGAAAATTCAGAACATTGCATTGCATTGCACATAATATAAAACACAGCGTACAACCAAAAAACGATGATTAAAATTGGTCAAACCAACGAACAACAATGGCATTGTTTCAAAGATCGCTTTCACAGTAAACAACAGAATAATAGGACATGCTAAGCAGAAAGTAAAGAATCTAAGGGTAGCTATGGCCTTACTCAATCGCTCCTCGAGAAGAAGTGTTGCTCCTTGTCCGATGATGAAATGCGCGTGTTTGCTTTTAAAGTGTCCTGTACCCGTTCATAATATACACTGCTCTCTCTTTCCCTCTCTCTCTCTCTCTCTCTCTCTCTCTCACTCACTCACTCACTCTCTCCCACTCTCTTCCTTTTCCATCATTACCACATTGTATTAGTTTCCTTCATTGATTACACTTAATAGTTTTTACGTAGGCCTAGCACTTTTACGCTCGAGGCGCCCACCTGCTGCCATAGGGGCAATGTTTGACGCCCAGACGACTGAACGCAAGCTGGGGCTGCCGGGGTTGAGAGGAAAGGGACCTACTGCTTGCTGGGAACTCGTGTCTGGCGGACACTCACCAGTCTAGGACATATTAAGAGCCACGATCTCCAAAGCCCGCGAAATGCGTTCGTGCCCAGACTTAACCTCGGTTTATACTCTTATCCCCGAAGGAGTAATTTTATTCAACACTGAGACTGAAAGTGGTAAATGTAAATCCTGTATACATCTAACTCTACCTCTGCCTACAACCACAACACTACAGAAATGGTTGTACATCTACATACTGCATAGGCTTACTAAAGCGTGTAAAGTCCGCGAACAATGTTTTTTTTCTGGAATATAGTATTGATTGAAATAGGATCAGCACCCAAGAATGACTACTACTACTACTACTACTACTACTACTACTACTACTACTACTACTACTACTACTACTACTACTACTACTACTACTACTACTTCTTCTTCTTCTTCTTCTTCTTCTTTTTCTTGCTCTTCCTACCCCTTCTTCCCTTTCTTCTTCTTCTACTTCATCATCATCATCATCATCATCATCATCATCATCATCATCATCATCATCATCATCATCATCATCATCATCATCATCATCACCACCATCATCATCATCATCTTCTTCTTCTTCTTCTTCTTCTTCTTCTTCTTCTCCTCCTCCTCCTCCTCCTCCTCCTTCTTCTTCTTCTTCTTCTTCTTCTTCTTCTTCTTGATTACGTCCCACTATCTATAATCTCATTTAGTCCACATCATTTACTACAAGACTGCAATTTGTATTGTAAGAATTAAAGAACAGCAGTGGCATCTAACCATACAGAAGAAAAAAGCAGTGTCACAAATAAAAATCACATTTACACCAAATGAAACTGAGAGTACTATGAACGCAACCATCACAAGCAAGCACTGTGAACATATCCAGGTGTCAATTGAAATATCAAATTATTGTAAATACGAATACAACAAGAATGGTAACACATACAGTACAGTGAAACACATGTTGTAAACTAAAATCAACTTGATTAGGATTAGGAGTCAAAGTAGCAGCATGGTTTATGATACAACTAAAACCATCATGAGGACCGCGTTATTGTATAATTAATCGCCATGATGTTGAGGCCTAATCGAGGGTGTTTTTTTTATGTACACATGAATAAACAACAAGAGAGGGAATAAATCAAATGAATGAATGATTGAATGAATGAATTAGTAAAACACTTCTTTATTCACACCAAAACTGCTTTCTTTAGGGTAACCGTTCTAACGTCGCTATATGCTCTCTTTAGGGTAACAGTTCTAACATCGCTATGCTCTCTTTAGGGTAACAGTTCTAACATGGCTATCAAGGCGCTAGCGAAACGAGCGGCCATCCAATCCGTCACCACATTTCCACTGCCCGTTCTTACCTCCCCTGTCAACGCGCTCACCTTGGTCGGAGATGTTCCATGATTGTGGTTGCTGTGGTCATGAGGGGGTTTGGTGACCGGAAGGGGACTAGAGGGGGGTGGGAGGACAGAGGACGGGCTTGTGCTGCTGCTGCCCCCAGCCCCGGGGGAGGGAGGGGCGTTGTTGGGCTTGATGAAGATAACGGGCTGCGTGGACTTCACGTTCTCCCAGAACACGATTCGCTGCTGCACCACCGTCGCCCTGTAAGTGACATAATGCAATGATGGTACAGTAGTTTAAAAATATATAAATAAATGCACAATTCTCACATAGCGCACTTGCCTGTTCAAAAAGCTCACAGCGACTCAACCAAAGCTTGTTAGATTTTGAGGTTAGGTCAGCCAGGCTAGCTATAAATAGCTTCGCAGATGCTTCCTTTCCTTTCCTTTCACTGGAAGGGAGGGTGCAGGCATGCTATAAATAGCCCGCAGCAAGCAAAATGTGGAGGCACTTAAAAGTGCTGCTCACATAGGAATTGAGCTGGTGTGAGCTGCTCAAGGCGCTAGCGCCGAAATCACGATCTCACTCAACTTAATGCCTCAATCACCCCACACTGACACACAACCGAGCCTCTCTATTCGATCTAGATGTTAGTTGTTTTGGGGTGTGTGGAGAGGGGGGGGGGGAGGAGAGGGGTCTTTTTTGGTGGTCTGGAAATAGTCGTGAATCTGAACGAGCCAAATGTCGTTCGGTCGGTCGGTCTTTCGGTCTGTTCGTTGGCAGCCATATCTCAAGAAACCACAGGCCGGATTTAGACCAAACTTCATAGAAATGTTATCTAGGTTAGTGACCTGCCTCCCGTACCTTCATATTTACTCTGCCGCAAAGGTCAAGGTCTCAGTGGGAGGTCATATTGTTGCTAAAGCGATTTTTTTTGTTGCTGTTTTGGTACACAGGAACTTCAAATCATGGGCCATCATCCTTCAGTTGCAGTCCGGTTGTCGGTCAATTGATCAGTCCGTAACCCTGAATTTCACTTTTTTTGTTCATAACACACTGTTGGCCTTATCCCAACAAAATCTGAACCGAAATTCTCCATTTTTATTTCCCCGATACTTCCACTACTGCTAAGCGTGTTCGTAAGCCTCCCACGTTGGGGTGAAATTTAGTGCTTTAAATTCCCACTGTCGCTGTCTTTCTCATTTATTCTTTCTAATTCATGCTCTGTTCTATCAATCTGCTATACTATCTTCTCATTCGCTAGACCAGTCACCTACCTATTTTCTTGAAAACTCTTCGGGACAAGACTCCTTATTTGTGTGTGAGGTCTGTTGGATCAGCTTGGGAATATTGGACGCTTTCTGCCAGGTGGTCACTAGGGCTTCCTATGATGTTATTATTTAGCAATGTAGGCATTTTATATGTATGTGTTTTGTTGATAATTTATAATGATGTTTGTTTTTTTGTTTTTGTAAACGGGGGATCGATAAATTAGAGTATAGCCTCAGCGTCCTCTGCGTGGGATGTCTTTATTGTAAAGTGACTGGCTGGTGGAGAGCTTTCAGTTTTACCACTAGGGTTGTTTCAACAGATCTTTTATGCGGATCAGGGGTTGTCCGGTCCTGATTTGGCTCGGAAGAGTCCGCTGGACCTAAAGCAATAATCATGTAATGTAATGTTTGT
The DNA here is from genome assembly GCA_036898135.1 of Oncomelania hupensis. Lineage (NCBI taxonomy): Eukaryota > Metazoa > Mollusca > Gastropoda > Littorinimorpha > Pomatiopsidae > Oncomelania > Oncomelania hupensis. The sequence goes on along the minus strand of CM072516.1, from coordinate 28,410,477 downwards.
AAGCCTACTTTCTCAAAAGTCAGTCATCGTGCTTCACCTTTTTGGAAACACGTTGTACGCTGTAATTAAAAATTGGCCAAACCGATTTTGATCATTTGTTTGCTTGCAGATAATTCCGATCGAGGCCTATTATTCCACGATTTCCCTTTGCTTCTGTAGGATAAAGCCGAGTCACCACACCGCCTAGAAAGTTAACACTTTTGAAAATGCTTATTTTATTGGCAATGCATGTGAGTGTCTGAAAATGCATTTGAATGACTTGCCATCTAGTTTGTTTTATTTCAGGCTACAGTTTTCGTGGGCTCTCTCTCTCTCTCTCTCTCTCTCTCTCTCTCTCTCTCTCTTTCTCTCTCTCTCTCTCCACCCATAGCTTTTTGTTAAGTATTAAATTTTGTTATCATAATCAGGAACTACTAACTTGAAATATATGCTTGTTCCGTCCAGCAGATCATCAGGCGTGGTCCACTCAAAAGTCACTGACTTTTTGACGCCAGGCCCTGTGTGAGTCACGGATAGTTCCTGTCATAGGGAGAAAAGGCTTTTCAGTGATTTGTTACATACGAATCATAATCTTCCTAGTCATAGTGTAGGAACAGATTGGCACCACAATCCTCTCATAGCTGCCGGTAAGAGAAAACAGGAGGTTCAAAGATGGTATGCTTTTGGCCAGACATAAAATGAAACCAAGGGACACAACCACCAACACCAACATCATTTTAACCACCACCTCCATGACAAACACCATCACCCACGACATCAATAATAACATACGTTGCAGACGACTTTAGAGTCCGAGTCACTGTTTTTGAGAGTACCGACGGGAAAGTCGCTGGAAACAGCTGTGGCCATGAAGCCCATGAAAGCCTGGGTACCTGTTAGGGTCACTGAAAAATAAATAAATTCGAGCCAAATCAATGACTCGAAATTAAGAGGGATCTATTTCCTGTTAGTATTCTGGGTGTGTGGCGCTCCTTCACTGCGATTGCTTGAGCATTCGCTGGTGAGGAATTTGATGGATTTCAAACATGAACTAACTAAATAAATCTTAGAAAATGCGAGGACAGAAAGACAGACACACACACAGAGAATGAGTGACCAATCGAAAGAATAATAACCCTGTCTCACCTCTTTCCCCCAACACCCTAAACTACGATTTGGCGGGAGTATAATTACATTACATTACATGGTTATTGCTTTAGGTCCAGCGGACTCTTGCGAGCCAAATCAGTGAAATAGGACTCACCCCTGATCCACATAAAAGATCTGCCGAAACAACCATAGTGGTAACACTGAATGCAATCTACCAGCCGGCCACTTTAAAATAAAGACATCCCACGCAGGAGACGCTGAGACTATACTCTAATATATCGAACCCCCGTTTACAAAAACAAAATAGAATACAAACATCATTATACAATATCAACAAAACACAAACATATAAAATGCCTACATTGCCAAATAATAACATCATAGGAAGCCCCAGTGACCATTTGGCAGAATGCTGTCCAATACTCCCAAGCTGATCCAACAGACCTCATACACAAATGAGGAGTTTTGTCCCGGAAGAGTTTTCAAGAAAAAAGGTAGGTGATTGGTCTAGCAAAGAAGAAGATAGTATAGTAGATTGATAGAACAGAGTAGGAATGAGAAAGAACAAAGGAGAAAGACAGCGACAGTGGGAATTTAAAGCACTACATTTCCAGAAAGTGGGGATACAATTTATACTGAAACCCCCGGCACTCCCACGGGGGATGGAGTATAATTACCTGTAACAATATCTCCAGCTTTGACTTCGATGGCGGAGACGTTGAGCGAGTAAGGAGGGTTGGTTGGTTGACCGGCAGCTTGGTGAATAGGGGTCATACTTCCGCACGCAACATCGGGCGCCCCCTGGCTGAACGCATGCACTAGATGGCCGACTTCCGGTAGCAACAAGGTCAGTAAGGTCAAGGTCAAGGTTAGGAAACAAAGTCGACGCGGATCCATTTTAGTGGCTGCTGCAGGCGCTGAGAGTGTAGTTCTGACAGAAGAAAATGCACGGCATAATTGTATGTGCGAACACACAAACACGCGCAAGGGCGCGCGCACACACACACACACACACACACACACACACACACCAATAGGCAACACGCACGCACACATACATACACCCACAATCGCACGCACAAAATTGACACACAAACGCACACATGCGCACACAGAGCGCGCCATCTCATTCTGTAATACGTACAGACATGTACATGTCTTTTTTTCGAGGTTCTCGGATCCCGAACCTAGTGTCCTCCTGAACTCTTTTTTGACCAAAGGGTTCAGGAACCTAGGTTCAGGTTCAGAGAACCTCGATAAATAATGGTTCGTGAACCACCACGAACCTTTCAATTAATGGCCTGTCTTAATAGGAAGGTTCGTATAGAGGTTCTAACACTTGTTTTGGAGGTTCTCAAATCCGTGCCTAGGGTTGTGCACCTTTGGGACAACAACAAAATTCAATTCAGGAACCTTGGTTCGCGAGCTGACAACCTCGAAAACAAAGTTGTTGAACCTCCGCGAACTGTTCAATTAAGACAGGCCAGAAGATCATTACTTTAGAAATTAATGTGTTTTGCATTTATTAATGCTGTTTCATAATTACAATGTTTCACATCTCTCTCTGTCTCTCTGTCTTCTCTCCCCCTTGTGTTCCAGGACTTCCTATATTTCTTTTTTTATCATCATCATCATCATCATCATCATCATCATCATCATCATCATCATCATCATCATC